>CM055404.1:129278793-129349793 GCA_029228625.1 Pseudolycoriella hygida
CAAAAATTTTTAAACAAAATTATGTTGAGTTCAAAAAATTGCGTCACAAATGCTAGACCCACCAGCGGAATAATTTTTCAACACTCAGTTTTTAGACGCAAAAATTAAAATTTACCCTAAACGATGTAATAAGAAATAAAAGTCAAATTTTCGCAGCGTAAAAACTGAAAGTACAGAAAAATTGTTTCGTCGTTGGGTCTGGCATTTGTGACGCAATTTTTTGAACTCAACATAATTTTGTTTAAAAACTTTTGTTGCGAATCGAAGCTTAATGCGTCACCCCCCTCTGATTTCAGATCTTTTGTAACTGGAAGAAAATAGTTTTACCTTAGTTGATTAATGCGTCACACTTTTCTGATTTCACAGTTTTTGTAAGCAGGCATAAAGACTTGCGTCACACCTCCTCTGTAAGAGGTTTTTTTGCTTCCAATATTTATTCCATTTATTCCCATTTATTCCATTTATTCCATTTATTCCCATTTATTTCATTTATTCCATTTATTCTCATTTATTCCATTTATTCCATAAACCGCAGAAGTGCGTCACCCTTCGGGTTAGCTCAGTGGTTACGTACTGGCTTTCCACCAAGAATACCCGGGTTCAAACCCCGGTGTGGAAAAATTCTGTATAGGATTTTTCTTCAACGCTTATCATGAAAGCAACGTTCCTAAGCTTACCCAAGCTTCATAAATGGGTAGTTGGGGTAGCAATATCGCAACGATTTGTACACAACAAAGTATGACGTCACCCATATTCGATGCAATGTGTACGAAACAAGCAGGCTCTTATGCAGCTGCTAAGTTAAGGTGTGTGTGTAAACGTAAAAAAAAATAATGACAAAATTCCATACCGTTAGGGTTGTGATTCGAATCTGTTCGATACGCGCTTCGGTATTACCAGATGTACTAGCGCGCGACAAAATCGGAAAAAGTAAAGTAAAGTAAACTAACTATTCTTATGTCCGTTTGTCCATTTTAAAAAGGATTGCTAGTGATTAGTAGGTTACGGCCGGTTACGGCCAAAGACGTTCTCAACAAATAGATATGTTTCTTTTAGACGAGAGGCCGTTTCCTTGTGATCATGCGCAATGTAATAAAACATTTAAACGTAGAGACAAATTAGTAGTCCACAAAAAGACCCACACAGGTAAGAAGTTGGTATATTTCCACCAAATGAACACAAGAATGAAAATCTATTTTTTAGGAGAGAAGTCTCACATTTGTCAGATTTGTAACAAAGCTTTTACTGAAAAAAGCAATCTACAAAAGCATGAGTTGATCCACAAAGGTGAGTAGATAGGTAGTACTTTACCGCACGATCGAACGAATGAAAATCTCTTTTTAAGGAGAGAAGTCTTATACTTGTTAACCAAATACTTCCTTTTGCCTTTCTATTGCTTTTCTTTCTTTCTATCGTTAAATTTTCTCGGTGTTTAGCTCACTTCAAATTTAACGTATAATAAAATTCCGCTTTATTGTTTGTATTTGGGGAAGGTGGGGGGGCGGTTAAGGAGGGGAAAAGAAAACTAGCTATTCTTATGTCCGTTTGTCCATTTTAAAAAGGATTGCTAGTGATTAGTAGGTTACGGCCAAAGACGTTCTCAACAAATAGATACTTTTCTTTTAGACGTGAGACCGTTTGCTTGTAATCATACGCAATGTAACAAAACATTTAGACATAAACAGGCTTTAGAAAGACACACAAAAAGGATCCACACAGGTAAGAAGTTGATATATTTCCACCGAATGAACACAAGAATGTAAATCTCTTCCTTAGAAGTGAAGTCATACAATTGTTCACCGTGCCTGACATTTTTTGAAGACGAACCATCCTTCTTGCATCACATTAACTTCCACTTTACCCTCTTCTTTTATATTACCCACATAATCAAGTAAGTAATTACATCATTTGACCTTTGAAGAAATTTAAAAAAAATCTGAAAACTTCAGTCAGATTATGGAAAACTTTTTTTCACAAATGCGTCATTAAGAGTCGTCAAAGTCATTTGTTTTCCTGTGGCAGAATTCACAAATTCACCTCAACTAACGAGCGTCATTTGGTTTATCGATGACAGAATTTCTTGTATCTTTTTGGTATCCAATGTAGTGACGTACAAATATTGTGATTTTTTCTGAAAAATTTTATTGTAATTATGCAAATGGAATTTGTTTTCATTTATTTTAAAGACCAACGAAGTACAATACGGCGTTACAAGAGGGGCGACGGGTGGCTAAAACATTTTGATTAGTTTTAGAGGAAGCTGTGGGGTTCGGCCTAATAAAAAATGTGTTCATGTTGATCGTCAAAAAAATGTTTGTACTTCCAAAACCACAAAAACTTTTTTCAAAAGGGACATGTGACGCATGTCCTTGTCACTTCTTCCAAAACTACTGATATCAATTGGGGTGACGCTTGAAGCTTCGAACCGCCAGACAATTTATTTATGAAAAAGATTCGTTTAAAACATATGGAAGGGACCCGTACGCATCAGAAAAGATGTGGCAAACAGAGTAGATGTTGAAAAAAGACTCGGACGCATGTAAGTAGATACTTCCTTAACTCTTCCGCGTATAACATTACGTCCACGTTAAATTGGATTGACAATCGCTAAAAGGGCATTATTGAGAAACCCGTCAAAAGAACAGGCGCAAAAATCCGCTTCAAATCCCAAAAAAAGCCAATAATTAAAAAAAAGTTTGCAAAATAATATTTTTTTCGACACAAATTTTCAAAATTTTGTTTTGTAGATCATAGAATCGACCTATAGCACTTAGGAGAGGCCTCTGACTCATACTTTCGTGAACAAAACTGGCCGGCTCTTTTAACTCTACACCGCTGCACAAAAAACTTCATCATTAAAGGAATATTCACGAAAACCACCAAATATCTTGTTAGGCCGCGTAGCGAGAGTTGAGTCCACACAAAGGACTCTACAGCCCGAATCACTCAACGAGCTTTCACCAAATTTTTTTGGTAATTTTTGGAAGTTCGCATCGCATCTCTCATTTAATACCTTGAAGAGCGATTTCTGTTCGAATTTCGCAGAGATATAAGTCAAAAAGTTTCACCAACCTTCGAAAAACCACGTTTTTGACCACTTTTTCGACCGTATCTTCGAAAAATCTTAACTGATTTTAACTTAATTCAATCCAAAATCATTTTTTATTTATCAGGAAAAAAATCGGATAAGATTTACCCGATTTATGTAGAAAAAACACGTTTGGCCATGAGTTTTGGGGCAGTGGCTAAGTCCAAGGGCTCAAAATCAAAAATTGTTCTTCCAGAAATAGTCGAGCATTCCTATATCTTTCGCAAAAGAAACTCCTCGAACATGCCTCGGACACTTACTTCCATAGACAAAAATGTTTCCCTCAATTTGCTGTGTAACAAAGCAAAAAACAATTTTTTTTGTTAGGGCCGACGCGACGTTAGGACAGACCTGAGGCCTACTTCAGCCCTAAGCACAGGCACCGGGTCCGCATTTGTTTTTGAATATAATTCGGTACTCGATTACCTCTCAAATGGAAAAAGAATCAACAAAATCAGTTATAATTTCCCCAATTTATGTAAGCAAACACGTTGGGCCCGAGTAGAAACTCAGTTTTAGGGTCCTGACTGAGTGCAAGGGTTTCTAATCAAAAACTTTTCTGCCATAAAACGGGATACAGTCCTAGACCTTTCGATCAAACAAAATTTGAAAATCGGAAGAGAATTTATACTCGAGTTATGTACAAAAAACATCCAGAGCGCTAGCAGAGACTCGTTTTTAGTGCCTTAGAGCCTAAAGTAAACAATTTCCGCTGTGGTCACTTTCACAGAAAGGGCGTAATTTTCAAGACCAAAATGGGCGAATTTATTAATGTAAAACATATGACTCTCTTCTCTTCATAGTATTGTTTCGCTTCCAATTTTTTTTAACAAATTCGCATTCCCTACAAAAGTCCAAATTAGCAGGGCGGAATCGCCTCTCCTTCTATGTGGAAATGTAGCAACAGCTGGCTTGAGTCAATTTCATAAAATCGAGCGAAATTTACCTGGTGAATACTTAAAAATTACCACACTCCCCATATGTCAGAATAATGCGTGATTTCATTTTGTGCATTACTAACTAGTATGTATATGTTTTCCCTTACTCATGGAACATGTGTGCGACCGTAACTTGCGAAAAAATTGTAAACAGCAAGCAAAACTTTTTGAGATTTCAAACTCAAGCATAGTGCGGAGAATCTATTTCCCGTTTCTGAATCATTTCCCGTTTTTCACCCATTTCCTGTTTGCAAGCAAAACTACTTCAATCACTGATGATTCACCGGGGAAGCACCAATGATTCACCGGTGAATCACCGATGATTCACCGGGGAATCACCAATGACTCACTGGAGAATCACAAATGATTCACCAAGGAATCACAAATGATTCACCGGGAAATCACGAATGATTCACCGGGAAATCATGAATGATTCACCGGGGAATCACAAATGATTCACCATGGAGATAATCCATGATTCACAGGGGAGTCACAGATGATTCACAGAGGAATCACCGATGATTTACCAGGGAATCACCGATCATTCACCAATGAATTACTGATAATTTACCAGAGAATCATCGGTGATTACACGGTGAATCATCTGTGATTCCCCGGTGAATTATCGGTGTTTCTCCTGTGAATTATCGGTGTTTCTCCGGTGAATCATTGGTGATTGCCCGGTGAAGGGTGCGCACAGACGGACGAACAGTTAGGGTGAAAACATTGCGAAGCTGGGCTCTAATCTGTTAGCCACGGAACAGAACCGTTCATTCCCAAGGAACTGTTGCACATGGACCGGGATCGAATAAGAAGAGTTGTGGGAGCGATCACGGGACGCTGTGGGCTAAACAGTCACTTGGCCAAAATGGGTATCGTCAACGACCCTAACTGCACCTGTGGCCTTGGTGAGGAAACGGGACACCACATTATTTGTGAATGTCCGAACTTTTCTCTACTAAGACATAGGATACTTGGTGGTCATGTGATCGCTGGATGTGCTGAAGCTGGGGCCACTTGTCCTGGACAAGTTCCTAGCGAGCACAGGTATGTTCAAAGGATTTACATGATGAACGGGAAAGAGGAACAAAGGATCGGAAGATATGTGTTTCGTGGCTCTCAGCCGTCGTAAACTGATAAATCTAGGGTGAAAACATTAAGTAGATATCGCTAACTAATCGTCGCTGTACAGTTTTCAGGTTACTTGTTCTACGATGTAGTGAACCCACCCTATTGGTGTCGCTACTAAGGAAGCAGCAAGAAGGTTTTAATTGGACGATCATTCTCCACATTCAGAGAGGACGAGAAGGGCGTTGGAGGACTTCAGTGGGCGTCTGGTGCCCTTTTCCTCCTCCAATATGTTATTACTAGGGCTATCTTAGTACCGACCCAGAGCCCTTACAAGACGCCCCTGATCCATACTGCCATGAACAAAAATGTTCTCATCTATTTTCTCTGCAAAACCGCACAACAAACCTCATAATTAAAGAAATATTCACGAAAAATCACCAAATATCGTATTTGGTCGCGTCGCTTGAGTTGGGCCCACACTGAAGACTCTTCAGCCCGAACCACTCAACAGATTTTCACTAATTTCATTTTGGTGATTTTCTGATTTCCATATCTTTCATTCAAAACCTTGAAGAGCGATTTCCGTTCTAATTTCGCAGAGATATAAGTGAAAAAGCTCCACGAACCTTCAATTTGCGGCCGTAATTTTGAAAGTTTTCGACCGATTTTGCCCAAATTCGATACAGTAATCAATTCGGTAATTATTTTTCAGGAAAAAAAAGTTTTTGCAAATCGGATAAGATTTACTCGATTTATGTTAAAAAAACACGTTGGGCCCTAGTAGAGCTTCAGTTTTAGGGCCATGGCTGAGACCAAATTCTAAGAAGTTTCTTCCATGTCCGGCATACCCAGGCCTTTCAAACAAAAAAAAAAGTTTATGAAATTCGGACGAGATTTACGCAAGTTATGTACAAAAGACCAAAAACCACTTAAACGGACCTAGCTCAGGGGTCCTTGGCCCGACAGGGCCCAGATTCAATCCCATAAACGCTTTTTCGATTACCTTTCAGAAAAAAAAAGATTTTCAAAATCGGTCAAGTTTTACTCAAGTTAGAGCGGTGACGGACGGACGGACGGGCAACATTTTTCTCTTATTTATAGCCCAAAACGAAAAAATTACCAACTCCCGGGTCGAGATTGGGGTGGTTACAAACGTCCGTCGTGGTAAACGCATAAGACCCCTTTTCCAAGAACTTCGTTCTTCGTACGGGTCTAAAAAGATTCTTCAATAAATTGTCGGCCATGCCCCAGCGCCAAGATTGATGCTCCCCACCTACTGCCAGGTCGAAATCGGCATTGGCATTAGCATTGGAACTTCGTTCTTCATATGGGTCCTTTTGTTTTTGGGGGGGCGGGGGGTAGGGGGTTCCGGCCTCACACTTTTCTTAAATACTGTTTGGCCTTCCATTACCTCTCAAATACAAAAAGAATCAAGTAAATCGGACGGATTTTATTCGATATATATATCCCCTAGTGGCCTAGAATGGCCCAAACTCAAAAAAGTTCCGTCCAAAAATTGTTGCGCACCCATTGACCTAACTAATAAAAAACGACTCTTGATCCAAAAATGCCCATCTACAATACTAACTCCCAGTTTGAGACTACCTTTCTGGAGTTATCGGGTTTACGGACGGACATTTTTCTTTTTAGATTCGGCATCTGTGGTCCCCAACTACCTCCTCTCAAATCGACTACTTACAAACGTGGTGGTAAATAATGTCCTTCTGCGGCTGTACAATTTTCAAAAAAATTCTTCCACACCTTTTTCGGTATTGTCACATATTGTTAGATCCGTACGAAGAACGAAACTGTTGTGTTTACCACGACGTTTGTAACTAGTCGAATTACAACCCGGGAGTAGGGCGGGAGCATCGATTATGGTCCTTAGATGACGAACCAGCAATAAAACATATTCTTTCCTAAGACCCTAAAATACCTTTTTACTCAAATTTGATTCTCCTACAACTTTGATTTTGGAAGCAGCTTTCTAACTGCCATAGTTCTAGAGATACGGGTCATCCCGTCCAATTCTAGAAGTCCCAGTGGCTATCGCCTATTCCTTAAAACCCTGAAACATGTTTTCTCAAAAAATTTTTGTCTACAGTTTTGTCTTTGACAGTAAATCTCCACTTTGCATACCTGAGCAAATATAGACGAAAAATTATCTGCTTTATGGCCAAGAAACGCAATTCTATTAGTCCCGGAGCCCTGACCGGATTTCCACAAAACATTTTTTCAAGTTTTGTGAGATAAAATTCTGTCATTTGACACTCAAATGAACAATTACCTTGCTGTACCTGCTGAGGTACTTGAGAAAAAGTTTCGCCCACACTCGTTTTTGGACACTTCTTCAACCGTATCTCCGGATCTACTTGACCCAGCGAGGGTTATTGATGAAGCTCAGTCAAATAATACCATGCCGCAAAACATTGTCACTTCTGACGAATGTTCTAAGTGACAGAAGTTTCCAGGTAACTGTGAACGGGAAAAGCAGCAGACAAAGGATCCTGAACAATGGACTCCCACAAGGATCGATCCTGTCATGTTTTTTATACTGCGTATACACCAACGATCTTCCACGACTCCATTCAAGACTGTTCATCTATGCAGATGACATAGCCATTGCATATCAAGCAAGGACATTCAACGAACAGGAAGATGCGCTGAACAAAGACATGGAGAAATTAGCGAAATATTTCGGGAATTGGAGGTTGAAACCAAACCCAACGAAAACGGTGCATTGCATTTTCCACCTCAATAATCGTCAGGCTGGTCGCAAACTGAACTTGAAGATGAACGGAAAGATCATCGAATATGAAAAAAATCCAACTTACCTCGGAGTGGTATTGGACAGAAGTCTAACGTTTCGTTACCATGCACAGAAAACAAAGAGCAAATTGAAATCTAGAATCAATTTAGTGCAAAAATTGGCCGGTACAACATGAAGGTGTTCAGCAAAAATATTGCGAAACACTACGCAAGCAATGATCCTGTCAGTTGCCGAGTACTATGCACCTGTGTGGATGAACTGCGCGCACGTGAAAATGATCGACACACAAGTCAATGTAGCCTTACGGATCATATGTGCAACGGTAGACTCAACTCCGATCCCATGGCTACACGTGTTGAGCAACATAACACCATCTCACCTAAGACGAGAAGAAGCGGCCTTAAAGGAATGTCGGAAAATAGAAAACGACAATGAACTGCCAATCGCTAACGACATCGCAGCTGCACCAACGGAACTACGATTAATATCAAGAAACCCTTTCTGGATATTTTATCAAAATGCTAATAGTGCACTGGACCTAAAGAGCAGATGGAAAAATTGGTGGGACAGTGTGTCTGTCCAGAACAAAGGACTGGTGTCGGATCCAACAGTGGAACTGAACGGCTCAGAACTGCCACGTAGAACTTGGCGCATTGTGAATCGTTTTCGCACAGGACACGGTTGTTGCGCATACTTAATGCACAAGTGGAAATTTAAGGATTCAGCACTATGTGAGTGTGGCGACGTTCAAACAATGGAGCATATATACCGGAATTGTCGCATCCACCGTTTCAACGGGAGGCTGGAGGATATCCATGAGGTAACAACCGAGGCTATAAAATGGATCGAAAAGTTGAAGATAGAAATATGAAGAACATTTTCAGCGTGAAATTGAGAAGGACTAAGTTTAAAATTAGATATAAGAAAACAGTGCGATATATCCTAATGTCATTGGTTAAATAAATAAATAAATACTTGACCCATCTTTGAACTTGAATCATGGGACTTATGTACCTTTCAGAGAAAAAAAAGTTTAGGGTAATCGGTAGAGTCATTTGGAAAAAGAACGACCGGACATTTTTTGTTGTTGCTGACTCGTTATCTTTAGACGATAATAAATGCAACCTCTCAACTCTCGATCTGCCACATGTTACAATAAAATTGTTTGTGGTAAACGCATAGGAGTCTTTTGTACTTCGTACGGGTCCAAAAAATGGCGCATAGTTTGCACCTATAGCGTCTTTATCTATATTACCAAGTCGGCTAATGGTAATGATTTGTACATTGCCGAATCTGTTGAAAGAATGACTCGCTACAGTGGACTATTAGGCATTGGAACGATGTGCTCTGTAATGTAATGATTGTCACCAATAATCGACTCAGAGATTGCAGATCGGCAGAAATCAGAGAAGCTTGGAGAAGAGTCTCACGCTAGTAGAGCCGCCTATAAGTGCGCAGTCTAGAGAGCAGATGAGAAGTTTAGAGAAAGAGTAAGATGCCCCGACCTCCTAATAAAAACACATGCAAGGGACCCGTACGTATCAGAATAGATGTGGCAAACAAAGTTGATATTAAGAGAAGACTCGAACGTATTTAGATAGATATCACAACAAAAACCTCTTTAAAGGTAGAGTGTGACGCAGTCCGTAAGTTTGCTTCCAAAATTAATGATATCGCTTGAGGTGACGATAGCGTCGCTGATAATGCGTAGACTTTTGTTTGAATGTAATCTTGTGTTCTAAAAAAAATTACAGCGCTTTTTATAAAACAAAATTACGTTGTGTTACAAAAATTGCGTCACAAATGCCGGACCCACCAGCGGAATAATTTTTCAACACTTTCAGTTTTTGCGCTGCAAAAATTTTACTTTTGTTTCTTATTGCGTAGATTGTTTAAGGTAAATTTAAATTTTTGCGTGTAAAAGCTGAAAGTACAAAAAAATTATTTCGTCGTTGGGTCAGGCATTTGTGACGCAATTTTTTGAACACAACGTAATATTGTTTTAAAGAAAGCGCTGTAATTTTTTTAGAAAATTAAAACTCTGAACACAAGATTACATTCAAACAAAAGTCTGCGCATTATCAGCGATAGCGTCACCTCAAGCGATATCATTAATTTTGGAAGCAGACTCACGGACTGCGTCACACTCTACCTTCAAAGAGGTTTTTGTTGTGATATCAGTCGTTTTGGATGTTTTCAGTTGTTGAAAAAATTTCTATTTTTTGAAAAAGTTTTTCTCCGAAAAAAATTTTTCTCAGAAAAGATAATTTTCTTAGAAAATAAAATTTTTCCGAAAAAAGATTGTCTTCGAAAAAGTTTCTCTTTAAAAAACTGTCGTCGAAAAATATTTCTCTAAAAAATTTTTTCCAAAAAATTTTTTCCTCAAAAAAAAATTTTTCTCCAAAAAAATTTTCTCCGAAAAAAATTGTTCTCCAAAAAAATTTTTCTCCAAAAAAGTTTTTCTCCAAAAATTGTTCTTCAACACCTTCGGCTACCATCGGAACACTTCCTATCACCTTCGGCTACCTTCGGAATACTTTGTGTCACCTTCGCCTGCCTTCGGAACACTTCGTGTCACCTTCGGCTACCTTCGGAACACTTCGTGTCACCTTCGGCTACCTTCGGAACACTTCGTGTCACCTTCGGCTACCTCCGGAACACTTCGTGTCACCTTCGGCTACCTTCGAAACACTTCGTGTCATCTTCGGCTACCTTCGGAACAATTGGTTTCACCAATTCTTCCCACTGATTCATATAACTTTCCTGAAGAAACCAACTGTTATATGGAATTTATCAAAAAATCCAAGATGGTGTCACTTTGACAGTTGGCAGCCATTTTCTTAAAATGCTAAAAAATTCTCCTGACCAAACTCTATAACTTTCTAGAAGAAACCATCTCTCTAAGTAGTGTCATTCCGGAGCTACAATTCGATAACCGAAAAAGCATAAAATAAATTCCAAGATGGCGCCGCTATGACAGCTGGCAGCCATTTTCTTATGGGACCATCCATGAATTACGTACGCTTTTTTCAGTGCTGTCAGCAGATTTAAATCAACAATAACTTGAAAAATATTCACTTTTAAGACGTCAAATGTATGGCCGACCCCCCATTTAGGGGGGTAGTTCCCAAAAAAATTCTCCTGGTCAAACTCTATAACTTTCTAGAAGAAACCATTTCTCTAGCTATTGTCACTCCGGAGCTTAAATTCAAAAACTCCGAGCATTACCTAACAACCCTCGAAATTGACCACTTTTCCACATGCCACGGCTTTTCCAGAATTTTCCCGGAAAAGCGGCATATGAAATTTTTCATTTGGGGCCGCGACTGACAATCCCTGAAAATTTCAGGAAGATAGGCTGTCTAGTATTCGAGATCGAAAATTATTAATAGATAGAACATAGATGGATAGATAGATAGAAACCGACAGATCAGAAAAAAAGTTTTCATAATGATGAGAAGAATAGAAATATCCATTAGCCATAGAAAAATGTCATTTTCAAACCTCGATTTCTCAGCCAATTTTCAACCGATTTTGATGAGTCTAGGCTCGTTAGAAAGCTGCTGCGACGTAATTTTTTTTTGTATGGAGTTTTTTGGGTTTGTGGACGTTTTTTTTGGGTGTGGGGACTGCGTCACGCCCTCCGCTACCGCTGCGGGCATGATTCTTAACGCAAATAGGTGGCAGAACATTCTATGCATTTGATATTTAAAGCAGACGAACTTAATTGAGAATTTTGACATTTCTAGCAGACTATCTTTAGTTCATGGTGTCGACGTTACGAGAATGATTTACATAAAAGCGATAGAAAAACATGAAAAACAATTTACAAATCAACTATAGATAATATCACAGTTTCAATTCTCCTAACCACTTGACAGCTTGACTAGATAATGCAGGAATTTCCTTAAGTTTGTACTTAAAGATTGGGCAATCTTTTAGCATGTGCGTTACTGTTTGTCGTTGGTATCCGCAAAGGCAACTGGGGTCATTGGTCATTTTCCATTTGAATAGCATGTCATTGCAACGCCCGTGACACGTTCTAAGTCTGTTGAGATTACACCAATGCTTACGATGGAGTGTGAATTCTCTCGATTTCACTGTGTGGCTATCGAAGTTGTAAAGTTCGGATATGATGCCGCAGTTAGACCAGATTTCTTTCCATATTTCTTTGGGATTGAAGTCGGTGCTGAAGAGAACTTCGGCTGTGACAATGGGGGGCTACGAGACTTTGGCCTTTGGATTTTCGGCAATACTAAGTCTTTGTTTAGCGGAACTTCCCCGTTTTCCAATGTTTTCCGGTATAACCTTAACAGGTGGCCTTGGCGTCGTAAGTTCGGTGGTATTATTTTGCTTAATGCTGGCAACCATTCTGATCGCGTTGATTGGACTGTGCCGGTTCTGTTCAGTTCTACGTCCACTTTGCTGGCGTGTGCGCTATTCAGCCAAGAAGAACAGCAATATTTAGCACGGGAATACACCAAAGCCAATGCTGTTGTTCTTAAACATGCCGCAGTTGCTCCCCATGACGTACCAGTCAGCTTCCGAAGCAGGTTATTTCTGGTTGCGAGCTTCGGCAGAACTTTCTCGATGGGTATGTCAGAGAGCGGTCTAGTTTTACACCTAGGTATGTAGGTTCGTACTCATGTCGTAGTAATACACCATCAAACTTAACAAGCAGTTGCATTTTGGCAAATTAGTTGTTGAGATGGAAACATGTTACCACGGTTTTTGTGATGGTTGGAACGAGATGCCACAGAATCGAACGAAATCCATATCCTTCTCCAGTGTTGCGTTTATTTCGCTGAACAATTTGTGTTGAGTAGCATAGGCCATGTCGTCCGCGTATAAACATTTTCGAGAAACAGAAGGAGGCAGGTCGTGAATGTACAAATTGAAAAGCAGACATGAGAGAACAGAGAACTGGGCCTTGTGACAGACTGTTGTTGAGCTTTTTAGGTCTGCTGCACTGGTCGTTCAGCAGTGTCTGGATTATCCTGTCACTGAGCATGTTCGCTAGCATATCTACTATTCGAAGACAAGGATCCGCTTTGATGAATTTGTACAACAGTCCACGTTTCCATACGGTATCGTAAGCGGCAGTCAAGTCGATGAGTACAATTCCGGTCTTTAGCAGCCGTTGAAATCCATCTTCGATATGATTGGTGAGGGTCAACACCTGCTCTGCGCAACTTCGTTTTTTCGGCCGGAACAAGCTTGTCTATATTCGTAACGATTCGATTAAACATTAGTCGTTCGAATAGTTTGAATGAGACCGACAGTAAAGCAAATGGCCGATAGCTTTCAGGTTGATCGTCTAGTTTTCCCAACAGTGCTATTATCTTCGTTCTCTTGAAAGCTGGAGGTAATGCATTTTTATGTGACATCACGAAATTGTACACAAGAGTTTACAACCATTACTAATTATAAATCTCTAATGTCCGTCTGTTTATCTATGTGTCTATGTGTCTATTTATTTATTCGTCTATTCGTCTATTTATAAGTCTGTCTGTCACGATCCCGTTATTTTTGCGTTTAATTGCGTTTACACTGGCGAAGAAAAAAAAAATACTTTTTGATATGTTGTTGGGTATTGTGCAAAACGTCGAGAAAACATGTTCCGGGGTTAGATATTGTTCTGAAGTAAGGGAGTTATGGGTCAAGAAAGGGTGAAAATTGAAAATCGGCCAAAAGTCAGTCAAGTCAGGGGAAGTGTCAGAGTAGAAGACGTAGCAAGTGCAACGCTGAATACGGGGAACTTGAAATACGGGGAACGTTGAATATGGGGGACGTGGAAAACGTGGGAAGTAGAATACGGTGGAAGTGGAATACGGGTAACGTTGCATACGGTGAACGTGGAATACGGTGAACGTTGAATACGGGGAAGTGGAATACGGGGAACGTTCAATACCGTGAACGTGGAATACGGGGGAAGTGGAATACGGTGAACGTTGCATACGGTGAACGTTGCATACAGGGAAATTGGAATACGGGGAACTTGGAATACGGGGAAAGTTGAGTACGGGGAACGTTGCATACGGTGAACGTGGAACAGGGGGGAAGTGGAATACGGGGAACTTGGAATACGTGGAAAGTTGAATACGGTGAACTTTGCATACGGTGAACATGGAATACGGTGGAAGTGGAAAACGGTGAACGTTGAATACGGGGGAAGTGGAATACGGGGGAAGTGGAATACGGGGAAGTGGAATACGGGGAAATAGAATGCGGGGAACGTGGAATACGGGGAAAGTTGAATACGGTGAACTTGGAATACGGGGAACTTGGAATGCGGTGAACGTTGAATACGGGGTAAGTGGAATACGGGGAACGTTGCATACGTTCCACGGAGGAAGTGGAATACGGGTGAAGTGGAATACGGGGGAAGTGGAATACGGGGGAAGTCGGAGTAATTTTGCGACAAAGAAAGTGTTTTGATTTATAGTTATATTATTAGCGGTAATATCAACGAAGTGATGTAATGACATGAAACATTACGCATCATTATTTAAAACGAGAAAAAAATATGCTTTGGCTCACAGAATAGACAACACGGGATAATGATAAAGCCTGCGTAGCCCATAGGGGCGGGGGTTTCGACTACGTAACATACCCGTAAATGTTAAAGCGAAAATGATAAAGCCCTCGTAGCCTCTAGGGGCAGGGGTTCGACTAGTACGCTAAATAAATAAATAAATACGAGGATGATTGACGCCGCACATTTCGTTTAGAATGGCCTATATTCAACGTGAACTTAGCTGCAGTTGCAACCGAGATTAACTTCATTGCGAGAAACTCAGCTGATTTTTGAAGTTTTCAATGAAATCAGCTGCTTTTGTTTGCCATGAAGTTAGCTTCGGTCGTAACTGCAGCTAACTTCACGTTGAGTATTACTTTTAAAGATCAAAACAAAAGACTGTCACGCCCCTGGGGAAAAAAAATGGAGAAAATCAGCGACGATTTTCAACGAAATCAGCGGCAAAATTAAACAAAAGTTTCTCGGCGATTGTTTTCTTCAATTTTGTCGCAAGTTTCGGCGCAATTCGTTGAAAATCTTCTCCTATTTTCGCTAGGTTTTTTTTCCTTATGTTTATACAGTTCCCCTCGGTGAAAAACTTCGACTCGAAACCCGGAACTTAACTCAATTCACGCTATAAATGAAGTCATATCCAAGGTAGGTAGGAAACGATGAATCTCCACCCTTTCATTGGTGTAGACGACGATGTTTGCAATTCTCCTAACAACCGTCACATCAGATTTCGGCAGTCTATCACAATCGCTTAAATTGATTGGGTCTACCCTACCCCTCCCTTGTTTTACACGTACACCATCGACGAATTGTCCATCGTAGTTTTCTACTTACTTTCTTCTCTCGCCAGACATGCAACTACGCAACTTAATTGACCTGAGCATTTTCTTTTCTTTCGAAAATTAAACTTGAACATTCAATAATTTGTACGCTTAATTTCCAAGAAAACAACAAAAATATCGAAACGAAAAAGTTGTCGAACGATTATAGACGTGTTAATCTCTGATCAATGAATCACTTTCTATTCCGCACGAAAGATCCCCCATCCTCATAATTATCGCAGCGGTAGTCTATAATTACCATTTGCTGAGAATTATCGATACCTTAAGTTTCAGTTTAGAATAATTATAGACCGTTGAGAGCTAACGACCGCTGAGATAATAATTATTACATCTTATCTTCAATCCTTTTATAATTATTATTTAAATTTAATTAGTAAATCACATTAACTCACCTTTTTTCATCCATATACATTCATTTGTTTCTTTGTTTAGCATGATAATCGTCCATGTTTTTCAACAAAACTCAATCAAAGTACATTAATCATTAACGTAGCCCAACTTAAGTCACAAGACTCTAGGAAAAATGTATGATTTATGAAATATTTTGAATTGAATTGTAGGCTAGGCGAGTTAGATGTGAAAATAATAATTTTTGATTTTTGTAAAAATTGGCGATCTGGGAGTAGAGGTGAGCGAGAATATGGAAAAAAACCCGACCTGAATCCGAATCGATTTTCACTGGTTTCAGGTTCGGGCTTTCGGGTCTTGAAAATCCCGGGCGGACGGGTTTCGGGCGTACTTTTAACGGGTTGAAGATTCGGGTACATAAAAATACCGATTTGTAAAAAATGTAAAAATGATGCACCATATCCAAACCGAAAAGTTCAACAATAAAGAAATTATGGAATTTGGAAGATTAATGCCAATATTTATACAAAAAATGAAATTAAAAAATTGAGAAAAGTCAAAAATTTATGTTTTTGAAAAAAAAACGCCGCCGCCACCGAAAATACAACTGAGTTGCGCTGCCGCCGATACCACACTGCATACATTCTATTGTATTTGTAAATAGCTAAATGAATTTTTTTATTAAAACAATTCAACCCGAAATTCTTTCGGGTAATAGAACTCGACCCGAAATTTTTTGCGGTAACAGAAATCGACCCGAATTTTTCGGGTTTCAGGTTTGAATTTCGAGCCGGGTTCGGGTCGCGTCGGGTCGAGCTACCAACAAGACGGGTCGGGTCGGGTATTGGGCTAAAATTTTTGGTCGGGTCGGACTACAAAAAAAGGCCGACCCGCTCACCTCTATCTGGGAGGTCTCTAAATAAGTCTTGAGTTCTTTGAGAAAATTTTCAAGAGACTAAATGCAAATAAAAAGATAATAGTAATTTACTGCAGGCGCGGCCCTTCGCCTTCGATTCAGATATGGAAATTCTACACTCCTTAAAACAAAAGTCTTCGAAGCTTGTTGCTCAAAAAACACTATTGAGTTTGGCTCTTATAATAATAATAATAACGTTTATTTAATTATATATAGAAGGTGTATACCTTAATTACATATACAATGGTGGATACTTTACTTAAACAAATAAAAATATCTTTCATAAAGAAAAAGAAAAGGAAAAAGAAAGGAAAAAAAAAAGAAAATCATTGCAAGAGAAGAACTAAATAATAAATGAAATCCAACAAACAACTCACATCTATCCAATATTTTTACCTAACCAAATGAGTGATGAACAACCCTAACCCATGTTACTGCTAATGTATTCGATGTATGCTTTACTGAAAGCCTCGGCTGTGTATGTCCCTTTAACGCTACCCGGCAGTGAGTTATACTTCACAACTCCGTGGAACAGGAGTGAATCGTATGTTTTGCTGGAGTCTGTAAACGGAATATAAAATTTGCGCGTCCTTTTCGAATGGTAAGGTTTTATCTTTTGCGAAAGGTAGGCTGGCGTACCCCTCGTGATGACTTTATGCAGGAAAAACAAAGCCCTCATCTCAAGGTAGTCTATTATTCCACATCCTAAGATTTTATTCCTATAATTGGTCAGAGGCTGTCTGCGTTTTAAGGAAAAGGCGAATCTAATGCAGTTGTTAAATAATTTAGATAGCAGTTGTTTACATTTTCCGTCCAATCCAAATCCAAATGTGTCAAGACTTCATTGTTCAAAATGAACATCGGTAAATCTGGCTGCCTATGGCTATTTTTTAAACCAAAGTCTGGGTTTTATCAATATTCAAAGTTAACCCATTACTCAGAGACCATTTGTCAATCAAAGCTAAATCTGAGTTCATCCTAAGGACCCCAAGCGCAGCGGAGAACTCATCCTTTTGTACCCCACAGTAGTGTTGTACATCGTCTGCATATAAGTGGGGCTTCGTGGAGTGGAGTATGTTTGGTAAGTCATTAATGAATAAAATAAAGAGTAGAGGTGATAATACTGATCCTTGTGGTATACCTTTAGTGGTAGAGGAGGTATACGACTGAATCTGCACACATTGGAAACGTTCGCTTAGAAAACTTCTAATTAGTGCGATTGCAGAGGTAGTGAAGAAAAATTTATGATGCAACTTGTGTAGTAAAATTTCATGATTGACACTATCAAAAGCTTTGCTATAATCGAGCAGAAGTAAATAAGCCATCTGTTTACGGGAGATGCACTTCAAAAGGTCATCAATTACTTCAATCAAAGCTGATGCTGTGCTGTGACCCAATATGAATCCAGACTGAATCATTGCAATCAGTTTCGCTTCGGAGACAAATTCAGCTATTTGTTCGGCCATAATGTTTTCGAGACCTTTTGATAAGACTGGAATTAGGTAAATAGGTCGGAAGTCTTCCAAATCCTTCCCACGAGTTTTCTTATGAGTAGGAATAATTTTAGAGATCTTCCATAATTTAGGGTAATAAGAGCGCATCAGGATTTGATTGAAAAATGAAAAAAATGTAATGTGAGGCAGGATATATGGCAACGATCTCTTAATGAACATTAAAGGCACGCCATCTAGACCAAGAGCGTCTTAGCTGATATCGTAAATCGCTTTAATGACTTCAGAATCTCTTATAGAGTAAAATGCAAAATTGTCTACTCATGCAACTACTACTATTGTGCAACTACAGTTCGAAAAGTGCATTTTTTCATGCCTCTAGTGGGTAACGTAAGATATTACTTTCTATGACTAGTGATGAAAAAGAAAATGCACTGAAAACTGTGGAAAGTCGAGACAGAAATGTTTCCTGGCTTGTTTGATTGAATGGTGCAACAACCTACGATGAGGTGAAACTTTTAACAACAGTAACTCCGTCCCATTGAATAGTCGACGAGTCGGTTCCTTGAAGTTCGATTAAAAATTATTTTCACACATTTCTGCTGTAACTTCGGCAGAATTCGAACTTTCTTCTCAACTTTCTGTATTCATTCACTTTTCGCAAGTTGTTGTTTAAAATGTTGTTACGTAACACGTTGCGATATGTGGTACGTCTTCTTGTCGTACAAATGTCATTTTCCGCATCTGGCTAATTCCATCGGTAACTCGTACATTGTCGTCTCGGTGTCACCTGGGGAACGAATGTGTTTTGTCTCATGTTAATATAAAGCATATTGAAAGAGTGAAAGAGATGAAATTCGTTAGCCAGGTGACGACGGTTACGATGGAATTAGCCATCTAGTACCACTGGTTGCATAAACTACCATTCACTAAACTTTATAACTGTGCCCCCCGATAAAACTTGTTGTGCGCAGTGCAGCACAACTGTGGAATTTTTTTAAGTGAAGGAAATCAATAAAAAAATTCACCCCTTCACCATCTGCACCTAAACATAATGTTACACTTAACGCCAAATCATACGATTTGCCTCCAAAAATTCCCCATCTGGAGTTTCACACCATAACAGAATTGTGCTTGTCAGGCGTGTATGTCGCCTTGTTTGTCTTGTTGAACTGTCCAATGAAATGATATCAGTTTCAATTCAGTTCGAAATTAGTTCAACGACCGTATTGTAACACTCATTTTCACTTGAGATTGATTGCTACTTGGTCGAAACAAAATTTTGTCTAATTCGCCTAGCCTATCACTTCACGGAGTGAGCGAAATAATCGCTTCGTTGAATATTTAAGACAACGGCAACATCAATTAACACCTGAGTTTTGTATTGTCTATCGAAGCTGGAAATGATTTTATTTTCTGCATAATTTAATGAAAAGTATGGTAACAAATCAATGAAAACAATAAGACGACAAAATATGCGTAGAAAGAAAGTAAAATCTATGTAAATTAATAAGCAAAAACAATTAGAAAAAAATTTATGTAAATAAAATTCTTTTGTGAGGTTTACTTTATTAATATATCGATAGAAAAAGATCGTAAATAAGAGAAATTAAAAGATAAATTTTGCGGTCGGAATAGTTTTACTTTGAAAAACGACTTGTGCTCTTAGTACGCTCTGGACAGAAACAATTTATAATAGCATTGAGACGTTTTTAAATAAAAACCTTATGACGGAAGGCATTAAATCCGCGAGTGTATTTCGCTCTGCTAAATTTTAGAATGCTAAATTTTTCAGTGCGAATTTCCATCTGTTTTACATCTTTTTCTATCTATTTCCATTTTCGATCCATCTGTTTCCATCTTCGATCCATCTATTTCCGTCTTCGATCCATCTGTTTACATCTTCGATCCATCTGTTTACATCGTTGATCCATTCGTTTCCATCTTGGATCTATCCATCTATTTCCATCTTCGTTCCATCTTTAATACATGGGTTGGGGGTAAAAAGTTGGAACGAAGATGGAAAAAGGTGGATTTGCTAACCAAACATAAGTTAGTGCGCTAATAGCGGTCGCTAAACTTAGAAAGTGAAAGTCTAAGTAAAATTTGATTTGAAAAAACAAGGAACCAAAAATGATGAAAATATTTTTCTATTTGTTTTTTTTTATTAAAGGTAGTTGTTCTAATTGTTCTTAGAACAGTGGGCCCATTGTACTAACTACTTAATGGATCTACTGATTAAGGTGGAATCCGAACCACCATTTGGAGTCATTATTTAGACTAAGAGCACTCTCTGTAAAAACGATGTTTTTCTAGCTATAATTTTTTGATGAAAATGTGTCATTTTCAAAAAAGTAAAGTAACTAAATGGCCGTTTACACTCATCTTTTATTAATCTAGTAGTTCAGCTACTTTTTTGCGATTGCTTAGTTTTTTTAACAAATCTTTCGCTAGAAGAAAGGTCTGTATTTCAGACTGGGTAGCCTGGTGCCGAAAAAGTGTCTATAAAATGTTGGATGGTGCATTAAGAACACAACTATGCACTAGTTTTGAACTTGGCACCAAGCTGCGTACTTGATAATTTTGATTGACAATTTAGAGGGCAGCCTATTGCCGAAAATCGTTCAATGTTATCGTAGCGGCAATAATGAACACTATACGTCATATAAATTTCAAGTCGGTACTAGGCTGCGTACTTAAACTTTTGTTTTATGGATGTGGGTGGCAGCAGCAGCCTGGTGCCAAATTGAAACTTATATGGCATACAAAATTTACTCCTGCCAACATTTTGGCAAAAAAAGGTTTGCAGCACCAGGCTGCGTACTTGAGTGGTAGAGCTAAAAATGTAGATGGCAGCCTGGTGCTGCAGATCTGTTTCTGCCAAAATGTTGGCAGGAGTAAATTTTGTATGCCTAATAAGTTTCAATTTGGCACCAGGCTGCTGCTGCCGACTACATCCATAAAACAAAAGTTTAAGTACGCAGCCTAGTGCCGACTTGAAATTTATACGACGTATACTGTTCATTATTGCCGTTAGGATGACATTGAACGGTTTTCGGCACTAGGCTGCCTTCTAAATTGCCAATCAAAATTATCAAGTACGCAGCCTGGTGCCAAGTTCAATACTAGTGCATAGTTGTGTTCTTATTACACCATCCAACATTGTTATAGACACTTTTTTGGCACCAGGCTGCCCATCTGAAATGCGGAACTTTCTTCTAGCGAAAGATTTGTTAAAAAAACTAAGCAATCGCAAAAACTTAGCTCAACTACTAGATTAATAAAAGATGAGTGTAAACGGCCATTAAGTTACTTTTTTGAAAATGACACATTTTTATTGCAAAACTATAGCTCAATTCCTATCACTTATGATAGATGGAGTTACTGTTACTGGAGTTGAATATTGTTTTTTTAGACTTCTGTCAGTAGGAGCGTTTCGCAATGAGTTTGTGTATTAATTCGTCAGTCTCATGACAAAGTGACGCAACTGCAAAAAAGCGAATATATTTTGTTGCAGTTGCGTCACTTTGTCTGACGCAAGTGACGCAACTGCAAAAAAGCGAATATATTTTGTTGCAGTTGCGTCACTTTGTCTTGAGACCGACGAATTTATCCAATCTTTGTGAGACCTTGCGGCTAATAGAGCTCAGTGAGCATTGACTAATCATACTCATGACTAGGAAAAACCGTATGGACAAAGTTAGTACCTGGAATCGAACCCGGGAACCATATGCTATGAGTCCGATGCTCTACCGATTGAGCCACCTGGAAGCATCTCTGTTAAAGTTTCATTAACGAATATGTTACAAACATGTGCTTTTAAATTGGCTTGTTATGCTGTTTTCAACATTATCGACATTATCTGTTTTTTCGGTGTATTTTTTGTAAGGAAAACCTTGAAAACAGCTGAAATTTGATAACAAGTAAATTTATAAGCACACGACCATATAGTTAATGTCTGAAATCATTAATTGTATCCTTACGAAGAACAAAGGTCCTACAAGTTTATTACAAACAACTTTATTGTAACATGGGGTAGATCGAGGTGGGAGGATACATTTCCTCCGTCCGTCTTCACTTTTTTCCCATGGTTCAAGTTCAACTTACTTACTTCGAAGATGAGCAAAATCTGTCAAGTATTTTCGAAGATATTTTCGAAGAAGTGGATTTCGAAAATGGATTTTTCGCAAATATCTCAGCAAGTAAAGCACGAAGATCGTTCAGTTTGGTTTAAAATTAAAGCATTTGATCTCAGAAAACTGGGAAAATTTCTTTTGTAGAAATCGGGTCAGTGGTCTGGGCACTAGGACCAATGGAATGGACGAAATTGAGTTTCTTGGCAATATACGAAAGCAGATGGTTTTTCGTCTATATTTGCTCAACTGTGCCATATGGAGCTTTACTGTCAAAGGCAAAGTTGTAGAGAATAAAATTTTAGGGAACACGTCATTGAGAGTTTTCGGAAAAAATGGCTCAATCCTGGAATATGACCACTTCTAGAATTACGCAGGATGACCTATGTCTCTAGAATTATGATAGAAGGAAAGTTGCTTCCAAATGCAAAGATGTAGAGAACAAAATTTTAGACAACACGTCTTTCAGGGTTATAAGGAAGAATGACGAATCGTGGGATTTGACCACTTCTAGAATTGGGAGGGATGATTCATATCTTTAGAATTCCGAGAGTTGGAAAGTTCCTTTCAGAGGCAAAGTTGTTGAGAATAAAATTTCGGAGAACACGTGTTTTAGGGTTTTATAGGGGAAAGTGACCCATTGCTGGAATAGGGATAGCTCGTACCTCTGGATCTATGGCCGTTAGAAAATTGCTTCCAAAGACTAATTTGTAGAGAGTACAATTTTAGAGAAAATGGTCTCAGACGTACTTCGTTCGGGCGTCGGGCCTTTGACATTACCTTGGGTGATTTCTATGGATCTTTGAAATTCTTATAATTATAAAAGGGAACTTGGGATTTTTTTGCTCATTTCTATATTTAGATACGTTCGAGTCTTTTTGCAACAGCTATCTTGGTTGCCACATCTATTCTGATACATACGGGTGTTTGCTTATGTTTTTGGAATTCAATTGACTTTTTTTCTTCCATGCACGTCTATAACTTTTCTTTATAATTCTCAGGTGAAATTTTCGTACGTACTTTTGGTGATGGTAGGGGGGGGGGGATGGTTCTGCAAAAACGTACGAAAACGTACGAGGGAGAGAAGGGGGAGGGTCCGAAAATCGTGGGACTCTCTATCAAGTGAAAAAACGTAAGAGACTACTCAAAAGTCTATGTCTGTTGGTTGTTAAGGATGAGGTTTTCGAAACTTTAAGATATTTTTTGGACTTTGTGAGTATTGAATCTGGGCAATATCGGCAGCCGAGCTACGACCGTTTTGGACTCAGCCAGGGCCCTAAAATTGAATCTTTACAAGGGCCCCACGTGTTTTTTCTACACAAATCGGGTAAATCTTATCCGATTTTCAAAAACTTTTATTTTCCTGAAAGAAAGTTGAAGGCATGAATTTGGGCAAAATCGGTCATAAACTTTCGAAGTTATGGCCCCAGATGACCTAACGGTATTGGTTAGGGGTAAATTTGAAAGTACGCTGGGCGACCTAGTCAGCAATGCACTAAGAGTAGTCGAGAAATGGTGTCACGAAAGGGGTTTGACTGTTAATCCCACTGAGACAGAGCTTGTGCTGTTCAGTAGAAGGAACACAGGATCAGACCTGGTAGGGAAAATCAGGCTCTTCAACGTGGACCTAGAACTGGCTCCAGGAGTAAAGTACCTAGCGGTAACGCTTGATAGTAAGCTGAACTGGATTGAAAGCAAGGAAGGCCTTGACGGCTTTTTGAATCTGCAGGAACTCTTTCGGGAGAAACTGGGGTCTACCGTATAAGGCTATTCTTTGGTTGGACGAGGCTGTGATCAGGCCAATGATGAGCCATGGCTCTTTGGTATGGTGGCCAAGGCTCAACGTTGAGTGTACGAAGAAGGAGTTGAGTGAGATTCGGAGGCAGGTATGTATTTGCATCACTGGAGCTATGAAGACCACGGCGATCGCTGCCATGGAAGCACTGTTGGCTATACCACCTCTGGACTTGGTTATCAAGGCTAGAGCTTTTGCTACAGCGTACAGGTTGGTACAGAATGATATGTGGGCTGCCCGTTTCGGGGTTGGACATGGCAAAATCGGTGAGATGATTCCGGACCCAGTCTTCAGTATGCCTAGGGACCAAATGACGCTGGTGATTGACTTCACAAGGCGGTTCGAAACGGTATTTCCAAGCAGAGAGGAATGGCTGGACAGATGGATCTGAGTGGAAGGGTAAAAGTTAGATTTACAGACGGATCCAAGGCAGTCGAAGGGGCAGGGGCTGGAACATATGATCCGAATGCTGTGCAGGGTAACTGGTTCCACTTAGGGGGAACCACCAGTGTTCTCCCGCTACTAATGGGAGCTCGAGAAGCACTGCCAACGGGGACGCAGGGAGAGGACGTCCTCATCCTTTCGGATAGTAAGGAAGTGATCAGGGCACTCGTATCACCCGTAGTGACCTCTAGACTGATCAAAGAGTGCAAGGAGTATCTGAACGATGTGGGATCGAGCAATCGGATCACGCTGGTTTAGGTTCCTGGGCACTCTGGTGTAGAGGAGAACGAAAATGCGGATGAACTTGCAAGAATGGGGTCCACGACTACATCAATGGGAGCCGAACCCTACCTGCCAATGGGAGGAATATGACGGAGGTGCTCACACGAAGCGCTTCTTTCCGAGGCCTGACGAGAAATGGGCTAATGACTTGCTAGTGATGGACCGGTGTCGCATTAGGAGAGTTGTGGGAGCGATCACTGGACATTGCGGGTTGAATCGGAACATGTACAAGTTGAGGCTCTCGGGAACCACCGAATGCTCTTGTGGATTGGGGAAGGAAACGGGCATACACTTAATTTGTGAGTGCCCCAAGTACCTTCAGCTGAGGCGTAAGATCTTCGGAGAATTTTTCGTGAGACCATCCCAAATCGCTAATCTGGGACCTGCCACACTTGACAGATTTTTGGTAGCGACTGGAAGGCTCGCGTGAAGATTTAAATGATGACCGGGAAGGAAACAAAGGATTCTAGGATCTGTGTTTCAAGATCGCCTAGGCAATCGTCCTAAACTGATAAATCTAAATCTACGGTCGAAAAAGTGGTCAAAAAGGTGGTTTTTTGAAGCTCGGTGGAACTTTTTGACTTATATCTCTGCGAAGTTAGAACGGAAAACGCTCTTCAAGGTTTTGAATGAAAGATGTGGACGTCAGAAAATCACGAAAGTGAAATTAGTCGAATGATTCGGGTTGTAGATTCCTTAGTGTGGGCCCAGCTCACGCTACGCAACCTTACACGATATTTGGTGGTTTTCCCTGAATATATCTTTAATGGTGAGGTTTTTTGTGCACTGTCGCAGAGAAGAAAGAGGCGAACTTTTCTGTTCATGGAAGTAGGGATCAGAGGCCTCACTTAGTGCTCTACGTCGGTTTTAAGATCGGGCCTAGTGCAATTTCTTTTTCAAATTTTTTCCATTTTTTTTTAAATTTCGGTCTTTTTTAAGGATTGTAGGTGTTTTTGCGCCGTTTCTTCGGACGGATTTTTCAATATTGCCCTTCCGGCAATTTCCAATCTTTTTTTATGTCGACGCGATTTCATACAGTTAAGGGTTAAGGCGACTTAGATACGTTCGAATATTTTTGCAACATCTATGCTGTTTGCCACATCTGTTCTGATCACAAAATTTCGTAAAAAATAACTTATTTTGTTAAGTATTGTTACGCCTTGTATTTTAAATAAAGCCAAAATGTTTTCTTTGTATCACTGAATGCATATGGAATTTCATTTATATTTTTCCGCACTGACTGGTGGTAGGCTAATTGATCATTCGTACAAATTTCAAGTGTTTATAAAGACGTATCTTCGAATTATTTTGATGTTTGTCTGTATATCGATACATTTTTGCAAAAAATATAGTTGCACAAGTGGATTTTGGAGCACACGTCGTAATTCTCCTTACTCGCCACACTCGTCACGAAACTTTGGGAAACTTCGGGAAACTTTGGGAAACTTAGTGAAACTTCGGGAAACTTTGTGAAACTTCGGGAAACTTAGTGAGACTTCGGGAAACTTCGTGAAACTTCGGTAAACTTTGTGAAACTCCGGGAAACTATGTTTCATGAGTTTCACTAATAATAGGCCCTGTTCCGGACTCAAACAACACTAACAAAAAAAACTTAAGTTTTCAATTGTATTTGTCGTAACGAAAAACGTTTTTTTGTGGTCATTTAGGAGCAAAAAATTCAACTTTTCATCACTTGTTACACATTTTGTACATGAGCAGGCAGAAAAACTGCCAAAGATTTGAACAATTTTTAAAAAAGTACTAGTTTTCGAGATTGGACCACCAGATGCCGTTGAATGTTGAGCAGAAGCTGAAATGCAATTCGTCACAAGATTTTCGTCGTTTCATATGAGTCTTGTTTGTGTTCTACTTCGTATTGTGTGTATCGTCCTCCCACTGCATCAACGAGTCGGAGTTTCTAATTTCTATTGATTTTCAACATGGACGCTGATGTGCCAGAGGTATGTAAAATAAGTGAAATGCAACGTCCTGTTCAAAGCTACGAACTTTAAAAGGGTTTTAAGCCAAAAGTAAAAATACGGTGAAAAGACGCTCTTTTTTGCACATTCACAAGCTGCTACGCCTACGGAAGAACATGAACGAAACTTTGAGCAAAGACAATGTGAAGGACGGGAAACATCTCTGCACATCTATGCTATAAAAAATTTGGCTTTCCAACAGATTGATACGAACATCCACGAGCATTGCATGTGCCAAAGAGAAGCACAAGACCTCCATTCTGAATCACCCGATGTTTCATGGTTCGGTTTTAGTTTTCGCTACAATGCATTCGCATCGCCAAGAGCAGCCAAATGCTTTCGTTTTGAGTAAATGGTTCTGATTTGATGCGCTCTATTTTGACTAAATCTTATGCCATCGCACTTGTCCTTAGAACCTGACGCTTCGTTTAAATTTCGCTTTGAAGTTTCCATATAATTTTTCATAAGGTTGAATCAAATGCAGCCGAGAAGCCGTTCTTTTGCCCCAATTGCAAAAAATGTTTCCGTACTAAGGGCAATCTCAAGTCACACATGGTAACTCACTCTGGTAAGCAGAAGGTTACGGCCAAAGAAGTAGATACAAATGGATACTTTTCTTTCAGACCAGAGACAGTTTTCTTGTGATTATGCGAAATGTAACAAGACGTTTAAACGAAACCATGATTTAGAAAAACACAAAAGGATCCACACAGGTAAAAAGTTGGTATATATTCACCAAATGAACGCCAGAAAGAAAATCTCTCTTTTTTAGGAGAGAAGACTCACTAGCTTAGTCCAACGACTCAAATTTAAAAGAGTTTATTCCATAAATTGTCGGATATGCCCAGTTCCTTCAAACAGAAAAAATGTATGAAAATCGGAAAAGATTTACTCGAGTTATGTACAAAAGACCAAAAACCACTTAGACGGACGGACGGACATTTTTTTATTGCTGATTCGTCATCTAAGGACCATGAACGATGCTCCCCTCCTCCCACCCTCCGGTCGAAACTGGGGTGGTTACAAACGTCGTGGTAAACGCATAAGACCCCTTGTACGGGTCTAAACATATGCAGGGGACCCGTACGTATCAGAATAGATGTGGCAAACAGAACAGATGTTGAAAAGAGATTCGAACGTATCTAAGTAAATGTTTCCTTAACTCTTAAGTGTTTGAAATAACGTCGATATTAAATTGGATTGGAAATTGCCGAAAGAGCAATATTGAAAAAACCGTCCGAAGAAATAGCGCAGAAAATATCTTCAATAATTAAAAAAGCCCAAAATTGAAAAAAATGTAAAAAAAATTGCACTAGGCCCGATCTTAGAGCCGACCTAGAGCACTTAGGAGAGGCCTCTGGTCCATTCTTCTATGAACAAAAACGTTCGTCTCTTTTTTCTTTACAACACTGTACAAAAAACCTCATCATAAAAGAAATATTCACAAAAAACCACCAAATATCGTGTAGGGTCGCGTAGCGTGAGTTGGGCTCACACTGAGAACTCTACAGCCACAAATCAAACCACACAACAATCGACTTTTTGATCATCAAAATCGGTCCAGTGGCTGCGGATATATGACCTTTTGAAGATTGCAATTTCCGGTACAAAATGTTCCTTCCGTAGAAGCCAAAGTAAATGAAAATATCCTACGTTAGTTAGTTATTTAGTTAGTTCCAGGGCCATTTGTACGAAAAACCGTGAAAAACCACTTTTTTGGATGCGGCTCGAAAACGGTCCGATAACTTTTCATGAAATTTTTCAGGGACCTTCGGCTGGGCATTCTACGACATATGAGATTTTACCCCCCTCGTTTGGGCGCCAGCGCTCATGGAAGCTCCCATACAAATCCCATATAAAAGCATATTTTGTATGTTTTTGTGTGTGTATTCAAGGTATGGGTCAAACATGAGCAAAATTTTTAGAATGTGACCTGAGGCGGCGGTGATGGAAAAATCGTGGCGGCGGTCAGTGGTGGCCGCCACCGCCAGCTATGGCAGCCGCGCAAAGTGCCATGGCGCCAAATTTTTTTTTTTATTTTATTTATTTATTCCATCAATGGCAGAAGCCCCCTGACTAAATACAAATATGAAACATAACCAAAGACCCGTACGTATCAGAATAGATGTGACAAACAGAATAGATGTGGCAAAGTGACTCGAACGTACCTAAATATACAAATAAGCAAACAATCCAACGTTTTCTGTTCTATTATAACTGTAAGAATTTCAAAGATCCATAGAAATTACCCAAGGTAATGTCAAAGGCCCTACCGAAGTACGTCTCAGACCATTCAAATCTAGAAAAGCTTATATCCAAGGACTAAGTCGTTTTTCCCTAAAACCCAGAAAAACGTGTTCGCTTAAATTTAATTCTCTATAACTTCGCCTTTGGAACCGACTTTTTAACTCTCATAGTTCTGGAGATCTGGGTCATACAGCCCAATTATGGAAGTGGCCATATACCAGGATTGGACCATATTTCCCCAAAACCCTGAAACACGTGTTCGCTTAAATTTAATTCCCTACAACTTTGCCTTTGACAGTAAATCTCCATATAGCATAGTTAAGGAAATATAGACAAAAAACTGTTTTCGTATATGGCCAAGAATCTCAATTTCGTCCATTCCATTGGTCCCAGTGCCCATACCCCTGACCCGATTCCCATAAAATTTTTTTCCCAGTTTCGTGACATCAAATGCTTTCATTTGACACCAAAATGAGGAATTTCCGTGCTATACTGGCTGAGCCGTTTGGAAAAAAAAGTGGAGACGGACGGACGGACGGACGGACATTTTTTTTATTGCTGATTCGTCATCTCTAGACGATAATAGATGTATCCCCCCCACTCCCACCTCGATCTACCCCATGTTACAATAAAATTGTTTGTAGTAAACGTATAGGACCTCTTGTACTTCGTACGGGTCCAATGACAAGCTGTCGACCCGTCGGAGTGAGTGGCCACCTCTGCTCATCGTCATTATTAACAATTATACAATTCTAAGTTGAAGTTATACATAAAACAGGAATCAATTATTAGACGAAAATAGAAATTGAAATAGAAAATAGCCCCACGTTCCATCAAGCACCAACGTCTCGTGCAGCCAATGGTCCACCTGAAACAAAAATGATTAGCAGAAACTTGTCGACTAGACTAGCTGTTTTTGCAAGTCGACGTGACTTAGAGTTACATTTGAGAGTCGTGAGACCCGAGTTGACTAATCAGCTTCTGATTAGAGAGAGAAACCAAAGTTCAGTTTATGAAATTCTGGTCTTACCATTCAGTTAGTACGTAATTTTCAACTTCCTGATAGTCATCTTGAACGATACACTTGGTGAAAAGCGGTTAAATTCCATGCACATGTTATTGATTGGCTCATAAAGACCATATTTTGTCCTGTGTTCGTCGACAACGAGAAAGTCATCGGGAGGAGTGGGTCTAGAATTACGAATGACCTTGCTTTTAATTTTAGGTGCGTTGATATTGTCATTCATCAGATCGGATACAAAAAGTGCGCAGCCATTAATTCTGCGTCGGGCGAGTGTTTCAATGTTGATATTGAAATATATGTAGGAAGCTTGTGGTTTTCGTCCCGTTTCACCGTCCGCCTCAGTGCGTACATCAAAAATTTTTTCTCAATTGATTCAATTCTGTCAACAAATGTGTCTTGATAAGGGTGCCAAAAAACGGAAGCATATTCTAAGTAAGAACGGACATAGGCAAAGTATATATTTTTTAAAGTTTTCCTTACAAGTTCTCTTGACGAAGCCAAGCATTGAGTAAGCTTTTGCAATTATATATTCAATGTGTTTACTGAATGTCAATTTTTGGTCCAAGAGGACTCCCAAATCTTTAACTACTTTAGCACGAGTCAACACAACATCACCGATATTGTAACCGAACTCAATTTTGGATCTCTTTCGAGTGAAGGAGATAACCTTACACTTATAGACGTTCAAATAAAGTTGGTTGATTTTGCACCACTGTAGAAACCTGTTCAAGTCACGTTGGAGAGCACTTGCGTCAAGAACATTTTTGATTCTAGCGAATATTTTCAAGTCGTCAGCATACATTAAGTAAACTGAAGAAGAGAAGACTTTAGTAGCATCGTCCATGAATAATAAGGACAAGAGAGGAGCAATTCCTTAATTTGACGAATTGTGAACGTCCATTAAGATAAGATACAACACGGTGGGCTTTAACAGATTTAAATGAAAAGTGCTTGCACATTGGGTTTCTCTCTTGATTGTCTTTCTGGGATACCGTGGTAAACAGAAACAATAAAAAGTAAAATTTTTCACTGGAGAAATTTTGAAAAAGTGATGAAAATGAGATTTTTTCGGGTTTTTTCATACATTTTTCAGGTAAGTCTGAAAATGAAAAAATTAAAAGTAATTTTTAATGGAGAATGTGATTGCCAAATCATTTTATGACACCATACGAACATTTTTTTGTATGGGGACACAAGTGCTCGGCAAACGAATTTCGAAGAAATTGACCATTTTCGTTGACGAATTCGCGTAAAATGCAACCAACAACTCGAAATTCTTCAAAATCCGTCCGCACAACGATTTGTGTCCCCATACAAAAAAATGTTCGTATGGTGTTATAAAATGATTTGGCATTCAAATAACCCATGAAAAATGACTTTCAGTTTTTTCATTTTCAGACTTATCAAGAAAATGTATGAAAAACCCGAAAAAATCTCATTTTCATCACTTTTTTCAAAATTTCTCCAGTGAAAAATTTTACTTTTTATTGTTTCTGTTTACCACGGTATCCCAGAAAGACAATCAAGAGAGAAACCCAATGTGCAAGCACTTTTCATTTAAATCGGTTAAAACCCACCGTGACAATCCATGCTAACAGGTTTGAATGAACACCCATTTGGTTCAATTTGCGCAAAAGAATCGAATGCTACTCTATCAAATGATTTCCGGAAATCGGTGTATATGACGTCTAATTGATGTCTAGATTCCATAACTTTGGTAGCATAGCTAACAAACTCAGCTAAATTTGTCGCTGTAGACCTGCGCTTCATAAAGCCATGTTGTGACTTTGAAATTATTCGATTGAACTTTGTGGATGAACTAGCGTTGTGATCCGGGCTGCGCCCGGGATGTGGTTTTAATAGTTACAAATATTTTTTTTGCATTCCTTTGACACTTTTCAAATTTGGTTAGGTCTGTGAAAACGCCGAAGCGATTTAAAATTTTCTGTTTTATAGTCTTCACTTTGAGTTAAATTACATTTCGGCTCTGCTCTACATTACATAATGTCTCCGTGCACCCTACAACCCGAACTTCTTTGAGACTTTCAACAATTTTTTTTTGTGTTCCCTAAGTCCATATCTTTCATTCAAAACCTTGAGAAGATTTCCGTGCTAATTTCGTAGAGATGTAAGCAAAAAAGTTTCACCAACCTTTCGAGTGGTGTAAGCTTCAATTGTTTAACTTTATTTTATAATATTTTTTTGAAGATATTTCAGTTCAATTTTCTAGTCAAACATAATGAAAGGAATTTTTTGGTTAAAATCGCACGACTCTAAAACCAACCTTGGCGCAAAAGATTGGAACACTGATACTTCAGTGTGTAAGATGTTTCCCTCAATATTTTCTACAAAAAAAGTTATAATTGTAGCAAGATTAAGGTGCACTATATGAAAGCTACATCCATATTAACTAAACAAATTATCCACAAATATTTTTGGTTTCTGAGTTTCACATCTATTTTTAAATTTAATTCATCGTTTAAAAGACGTACAAAACTTCTACAAAAAATTTGATGCAGTAAGGTGCATCAAGGTGTAGTAATGTGCACCAAGGTGCAGTAAGGTGCATCAAGGTGCAGTAAGGTGCAGTAAGGTGTATCAAGGTGCAGTAAGGTACATCGAGATGCAGTGAAATGCACTGAGGTGTGGTGAGGTGTAGAGAGGTGCAGTAAGGTGTAGTGAGATGTAGCGAAGTGCACTGAGGTGTAGTGTAGTGAGGTGCACCAAGGCGCAGCAAGGTGCACCAAGATGTAATGAGGTGTAGCAAGGTGCAGTGAGATCCAGTGAAAGGCGGTGAGGTGCTGTAAGGTGTAGTGAGGTGCAGTGACGTGTGGTGCAGTGAGGTGTAGTGAGGTGTAGTGAGGTGAGGTGCACCAAGGTGTAGTGAGGTGTAATGAGGTGGGGTGAGGTGTAGTGATATTTTGGATTTTATATTATAGATGAGGATTGAAGATGAAGTGACTGTGATTATTTTCGTAGATATAGTGATGGCCGCCACCGCCAGCTACGGCAGCCGCGCGAGGTGCCGTAGCGCCAAAAAATTTTTATGAATGGGAGTTGTAGTAACTCTACTTCCAAAACTACTGATATCACAACAAAAACCCTTTTTAAAAGGGAAACGTGACGCAAGTCTCTTTGTTTCTTCTTCCAAAACGACTGATATCAATTGGGTGACGCTTACAGCTTTGAAACGCAAACAATTTTTTTGGAATGTTTTCATTTTTGATTAAATAAATGCGTCACAAATGCCGGACCCCTCAGTGTTATAGTTTTTCTACGCTTTTAGCTTTCATACTCAAAAATTTGATTTCCTGTACAAAAATACGCCATACATCCCATAAAGCCAAATTTTTGCGTTATGAAAGCTGAAAGCGTAGAAAAACAATAACACTGGGAAGTCCGGCATTTGTTACGCAATTTTTTGGCTCCCCTACAAAATCCGGAGGCACAAAATCCAGAGGCGTCAAAATCCGGACGAAAAATCCGGAGCGAGGGGTGACGCACTTCTGCGGTTTATGGAATAAATGGGAATAAATGGGAATAAATGGAATAAATGGGAATAAATGGAATTAAATGGAATAAATATTGGAATAAATGGAAAAAATGATAATTTTTTCAAATTCGTCAAAACCTCAAATAGACTTGATTTTGATGGCAACGCTCACAACAAACCATACTAATGTGTCGAAAAGTGAAAAAACCTACTTTTGAAAACTTAATAAATAAATTTATTCCATTTATTCCAAAAAAAAAAAATAAAATTTAATCTCAAGATGGTTTAAATGCTTTATAATTTGTGCAAACCTTTTTTTGAACTTATTTGTCTAAATTGTGATGTGTTTGGTTCAGATATTTCAAAATGCGGAGGCTACAAAATCCGGAGGCGTCAAAATCCGGAGGCGTCAAAATCCGGAGGCTACAAAATCCGGTGGCGTCAAAATCCAGAGGCGTCAAAATCCCGATGATGTTGTTGCGTCTGGATTTTGTAGCCTCCGGATTTTGTAGCTTCCGGTACATTTATAACAATGTCGCTTTCACACGTAGCCACTTATTCCCACGTATCAAATTATTACAAAACATTGTTTACAAATTGAATTGAACTTCACTTCTACGGTGCAGTCATACACGGATAGAAAAAAATGTTTTTGGGCGAACTAATACTTTTGCACGTATTATTTCTACTAAAGAATATTTTAAGTCATTGCTTACAGCAACGCTAATATTATTCACAATCAATATTATATATTTGTGTTAATTATTTAATACTACTGGTAAATATATTCGTTTGGTGTAAATAATAAATGGTTTTAATTATATTTAATATTTGGGGGCTCTGCCCCCTCACCCCCGCGCCTGCGGCGGGCTTGGTTACGCCCTGCAGGCGGCCGTATGTGCATGGGGCTCTGCCCCAAACCCCGCTAAGGGCTCTGCCCCTGGATATTCTCCCTTGACCCCCTTTGCGGGGGCTGCCGCCCCTCGACCCCGCTTTTTTTTCCTGGCCTGCGGCGCATTAATACATATTTACAATACAATTTGTATCAATAAACTGTAGCTGCTTTAAATACCACTGCATATTTCGTCCGAATTTCATCCGGATTTTTTATTTTCTTCTGGATTTTGACGCCTCCGGATTTTGTCGCCTCCGGATTTTGGCTCCTCCGGATTTAGACGTCTCCGGATTTTGACGCCTCCGGATTTTGTAGCCTCCGGATTTTTTGTCCGGATTTTGACGCCTCTGAATTTTGTGCCTCCGGATTTTGTAGCAGCACCCAATTTTTTTAATCAAAAATGAAAACATTACAAGAAAATTGTTTGCGTTTCAAAGCTATAAGCGTCGCACAATTGATATCAGTCGTTTTGGAAGAAGAAGCAAAGAGACTTGCGTCACGTTTCCCTTTTAAAAAGGGGTTTTGTTGTGATCGTGTCTACGGACTGACTTACAAATTTTTCTTTTGCGGATTCGGTATCTAAGGACCATCGATGCTCCCCGTCCTCGAATCGACCGGTTACAAACGTAGTGGTAAACACATGGGACTCATACTTCGTACGGGTCCAATTTACCCCCATTTCAAAGAAATTATCCACGAAAAAAATTTTTTTTACCAACTCCTTTTCAAATTTATTTAAAGTTCTGGTAAACAATTACATTAAATAAAATATAAATATTTAATTAAAACTTATTTATTTTAAAAGACAAAAAGCACATTCTGTAGTTAGTATCTACTTCATTGACTAGAAATTATACCGGACTTTGCTTTAAACAAGGCAAATTGAATGTTTAAAACTATAAGTTAACATTTGGCAAATAAATAAAAACAAATTCGGACGCTAACATTACTTAATGTACAACAATAAATATTTAAAAAAAACTTAACTAAAATGTTGAACAATGACCAGAACAGATTCTACGACAGGGGAGTAAACGATTCCTAAGAATCCTGTCATGAGCTCCCAAAATCTTTTACAAATCTTTAGAAATTTCAAAGGAAATAGCAATTATTAGTCGAATAAGTTGAATTTAACGTAAAATTTCAAGAAAAATCCCTAAACAAATCCTTGATTTTGAATTTGAGCATCTAGTTGTATACCATCCTAGTTTTGTATGCAACCAACCTAATCCGACCGAATTTCATATACTTTTTTGGCAATAGATGTGTAGTGTATATTAGGGGGGAGCGATTTTTTAATTTTTGAACGATTGCGAACGGGAGGGGTCTACAAAAAAAACCACGTCTCCCAAGGATCACGAAACACAAAAGAAACATCTTAATAAGACGTCTTCTTCCACTTGCACAAAATCATTGAAGTAAAATTTTCGAGTTTCGTGTCATTTGCCTACTTTTCGATAAACAGAAAAGGGTCAATTCCTTTCTTTTGATATGAGTAATACCTATAATTCAAGAAGTCCGTCCGTCCGTCCCCACTTTTTTTTCCAAACGGCTTAACCGATCACCCTAAGCTTTTTTTCCCCAAAAGATACATGCCTCCCATGATTCATGTTCGAAGATGAGCAAAATCGAGTGGTTCCGGAGATGAGGTCGAGGAAGTGACCAAAAACATGGTTTTTCGAGGGTCGGTGAAACTTCTTCGCAAATATCTCAGTAAGTATAGCACGAAAATTGCTTATGTTTGTGTCAAATGAAAGGATTTGATGTCAGAAAATTGGGAATCGGGTAAGGGGTCAGGGCACCGGGACCAATGGAATCGACGAAATTGAGTTTCTTGTCCACATACGAAAACAGTCTTTCGTGTTTATTTTCTTAACTATGTAATATGGAGATTCACTGTGAAAGGCAAATTTGTAGAGAATGAAATTTTAGGGTACACGTGTTTCAGGGTTTTAGGTAAAAATGCCTCAATCCTGGGATATGACCAATTCTAGAATTGGGAGGGATAATCCATATCTCTAGAACTATATGAGGTAGAAAGTTGCTTCCGAAGGCAAAGTTGCAGAGAATAAAATTTTAGCGAACACGTGTCTCAGGATTTTGGGTAAAAATTCCTCAATCTTGGAATGTGACCACTTCTAGAATTGGGAGGGATGATCCATATCTCTAGAACTATAAGAGGTAGAAAGTTGCTTCCAAAGGCAAAGTTGTAGAGAATAAAATTTTAGAGAACATGTGTTTCAGGGTTTTAGGGGAAAATGGCCCAATCCTTGGATATAAACATTTCTAGATTTGAATGGTCTGAGATGAACTTCGGTAGGGCCTTTGATATTACCTTGGGTAATTTCTATGGATCTTTGAAATTCTTATAGTTATAAAAGAACATACAACGTTGGATTGTTTGCTTATTACTATATTAAGATGCGTTCGAGTCTTTTTGCAAGATTTGTTCTGTTTGTCACATCTATGGGGCCGTCCATAAAGGACGTCCGCATTTTTAGCGACTTTTTCGACCTCCCCTCCCCCCCTGTCCCGCTTTTGTCCGTTTAGCCATACCCGCTTAGCCCCCCCCCAAAGGACGTCCGAACTTTGCGAAAAATCCACGATAATTCACGATTTTTTTCGTGAATCTCTTGAATTCCTCGTGGGATTGGTGAAATTGTTTCACAAAATAGGCTTTGCCACTCACAGTTAACATCAGTTAACTTTCGGCTCTCTTTTGAGGACCGAAAATACTTTCGGCTCCCTTTAGAGAACCGAAAATATTTTCGCATCTCTTGGCTCACTGAGGTCTCCATTTTTTCATTTTTGCCTCCCATTTGGGAAGTGAAATAGTTATTTACGTCACAAGGACAAGGATCAAAAGTACTTTGCCGTTTGACGTATTTAGTTTTTCGCCACTCGAGCAACGAAAATCGAAATTTTCACTTCCCAAATGGGAGCCGCAAATGAAAAAATGTTGACCTCAGTAAGTCAAGAAATGCGAAAATACTTTCCGTTCTCAAAAGAGAGCCGAAAGTAACTGATGTAAACAACACGATGATTGCATCAGCAATTTTGTTGTTGTTGAAAATTTGTGTTTGGGAAGTGAACATTACGATTTCCGTTGCTCTCGTGATGAAAAATTACGTGCATCACAAGGGATGAAGTATAAAAATTCAACCTGTGCGATTGCAGCCCTTGCCTTCGGCGCGACCAGCAATTTTCGCACAAGGTTGAATTTTTATACGTTCATCCCTTGTAATCCAAATAACTATGACATGCTTCATATTAGAGCCGAAAGTAAAAAAATGTGAATTTTGAGGGGCGAAAGTTTACTTTGCATGTAAAGTACGATTTTCGTTGCTCGAGTGATGAAAAACATATTTGACGGTCGGTTGACATTTGCCGACTACTCAACGAAATATTTTGAAAAAAAACGAAATTGCTATTTTATTATCAATTTTCAACGAGTTTTTCTTCAGTGCATTAAAGTGATAAACAAAAAAAGTGGACGTCCAAAATCCATTTCACCCCCCCCCCCTCCCCCCGGTCCCATTTTGACCGTTTTTATGGAACCCCCCCCCCCCTAGAGCGGACGTCCTTTATGGACGGCCTCTATTCTGTTTGTCACATCTATTCTGATACGTACGGGTCTTTGGTTATGTTTTCCAATTCTGTATTTTATATACCACGTGATCTGACTTTAATTAGCAATTGACAGTTGAAGCTTCCTTCATGTTCTACCAACACTATTCGCGATGAAGCATCCAACAAGAACTTCAAAGTCAGTTACATCTTTACATGTCGAAACTAATTATATTCCAGCTTAAGTGAAACTTTAAATCATAAGTAGAGTAAGTAGTGAATTCTTTTCCATATAATTTGACATTTGTAAATTTGCAGTACATACAACGTTGACTGGGACGTTTATTGGAATAGTGTCGAAATGTCATCTCACATGACTAACGGACTTTCGAACTTCAACAACCGGGTGGCAGATTAAAACAAAGTAGAAATCGCTATTTCTATTCGTGAAGGATGTAGTTGCTACTGTGAACTTTTGACAGCTGCCAAATTTGAATTTTGGCTCACCACTGACATAAATATAAAGAATTTTAAGAATCCAAATCGTTATTGTAAAACTTGGCGCCGAAATTCAAATCTGACAGATGTCAAAAGTTGACAGTTTTATTAAATCCTTCACGAATAGAACCCGGACTGAATATGTGAACGCTTTTTCTTTAGTCATACACATTTTCCATGGCATAATACATTCCCACACGATTCCTATATGATTCTTAAGGGAATATGTTCACTTATCCCTGACGGGAAGCGACAAAATGTAAACGTTGACTTTTTTTAGCGTTTGAACCTACTGTATCTCAAAATTCTGGTAAAATATAAAAATGTTGCAATAAACAGGCAGATACATTTAAGGACACCTGTTCTGCTGTCATAAGGAGAAAAACTTAGAGAAAATTCGCAGAAAAAAATCAAATTAGCGACAAAATTAAACAAAAGATTCTCCGCGATTGTTTTATTTAATTTTGTCTTTGATTTGATTTCTTTTAGCGAATTTCGTTGAAAATCTTCGCTGAGTTTCTTTAAGTCTTTTCTTCCTTACGACGGCAGTGGTAACTTCCCGAAGGGCAGGCAAACGTAGAAAATCTTTCTGTCTTTCTCAGAAGTTATAATCATTCACAAACCACTTGGTAGGCCTTGGCGAAAGGCGTATTAGAATAGCGCTAGTTACGGGTCTGAAACTGGTGAACGCGTATTATTCAACCGGATTTCTTTAAAAGTCGTAAAATTTGTTGAATTATTTGTAAAATGTTTAAAATGAAGACCGAAGTTAGAGGTAATCACTGGTAGAATTTGCGGATATTGTTTTTGATTTAATGGCATTTTTGGAATTCGGTTGTGGAATAGGAACAAATTTCTTAACGTCGTCCATAAAATCTCGAAAGTCTTCGATCCGAATATTTGTCACTGTAACTTCCAGCGTTCGATTTGCTAACAGGTCCGATATCGAGACGATCGTAAGGTCCAAGTTGTGAATTACTTGGAGGATTATATGGAAGATACGATTGTTGGTCATGGTCGGAGTAGTGGGGGTTTTCCTTGTTTTCAGGATTGTGGATATGCACGTGAATTGGCTGCGGAGGAGGATACCAACTTGGCGTTTGCCAAGGTCCTGACCAAGGAGGCTGTTGCCATCCGTGATCATGTTGTTGAGCTTTCCATGTGGCAAGCTTTGCAATTATAAATCCAACGTTAATAAATAACAACAACTTGCCGATAAGAACGGCTTTTAGTGACAAAAGAAGAATCAGCTTGATGACAGTGGCCAGAACTCCTAATTTGAACATGATGGGCAATAACGCAGCTTGTAGCTTCTTGATTCGTGCGAATGTTCTTGAACCTGAAAGAAATTTTATTTGCGTTCATAATTCAAATTTCTTTACACTAAACGTGGTAATGTACACAGTACACACCTTCGTTTTCAGGTCCGGAAAATAAATTACGAATGCTATGAATCACTTTTGTGAGCATTGTACTTTCTATCACCTCAGTTGATTTCGTTGTCTCGCCAGCCGAAGTGATGTTTATTGAACTCATTATGATAAACGTGAAGAATAAAATTAACATCGTTGATCTGAAAGTGAAATAATTTTATGGATTTTAAATATATTTACACCGAAGAAAAACAACAATAGACCCAAGGCTACCAGCAGATATACAATTTAGATAATGTCGAACATTTCTACCATCTACATTATGATTTGTCTATTAGAAGTAGCAGGTCAAGAAACAACGTTTCTTTGATAGTCTCTTTTACGGTGTTCCGTATCAGAGCGAATCAAAATATTTTAATTTTGGAAGTGCGTGTCATAAGTGAATAGGCGGTAAATTGGAGCATGAAGAAGATAATCAAATAAGCGTTAATTTCAAAGTACTTAGTCAATTTACTGTCGTCTTTTATTTACGATTAAACGATGAATAACAGGGCGTTTTGATATTCTAAGTTAGAGATATTTTTAACAGAATGTCAGAACGAAATGCTAGAATAGAAAAAAAAATCCAAACACTCACGTCCACGGTAAATAAGGCAGTGAGAACATTAATTTTCCACGATTTTTTCACTTTTTGTCATCGAGCCAACAATGAAGTTGCAGATTAACGTGCGTACCTAGCTATGCTTTAACCGCACGGCTCCCCGCGCCCAATTAGCACGAGTCACTTCGGCGACTCTCCCTAAAAACGGATGTTTAGTGCAGAAACTCCGTGGCCTAGGTAAGGCTAGAGATACCATCATTACATCTCTCTACTGTATTTTCGTCAACCTGGTTGCCCAGGAAGGACTAGGGGTGCAGTCACCCGAATCCAAAACGTGAATTGCTTTGACACAGTTCGCTTTGTACCACAGCCCCCGCGTTGCAGCTTCTCTAGGCGCTTCAACCAAGCGCTGGGGCTGGATGCGACCATATCGCATGGTACACTACATCCGTGGGCTCGCCAGCCCCGCGGTACCGAATTTACCCTCGGTGGGGGCTTTCGCAGTAAGGCTCTTAACCAAACCACTTCGGTAGGAATGTGCACCCATTCCTGCTACCGCTGGACCACTCTGGAAGCCATGGTGTCGCTACTCACCAGTGGACCAACGGGACGATGCATCCAAAGTCCGTTGGCGACCACCTAGAGGTGTGGTATGTCATCGACCCAATCAAATCGCTACGGATCTCGTCCTAACTTTATACACATCTTAGGAGGGACATATCAGTAATCGTCGTCTAGTCTTATCCCCTCGCCGGTCGTAAAAATTGGTAGTAGGTGACTTGATGGCTGGAATGTGATTACTGATGAGCAAAGGGAACGAGCGAAAGGAAAAATTCCTTAATTTTGATATCCACCCAGGTTGTCATGGTCGTGACATTATTTGAAAGTGAAAACTCCCTAGCTTTCTTATCTATCTAGGTTTTTGTGACGTTTAGTATAGAAAGGAAAATTCCCTAATTTTGTTGTCTATCTAGATTCTCGTGACATTTTGTATAAAATCTCCATATTTTTGCTGTCCACGTCCACTGGTTCATAAGTACCTGTGTGGAAATTCCCTAATTGTCTGGGTGATAATTCCCTTTTGTCTGCGCTTTATAATAATTCCCTTGGTGATATTTCCCTTTTTTTTAGTCTGGGGGATAATTCCCTGAGGGAAAATACTTATCACCGATACTTGATAGAAGTAATAGAAAAACATTTTCCGAATGATACTACATTAATTGTCGATGACCGTGTAGTTTGGAGGAGGAACATAAAAACCACTCTCCTCATTCGGGAGCAATTGCCATAACGTTTTTCTCTTTCATTGCTACTTCACAAGTGACTGAGCGTCACTTTTCGAACGCAGTCGCAAAGCACTAAGATCTTCTGGATGAGCTGCCGCTCAAGATATTTTTCAGCCGCCACCTAAACTTTTTTCCCCTCTGCAGGTTGCACACCTAACACTCTCTTCGCACAAAAGCTAGTTTATCCGCTTTAGCTAATGGGCTTCTTGAAGAAGAGCGAGAAAAAAAATGTGTAATCCTCAAATTGAAGAAAATTATAAAAAAGACATATGCACATAGGCAAACAGAAAAGATGTTACTCTTAATTGTATGAAATTACGTCCACATTACGTTGCATTGGAAATTGCCGACAGGGCAATATTGAAAAACCCGTCCGAAGAAACGGTGTAAAAGAACTTTCCCGAAAGCACAAAATTGATCTCCAACTAGACAAAATTGTTCGCCTCAATTTTCTCAACAACATAGGAAAAAACAATTTTTTTTGTTAAGAGCCGACTTTAGGACCGACCCAACCTAGGGCCATAAGGAAATGCCTCTGACACATTATTCCATAGACAAAAATGTTTCCCTTAATCTGCTCTGCAATATGACAAAAAAATGTTTTTTTGGTTAGGGCCGACCTTAGGACCGACCAGAGGCCCACTTGAGCCCCAAGCACAGGCCCGAACTTATTTATGAATATAATTCGGTACACGGTTATCTCTCAAATAGAAAAAGAATCAACAAGCTCGGTTAGGATTTGCCCGATTTATGTAAACAAAACACGTTGGGCCTAGTTTCAGGGTCCTGGCTGAGCTCAAGGGCATCTTATCAAAAAACTTCCTTCCATACAATGTGAGACATTCCTAGACCTTTCGATTAAATTTTTTTTTGATAATCGGAAGAGATTTGTACTCGAGTTATGTACAAAAAAAATGTAGGGCCCTAGCGGCGACTCGTTTTTAGTGCCCTAACTAAGTCCAAGGGCTCAAAATCAAAAAAGTTTCTTCTACAAATTGTCGCCATGCCCAGATCTTTCAAACAAAAAAAAGTTTATGACAATCGGAAAAGATTAACTCGAGTTATGTAGAAAAAACACGAATGGCCCTAGCATAGACTCAGTTTGAGTGCCCTAGCTAAGTCCAAGGATTCAAATCCAAAAAAGTTTCTTTCATAAATTGTCGGCCATGCCCAGTTCTTACACAAAAAAATTTTTTTATGAAAATCCTAGATTCAATCCCATAAAAGATATTTCGATTAACTTTCAGGGGAAAAAAAGTTTTTGAAAATCGGTTGAGTTTTACTCAAGTTATCGCGGTGACGGACGGACGGAAGGACCGATATTTTTTTTATTGCTGATTCGTCATACGATGGATGAAACGATGCTCCCCTCCCCCCACCCTCCGGTCGAAATTGGGCTGGCTACAAATGTCGGGGTAAGCGCATAAGACCCCTTTTCTAAGAACTTCGTTCTCCGTAGGGGTCTAATAACATAGCAAAAGAAATTTTTTGGGCTAGAGTCGACCTTAAGTCCAACCCAAGGCCCTAAGGAGAGGCCTCAAACCCATACTTTCATAGACAAAAAAGTTTGGCTCTTCTCTATATTCTTGGCTTTCTCTATAACATTGCACAGAAAACCTCATCATCAGAGGAGCATTAAAAACCACCAAATATCGTGTAAAGTAGTGTGAGTTGGGTGTGAGTTGGGCGTGAGTTGGGCTAACACTAAGGACCCTAATATACAGTCGAATCACTCATCCAATTTTTTCTCGTGATTTCTGGAAATCCGTATCTTTCATTCAAAGCCTTTAAGAGGATTTCCGTGCTAATTTCGTAGAGATATAAGTAAAAATTTTTGCCGATCTTCAAAAGACCACGTTTTTTACCACTTTTTCGACCGTATCTTCGAAAGTTCTTAACTGATTTGGTCCAAATACAATCCCGTAATCATAATCATTTTTTCAATTATCTTTCAAGGAATAAAAGATTTTAAAAATCGGACTATATTTACCCGATTTATGTAGAAAAACACGTTGAACCCTAGTAGAGACTGACTCACTTTTACGGCCTTGGCTGAGTCAAAAAGTTTTTAAAAATCGGTTGAGCTTTACTCGAGTTTTCGTGTTGACAGACAGACGGTCATAGCGTGACAGGGAGAGGGGAGGGGGTAATTCTTGTAAATAATCGAATGCCTTTGGAACTTTGGTGCCCGACCATCAACGCTCGTGAAATCATATCTCAATTCAACTTGAATTTATTGTCGTCGTCACTTTTTCCGCTGATTTCAAAAGTTTTCAATTCACATAGTTTCCGTATTCCTTGCATTGCTGTCATAGTGTATACTCCAAGTTTAGGCGCAAGGGTGCCATCTTTTTTATGGCTCAAAGAGACAGAGTACTCAGCCTGATGTCAAGTTGATAAGTCTTTTGCCATGAACTACTCGGTACAACCTACTACTTTCACTTAAATAACTTTTTGGTACCAGGCTGCGTTTCGAACTTGGATGTAGTGACACCACTCTTATAGTAATGCACAATTCTCACAATAAGAAAACTTGACGTTTTCGGACTTTTTATGACTTTCCGCTGTTTTAAAAAAAATCCCGTTACGTCACAAATCGGGGGAGAGGGAAAGGGGTTCGAGCCTTATGTGATACAAGTATGGCATGGGGGAAGGGGGGTCTCAAAAACCCTGATTTTTGCCTGACATACTTTATGAACGACCCCTAAAGGTGATATTGCCCTATTGATAGTTTCGTGGTTAGTGTCCCCCTTTTTCACCCGACCCCCACACAAACACTCATGTTTTCACTGCCAGATTAAACCGAAAGCATTTTTCTTTACCAAATTTGTTTGGTAGATGTAGGATTTTGAAAATTGCAAGAAATTCTATGAAATCTTATGATTATTTACATTTTAAGAGGCTAAACACGTTGGTGATTTCGCGACTTTAACGATGAACTGCCCGACATACCAGTCATAAGCTGGTTGAAATCGTTAAAATGTATGAAAGTCGACTGTTAAACTGTTTTCAGTGTAATAAAATTAAAGTTTATAATCTCGGACGTGATAAAAGACGAATGTGGTGGCCATGGAACCTACGCACTTCACAAAAATGTTGAAAACATTGTGACGAAATTTTTTAAATAAAATTTCGTTTCATTGAACTTTCGAAAAAGGTTTTTGTAGAACAACAACTGCATGAAGATGATTCTTCAATATCTTAGAAATGAACGCCACTTTCCCCCCGTGTTTTGACAACAAAAATATTCTTTTATCAATTATGAATTCATCGTATAAATATCGATGATCATGAAAATGACATTCAAACGAACATAAAAACAAATTGTTACAAAGAATCAGGTCATATGTAGATTGGCTGATATGAAGGTTTTCATAAAAAAAAATTTCTCATAATTTCCACTGTAGAAAATGTCAACTTGAGTCAATATAGCACAAAAACTCTGACCTTAACTTAAGACATTTCCGTTAAAATGTATTTGCACTACCGCAATATATTTGCTGAACAATTATGTCGTGATCCTATTAGCATTTTATTTCATCTTCAATAAATTCTCTATTTTCCATGCTAAACAAACACATAGTCTTCACGGTTGCAATTCACAAAATAAATACAACAAAAATATGTGCAACAAATTCTCATTGATAAATAAATCCGCTTGAGAATAAAATCGGCAAAAGATCTTCTATCACATAACTTACCCAGCAATGTTTTCTGACATTCACTTGAATTTGTGTCTACTTCAAAAGCATTTGAATTGCGGTAAACATTAAAATCGATAGTTGAAACTCTCATTTGCTGTTTTGCCGATATTCACATACAGCAAATGGACGAAAAAAAAAACAATTTTCAATCACACCGTATATCACAATCACTTTTGATAACTTGATACCAGATACCTCTTTTTCCTCTGACCGACTGTTCAGCTAAGAGGTGATGAGTTACAATCGAACGTTGGTTCGCGAAAATCGTTTCTAACCAACCGTTGAGGTTCCGGCAATGTATGCCTCTGCACTGTGTATATCCGAGTCGATTGTTGTAACAAAAATAAAAGAGATGAGGCATATAAGTGTGTATTATTAACCTCGTTTTTCCATCCAATGTAAGAAATAATGAAAAAAGTATTTCGTTTTTTTAGTTAAAAGAGAAATGGTCAAATAAACATGCGTTACGATGTCGTTTCGGTCGGACGGAATGTATGGAATTGAATGAATTGACTTGACAATGTATGTTTTGTTTGATTCAACATGAAAGAAACGATGTTGAAATTGCAACAACATTGATTTATTCCCGTTGCTTCGGTTATTTACTTTGGTCTTTTATTTCTTAGATGGACTGATGACTGACATATAAAGACATAATGAGCGAAAATTAATGGTATAGCTTACTCTGCACCTACTTTTGACTAGTCGAGCACAACAGGTGAATTATGAGAGCATTTTGATGAATTATGGGTTCACGGCTGCTACTTTCGCTTTTCTTTTTTTCTTGTTTGTGAAGAAAATCTTTCAAAGGTTTGATGTCTTCTTCTGTGATGTTTGTTTTCGTTGCGTAAATGGTCATAAAAAATGTGGTAGTTCGTAGAAGAAGAAGAAAGATTGGTCTTAAAAGGTGTAGAGGCCTGGGAGGTATGATTGTTAATTATAAACGTCTAAAGTTTGTCAGTCATGGCCCCACGGTAGTTAGGCGCCGTGACGTAAGTCTTACGCGCCAAAAAAATGACAAGAAATTTTTTTGTAGACTAAGGAACATATATACAGGAGCTTTTTGGCTTCCCCCCTTGCGACGTGCACCCCGGATTCTACGCAAAATTTTAGGTTCAGTCGATCCGAAGATAAGAGTTTTCGTAATTTCCATTTTCTCACTTTGTTACTTTTTAGGATCTCGGAAACGGCTCCGACGAATTTGCTGAAATTTCGAGGGTAGGAGAGGATAGGATAATAGTGGGTAGGAACGCCAGCTGGCAGATCCTTGCACCTAAGCCGCTAATGGGCCTGTTGTGCAGGGTGGATCGAAAATGACTTTATTTTTATTTTCTTACCTCCCCACCAAAAAATAAGATCTATAGGGCGCCAGGATTCCGCTGATCTAGATATTTTTTTTAAAGTCAATTTTCAGGTATGCGCCATCGCTTTGAATAGTTTCGTCAACTTTTAGTGGTACATGGACACTTCTCTTCGGGTCTAAGCACACATAACTATCGAGTGGCATGTCTAAATATACTCTGGGACCTGGGCAACGATTGCGTAAAGTTTTCTTTTTCGAAATGTGTCTATTAACTGTAGAAAAAAGTCGAAAAGTGTTCCCGCCTATGGCATCCTTTGTAGAAAAATCGACTAAAGATCCGCTTAAAAGTTATCAAACATCACCCTATTGTCTCTAGTTTACTTATTTCAGTAATATTCTAATAATAGGAGCTGACAATGACATTTAAAGACCGATTTTAACATCAAAAAAGAATCACAGGCAACCAAACGGCTCGTGAAAATAGTGGCAGAATCATCGGCAGTAGCAGCAGGACAGGCCATACAAGACTCAATCTCGGCAGTCCTATTGAAAAGCCGCACTGAACGCTGGAAATTTAATTCGTTTGAATATAATTTGTAAATTCGAAAGTTTGGAATAATTTCAGTTTAGGGGACCTATTTATATGAGGGAGAGGAGTGGGAGGGAATGATACGGCACCTCCACCAGATCACAAATACGCAACCGCTAGGTGGCGCTCGAGCTCCATTTGGAAGTTACAGCGGTACAAAGTTTAAAATATTATATGTCCCGAAGCTTCATAAAATGACAAGAGAATAGTGTAATGGGCTAATTAAAAGGTGGAGGTGAATGGAAACCACAATATCAATTTCAATATGTATCCGGCAGGTGGCGCTAGCAACACAGTAGAAGAGAATTCGGGGCTTTACCTGTGTAAACATTCACTAAGTATGCACTAACCCAGGTTTGGAGTCATAAAATACTTCGCGATTGACGAAGCGAGGGGTCCCCACCTCACTACAATAAACGGCCCTTTTCAGGGCCTACGGGATACTTGTAAACAGCCTCCACGTGCCATATCCTGGGTAAGTGCATACTTAGCGAATGTTTACACAGGTAAAGCGTTGAATTCTCTTCTATTGTGTTGCTAGCGCACCTGCCGGGACATATAAAATTTTGAACTTTGAACCGCTATCATTCCCTCCCACTTCTCCCCTCAAATAGATAGGTCCCTTAAACTGGGTAAGTGCATACTTAGCGAATGTTTACACAGGTAAATCGCCGAATTCTATTCTATTGTGTTGCTAGCGCCACCTGCCGGATACATATTGAAGTTGATAATGTGGTTTCGATTCATCCCCAACTTTTAATTAGCCCTTTACACTATTTTCTTGTCATTTTATGAAGCTTCAGGACATATAAAATTTTGAACTTTGAACCGCTGTAACTTCCAAACGGAGCTCGAGCGCCACCTACCGGTTGCATATTTGTGATCTGGGTGAGCTCCCTTATCATTCCCTCCCACTCCCCCCCTCAAATAGATAGGTCACCTAAACTGAAATTTTACCGAGCAGTGTCCTGTTAGAATGTCTGTTAGCCTCTTGACGTCACGTTTGGAGAAAGAAAGTAGTTTTTGGAATGGTTTTTGTTTATTCTAATGCAGTTTCTGGCGTGGCTAGCGTAGTTCAATGATTCTCAGTAGTGGGAGGAGGTTTTTGCTTTCCATCGTGATACTAATCCAAACAGAGTAGAGGCTGACATTGCTATACTTGGTTCAGGACCAACGAAAGAGGAGGACAAGGCTGCCTTAGCTAGTTCGTCAGCTTGTTCATTACCTGCGGTTCCTACATGACCTGGTACCCAGGGCAGAATAACTTGACGTAAGGTGGAGAGCAATTGAATTCGGTCTCTGTATTCTAGGACTAGTGATGAGGAAATTTTATAACTACCTAGGGCTCTGATTGATGATTGGCTGTCTGAGCAAATATAGATCCCATGGTCCTCTTGCAAATTATCCATAGAGGATAACAGCTCGTTAGCGCAACTGAGAATTCCAATAATCTCCGATTGGAAGACTGTAATAAATTTACCAAGGGGTAGACTTACGGCTACATTTAAGTCCAAAAAGCAAAATCCTGGTCCGGAGTTTCCGTTAGCAGAGGAACCATCTCTGCCTATTAGTGTCTGGAATAACTGAGTCGTTGGTCCAGTCACCCCGATTAGGAATAATAATTGAGAAAGATCTATTAAATCTGTATACAGGAATAATGGAGTCGCATGGCATTTAAATTTCAGGAGAACTCTTAACCGTCCTTTTCCATATTTTTGAGTGGTTGCTTTGGTCTGCAATTACTTAGTTACTTAGTTTTAGTCTCAAAGCAGAGGAGCGGGCTTCAGCTTCAATAAAGATATGCAATGGTTCTATGCTGAGCAGGGCTTCTAGGGCTGCAGTTAGGGCTGATCTCATGGCACCGCTTTTCTTTGAAATTTTGAGAGCTTAAGACGAAATGCGGTGAGATTGTACTTAGGCCACCAAATTATGGCTGCGTAACTTAGTCGGGGCCTGATGATAGAGGTGTGTATCCATTTTAACACTTTTGATCTGAGGCCCCATGTTAAACCAAAGGCTCTTCTGCAGTGCCATAACGCACCGGTAGCTTTCTGGATGACATTATTGAAATGAAGTTTTCTACTAATCTGAGGGCTGATTGCATGACTTCGCAAATTGTGGAAGTGAATAGGTCTACGATTAGGATCTCAACGTAACTTTGCATCAATTTTTTTTTTGTAACTTGCATCACACCTCCTCTGTAAGAGTTTTTTTTTGTGCTCTATTTATTTGTCTGTCTGTCAGAGACCACCAACCGTATGAAGACACGCAGCTCGACCAGCTTGAAGAGTTCAAAAGAACTGAATGAAAATGTTGTTCTACGGTTTCTTTTATAGCAAAAAAAGAAAACAATTTGATACCTAGATTTTGGTTGAAACTTTTCTTTAAACTATTTTTTGGTTGAAGAAAGATAGATTTTTGATGACGAAGGGAAAGTTATTGGCTATTTCTCATCGTCAAAAGGATTAGCCAAAAAGGTCCAAACAGAACATATTGCCAAATATTGAATCATCTAGCTCCAAGACATTTCGTCGGAAGTTCATTCAGGAAGGTTTAATAACCGGCATGCAAATGACATAGTCCTATGCTTCATCGCTCACAATTCTAGAAGTTGCTTTATCCCGGAATTTGGTAATTTTTCCCTAAAACACGTGTTCTCTAAAATTTTATTCTCTACAACTTTGCCTTTGGAAGCAACTTTCTAGAGATATGGGTCATCCTGCCTACTTCTAGAAGTGGTCATATACCATCAAGATTCTGCCGAACCAGATGAGACTTGATAATGAACATTACAATGATAGGTAATCTATATGTAACCTTTTTTTCAATTCTGTTATCTATGACCCATTCTCTCTTTCTGACTTTGAAACAGTCTCGTTAAGGTAATTGAGTCAAGATTAATTAGCGATAAAAAGTTTCAACATATACAAAGCTTCTAGCCCGGATAGTGTACCGATGATGTTTTTAGCGCTTTCACTTCGTTTGCCATTGTCCATTTTATTCAATAAGCCTGTGATAGAGATGAAGTTCCTAGCGAAGTGGAAGGTAAACTTTGTCCCGCCCATATTCAAAGATGGTGACAGAGGAGATATAATGAACTATGGGCCAGTTTGCATTTCGAATATTTCGAATATTTTTGAGAGGCTAGTTTTCAACCAATTATTTGATCAGATTAAGTTTTTCATTCACCGCTCTCAGCACGGTTTCTTTAAAAAGCGTTCGACTCAAACGAACTTGATGCAGTATGTATCTGTTGTTGCTAAATCCATAACAAATGGTAGTCAAGTGGACACAATTTACACTTCATTTCATCCTTGTCAACAATTTGAGGGCATTTGGTTTCTCTGATAGTCTTTTGTATTGGTTAAGATCTTATTTGCAAGACCGCTCTCAGTTCGTTGTCATTGAAGTCTCCAAGTCAGATCGTATCCGGAGTCCGTGCTATATGTTAATGCAATTGAATAATTGCAATCCAGAAGAATCGAAAATGATGAGATCATGCTGTTCAAGTTGATACATAATCACGTAGATTCATCGTTACGAGGCAGTCTTAGTTATCACAATACTAAAAGATTAACACGACAGAACGCAATTTTTTATCTTCCAAAGATGTCTACTAATTATCAACAGAATTCACCGATCCATTGCCTTCAGAAAAGCTACGACACTTAATTTCGCCTGCAAGAAAGAAGCCTGTCAAAATTTAAAAAGGAAAAAAAAAAATTATTCTCTACAACTTTGCCTTTGGAAGCAACTTTGTAGCTTTCATAGTTCTAGAGATATGGGTCATCCCTCCCAACTCTAGAAGTGGTCATATACCAGGATTAGATCATTTGTCCTTAAAACTATGAAACAACTTTTTAAGTGGCATAGTTTTATAGATATGATTCATCCCCCTATTTCTATAAGTGGTAATATCCCAGGTTCGGGCCATTTTTCCCTAGAGTCCTGAAACACGTCTTCTCTAAAATTTTATTCTCTACAACTTTGCCTTCGAGAGTAAATGTGCGTTTTGCATAGTTAAACAAATATAGACGAGAAACCATCTGTAGTCGTATATGGCCAAGAAACTCAATATCGTCCATTCCAGTACCCAGACCCTTGACTCGATTTCCACAAAACATTTTCCCCACTTTTGTGACATCAAATGCTTTCATTTGACACCTAACTTAACAATTTCCGTGCTATATTTGCTGAGATATTTGCAAAAAAGTTTCACCGACCCTCGAAAAACCATGTTTTGGAAACTTTTTCGTCGACCGTATCTGCGGAACCACTTGAAATGGGGGAACGGACAGACAAATTCAGGCGGATCTAAACTCCCAACAAAAACTGCTGTGAAGATCTGGTTTCGATCTGAACCATTTGATTTAAATCGTACTTGTTTTGACTGAGATCTTACAACGCCATCAATCCATCGAAGTTTTGGGCGACCAACTCCTCTTCGCCCTTCTGGATCGTTACGGAATAATTTTGAGGGGGCTCTGGTTTCATCCATTTGTGCTAAATACCCCGTTCACCTCAACCTTTAGACTTTCACCATCGCCACTATATCCGGCTCGCCAAAATCACATTCCAATTCAAAGTTATATCGCCGTCACCACCTCTCCCCCTCGAGCATCGCTCCAAATATGGTGCGGAGTATCTTGCGCTCTAACGTTATGGCACCTCGTTTTCTTTTATATTAACTTTGAGCGTAGATGTTTAATTAGACCATAATAGCATCTGCTTGCCGCCATGATACGTTTGTGAATTTCAGCTGTATTATCACCATCTGACCGTATGAGCGTTCAAAGATAAGTGAACTCATCCACTACCTCGAGGTTGAACTCTCCAATGCATATTGTGTTTCCTTGTTGACTGGCAACCGGATTCGGTCGGTCCCCATGTACTTGGCTTTAGAACCATTTATCATCAAACCCATCCTCTCAGCTTGGATTTTCAGATTTGTGAAAGTGTCAACTGCTGCTCCATGTGTACGACTGGCGACGTCCAAGCCATCTGCAAAGCCCAGAACTTGAACTGTTCCATTCACCAGTGTTTTGTTGGTTTGGATACGAGTACGTCTCAAAGCCAAGTTAAAGAGTAAGCAAGATAGAGCGTCTCCTTGCTTCAATCCTTCTCTAACAGCAAGCAATCTGACATATCGTTTTGTACCTTGACACGACATCTGGTGCCATTGAATGTCGCTTTCACAAGACGAATATACTTTGTTTCAAAGCCCAGCTCCTTCATCGCTTCATACAATTCCATACGCTTGGTCCTGTCGTAAGCTTGTTTGAAGTCGATGAGCATAAACTGGAGAGGGTTGACGAGGTCAAAGATCTGGGCATAATTATGGACTCTAAGCTCACATTCAGCAGGCATATCGACTATATATTCCGAAGATGCAATAGGCTCCTAGGTTTCATTTTTAGAGCCTGCAAGCGCTTCAGATCCAAACACTCTCTTATGTCACTTTACAACTCTCTAATTAGATCAATATGTGAATACGGAGTAACTGTTTGGAACCCTTTTTACAGAGTGTATTCAGACAAAATTGAGCGCATACAAAGAAAGTATACCAGAATGCTTTATTATAAACTCAGGCTTCCTAAATCTGATTACGTGACGAGACTCGGATTCTTAGAGATGCGAAGATTGTCCGAAAGAAGGACGGTTATTGACGAGGTGTTCCTTTTTAAAGTCGTAAATGGTCATGCGAGCTCGGACCTGATAGACAAGATTAACTTTAAGAGTAATCCGTATGGAGTTAGGTCAAATCCATTATTTGAATTGCCCAACCGTCACACCAACATTCGTTTCAAATGTGTATCTTACAGGCTTCAACACTCTCACAACGAGAAGTTCAACGAGGTCAAAATTGCCAGCCAATTATCCGTGGCAGCTTTTAGATCAATTATAGAGGCATTATTGTAACACGTCTTTCTTGGTTGCCTTTGAGTCCCTGACATATTGATACCGTACGTATTTGCACCAATACATCATCACCTTAGTCAGTGCTTTCTCTCTGGATCCATGGAATCTGTACTATGCTTTTTACATCGATAGCCTCATATCCCCAAGTCTTAATATTTTCTTTTTCCTCTGTTATTCTCATTTAAACAGATAAAAATTGTTTGCCTCTCTTGAATAATAGTTTAGTTATTAGTTTTTAATTTTATATATTTTTAGTTTGGAGTCAATGATAGAGAATTAGAATTAATTAATTTATCGATTTCTCATTAGTTGTAAGTTTTTCTTTTGTTCTTTTTCAAATTGGATATTTTTTTATTTTTATTTTGTTTTTCCTATTATTTTACTATGCTCAGCATAGATAAGTAAATTCACTTAAGTAACTTCGTGTTAATGTGTAATTGGGACTTACGTCCTGTACATTAGCTTTGAGATAAATAAATAAAATAAATAAATAAATAAATAAATAAATAAATAAAAGATGGTACGTCCAGACTTGAAATTCTCTGCCCTTTCGTAGAATCAGACGAAGTGTGAATATTTGGTCAGTTGTTGAGCGATCTCGTCTGAATCCGCTTTGACACTCTCAGCCCGTGGATTTAGTCTTTCGAATAGCACTCGAGCAAGAACGTTGTAAGCCGTGTTCAGCAAGGTTTTGACTGAGATGTTACAATAAAATGTCTTGTAGTAAACTTATAGGGAACATAGTGAACGTAAGGTTCTAAAAATCATTTCCCATTCCTAGTTCGAACCTGTCTCTTGTCGAACACGAAGTATTGCGACGATTGATGATAAAATCTTTCTAAATTTTAAAAACTTGAATCCAGAACAATTGACATAAATGCTAAAGCCAACAAAAGTTCATTCGTCTTTTTGATTTCGTGATATGAAATACAAAACTGACATCAATGTGTCATACAACGATACAACAAAATTTATAGATACAAACGAAATCCGGAGATTCAAAGAATTTTCTCAAAAAGTTGAGATACTCACACGCAATTTATAAAAGCAATAAATTTCAATTCTTCATAATTGCCTTCATTCAGAAAAAATAAATTGGTAGCATTGTAGAATTGTTGAGGTAAAAACTTTAAATATTTAGACAGAACAACAAAGAATCGTTTAGTGTTTTTAATGTTGAATGGAGACAACGATTTTTCAAGCAATGGCGCAGCATTTTTCATTAAGACGAATCTTGTGTAGGAAGAAAGATTTTTGTTGAAATCCATTATCGATTCGGAATAGACTCTGCTCTGCTGTGAGTAATATGCATAAAATCGAATGTTTAAAATATTTTTAAAATGAAATACAAACAAGTTTTCTTCATTTAGTGAGAGGTGAATGTCGCTGGCACCACTTCCACTTAGAGTTCCATTAGGCCTAATTATTTTGGACTTTGCTTTAGTCAGAGTTCTATAAACAGAATTTGGCGTCCTCACTGAGTTATGGCGTTTTTATGGATACTCATTTTTCATAGCAAACGTGACGTCATTTATGGATGGCCGCTTATGCTACGCTTAGAATAAGTGATTCAGATTCCACTACTGTGATATTTACTACTGAGATGAGAAAAGACGCCAGCAGCGTTGTTGGTTGGTGAAAGACGCGTTGGTTAACCATGTAAGGGGCCATCCATAAAAAGTACTTAGGGGCCATTCACAAATGACGTCACGCTTGCTATAAAAAATGAGTCTCCATAAAAAGGTCATAACTCATGCAGGACAGCAAATTATGTTTATAGGACTCTGGCTAAACACACCCCCTGTTTGGGGGGGGGGGGTAGCCGGAGTACTATAAACAAAATGTCTCACCAGTTTGAAGTTATGAAATTTGTAAATTTTATAGCAAACGTAAGGTCATTTATGAACAGCTCCTTACTTCCTTAGGGAGAAGTGGTGGTTCGACGAAAGCGTACAGTCCATACATTTCAACATTTTTTCTCATAAATTTTTGCGTACGAAGGGGGAAGGGGGTTTAAAATAGTCATTTTTTGGATACGTACTTTATGGATGGCGCCTAAGACACTTGTTTTTGGGCTCGGCGAACCCGCGTGTACGTTCTGATATTCCAGCAAAATTGAAATAGGAAAACCTAACGTTAGGAAACAACCTGCCGACGGGAAATAATTTGATAATTGAAAATGACTTGACGATGGGAAATTGCCTGACGATAACAAAAGATTAAAATTTGGGAAATGACCTTAAATTGGGAAATGACTTAGGAATGAGAAATGTGCTGACGATGACCTAATGTTTTCGAACCGACAAAGTGGACGTCCTTTTATGGACGAGTTCATCCAGTGCCATCCGATTGAAATTTTCACATTTTTCTAAAAAAAGTTTTTGAAAATCGGTGACGGACCCTGAAAGGTAATCAAAATATCTTTTATGAGATTGAATCTGGGCACTGTCGGCACAAGGGCCGCCGAGATAGGGCCGTTTAAGTGGTTTTTGGTCTTTTGCACATAATTAGAGTAAATCTTTTCCGATTTTCATAATTTTTTTTTTAATCGACAGGTCTATGAAAGCCCAACAATTTGTAGAAGAAACTTTTCTCAGATTATCCCCTAGGATATCTAGGGCATTAAAAACGAGTTTCTGCTAGCACTCTACATGTTTTTCGGACCCGTACGAAGTACAAGAGGTCCTATACGTTTACTACAAACAATTTTATTGTAACATGGGGTAGATCGAGGTGGGAGTGGGGCAGGATGACCCAGATCTCCAGAACTATGAGAGGTAGAAAGTTGGTTCCAAGGACAAAGTTGTAGACAATAAAATTTTAGATAACACGTGTTTCTGGGTTTGAGGGAAAAACGACTTAGTCCTTGGATATAAGCTTTTCTAGATTTGAATGGTCTGAGACGTACTTCGGTAGGGCCTTTGACATTACCTTGGGTAATTTTTATGGATCTTTGAAATTCTTACAGTTATAAAAGAACAGAAAACGTTGGATTGTTTGCTTATTTGTATATTTAGGTACGTTCGAGTCACTTTGCCACATCTATTCTGTTTGTCACATCTATTCTGATACGTACGGGTCTTTGGTTATGTTTCTACATAGCGCGAGTAAATCTCTTCCGATTTTCATTTTTCTTGATCGAAAGGTCTAGGATTGTCTCCCATTTTATGGAAGAATTCACACCGACACCTGGGAATAAGGAGCTGTATAAGAAGCTGAGGAATGGAGTGAATGCATTGATTTCGAGGGAACGGGACAAGTATTAGAAACCGAGACTTGATTTGAGATTGGGGATGAAAAAGTTGTGGAAAAATGTGAAAATTATGGGACTAGTAGCGTCGAATTCCTCTTCTCCAGGTCCAGCATTTACAGCTGACGAATTTAATAGGCATGTGAATGGTACCGACAACAAGGAATTCAGTGAGGTCTCTGTGAATGGTGACGCTGGTAGTGATGAAGTTATGGCTTCTGAGGGTCCCTTTAGCATTAGCACTGCACATTAGCAATGTGGACAAAAGAGAAGTGTTTGAAGCGGTGAACGAGATTAGATCAGATGAAATTGGACTGGACGAGGTACCTCTAAGGTTTTTGAGAATTCTTTTGCCTCCACTTCTGCCGTTTATGACCCACATCGTTAATTATTCTATGTCTAGTACTATTTACCCGTCAATATGGAAAATAGCTAAGTCTGTTCCAGTTCATAAAAAGTCTAGGACGTATGAGATAGACGATTACCGATCCGTTAGCATTCTTCCTGCATTCTCGAAGGTGTTAGAGATTGCTTTGAAAAATCAAATTCAGGGCTTTGTGTTTCCTAATATGTTGATGTATGCGTGCCAGTCGGGATATAGGCGAGCACAGAGTACAACGACAACGCTTCTGAAAGTTTCGTTGGAAGTGAAGAGAGCTCTGGATAGGAAGATGGCAGTCGTTCTACTGCTGGTAGACTTTTCCAAGGCCTTCGAAACAGTGAGTCACAGATTACTGTGCTTGAAGCTTGAAAAGCAGTTTCGCTTTGGAGCGACGGCAATGGCCCTGGTTAGGAGTTATCTTGAAAATAGGTCTCAGACAGTAGTCTTGAATGGAGTTGCCTCTGGATTTCTTCCCATTCGGAATGGAGTTCCCCAAGGCTCCGTTCTTGGACCTCTGCTCTTCTCCATGTTTATTAATGATATGCCAAATTTGGGTCAGCATATGTCAACTCATCTCTTCGCGGATGATGCTCAAATGTATATGCCGTTTTCAGGTGTGAGTATGAGTGAAAGTATAAAAAGAATGAATGAGGATGTGCGTGCAGTAAGTCTTTGGGCGGCGAAAAATGGGCTAAGATTGAATAACAAAAAAACACAGGCTATAGTTTTCGGGCTGGATGAGTGTAAATATGGTGTGCCGCTAATATATCTTGATGGATGTAGTGTACCTTTTGTGGACAAGGTCAAGGACTTGGGATTGATTATTGATGAGAATTTAAAGTGAAGGGAACATGTCCAAGTGGTGGTCGGAAAAGTTTATGCGGGATTGAGGAGTTTGTGGGTAAGAGCACGGGGAACACCATTGAGGACGTGAACTATGCTTGCGAAATAATTGATTTTGCCTCATTTCATGTATGGATATGAGGTTTTCTCGTATGGGCTTGATTCTTACTCAAAAAGATTAGTTGAAAGAGCATTCAAATCGTTGATTAGATATGTGTATGGACTCTCAAGGTAGAGAAGCGTAGACCTCCATGCAAAACGCGCGCCGTGCCCCCGGGTGTTATTAGCGTCCGGAGTGCGGGCGTTAATAACACCCCGGGCGTTATTAGCGCCCGGAGTGCGGGCGTTAATAACACCCCGGGCGCTATTAGCGCTCGGAGTCCGGGTGTTATTAACGCCCGAGTGTTATTAACGCCCCGGGTGTTATTAACGCCCCGGGTGTTATTAACGCCCCGGGTGTTATTAACGCCCCGGGCGTTATTTGCGGCGGAGAAATGTCCTGCCACCAAATGGTGAAAAGAAATAAGAGTTGAATTTTGGAAGGAGATAAGATGCTTCCGAGAGGTGTGCGAAAGAGTCGGTGCCTAGCGGAGAAATATTCAAATGACTTTTTCACGTAGAAAGTGGAGCCATGACGGAAAAAAAAAAATATTAACTAGTAAAATGCAATTTCAGCAAAGAAAGTGATTTCATCTCTTGGAATATTTGATGTCCAATTTCTTTTCACACATTTTGTGCAATATAAAGCTTCCTTAAGGTAAAGTTCAACTTTGGACAGCATCGACTGTTATCATCGCTCATACAAAATATTTGAAAAAAAGGCTCAAATCCTAACGGGAACCCAAACGCTAGTAGGACCAATTTGATTCGAAAAAACATTATGCAATGCATTAAGAAATGTACTAAAACTGCTGACTATACTGCAGAGACACATGAGAAATTTGTATTCGGATCGGACGTGAAACTAATCAATTCTACTGAGCAAACTGTTCCCGATGCTTGTCGAAGTGTCGTGGTGTCTAATATTTGTAAAGATGTTCCCGCTGATTATCTGGTCGAGTACCTGGTTAATGAATTGAGAATTGAAAAAGAATCAATTAGTGTGTCGTTGCTGCTACCCGAAAAAAGCCTATTTAGAACTTGCATACGTTCAAGAAAACATTGATGTTTATGACAAACTACATGGAACTACGCCTAAAATAAGTTTTTCCAAAAGAGGCAAATGAAGATCGAATTTTTTAAAAAAATGTTCTTCTACAAAACATTTGTGGGACCATTCTACATACAGCAGCTAAAAAAAATAAAAGGCCGAATTTGACCCACCCTACCCACTAATAGAGTTTAATTCTAAAACAGGGGTAAAAATCGCAAACTTTAAGTCTCCCTAAACCTCACTCTGGGTTCGATATTCCATGTTCCAAATTCTAAGATCCAGTTGTATAACATAATTGCCTAAGGCGTGGTTAGGACCTTAGGATCTTTAAGTGACTTTACAGCATTATACCTAATGAGAAATTAGGTCCTCGATCCGAAAAATTCAAATTTAAGAAAATATAATTCAGACAGGGTGACTGAGGCTCCGACGACCAACTCAATGCCTTGCGCCTTTCGTTGTTCTTTAAAATGAATAAAAACAAATTGCATTTGCGTTTAAGCAAAAAATTTCCAGAAAAATCACAACATTTACAAATTTACAAGAAATTCTGTCATCGATAAACCAAATGACGCTCGTTACTTAAGGTGAATTTGTGAATTCTGGCACAGGACAAAAAATGACTTTGACGACTTTTAATAACGCTTTCGTGAAGCAATTTTTTCCGTAGTGATTTCCATCTGACTAAAGTTTTCAATTTTTTTAATTACTCCAAAGGTCAAATGATGTAACTACTTACTTCCTCAAGTGAGTATTCAGATGATCTAGGAAGCAACGTTTCTCTTCAAAAGATTTCTTGCACTGTGGACAAGTATGAGGCTTCTCACCTAAAAAGGACATTTTCATTCTTTCGATCATGCCTTTACCTTATCTACTCACCTTTATGGATCAACTCATGACGTTTTAAATTGTTTTTTTGAGTAAAAGATTGATTGCAAATCCGACAAATGTGAGGTTTTTCTCCTAAAAAAGAAATTGTTATCCTTTCGATCATATTGTGAAGTGCCCTAGGTATACTCGCCTGTGTGGGTAAACTTATGCGTTTCTAAATTGCTTTTTTGATTAAAAGATTTATTGCACTGAAGACAAGCGAAGGGTTTCTCCCCTAAAAAAAATATTTGCAGTCCTTCGATCATGCGGTGAAGTACCCTCTAGCTACTCACCTGTGTGCGTCAACTGATGCCTTTGTAAACTCATTTTTTGAGAAAAAGATTTATTGCACTGAAGACAGGTCAAGAGTTTCTCTCCTAAAAAATAGATTTTTATTCTTGCGTTCATTCGGTGGAAATATACCAGCTTCTTACCAGTGTGCATCTTTTTGTGAGCTTCTAAATTCCTTCTATATCTAAACGTTTTGTTACATTGCGCATAATCACAAGAAAACTGTCTGTCGTCTGAAAGAAAAGTATCTACTTGTTGAGAACTTCTTTGGCCGTAACCTTCTGCTTACCAGAGTGAGTCAACATGTGTGACTTGAGTTGGAACATAAAGGCGAAACATTTTTTGCAAGTGGGGCAAAAGAACGGCTTCTCGACTGCATTTGATTCAACCTTATGAAAAATTATATGAAAAAGTCAAAGTAAAATTTAAACGAAGCGTCAGGTTCTAATGACATGTGGGATGGCATCAGATTTAGTCGAAATAGAGCGCATCAAATCAGAACCATTTACTCAAAACAAAAGCATTTAGCTGACTTTCATTGTAGCGGAAACTAAAACGGAACCAAGAAACATCAGGTGATTCAGAATGGAGGCTTTGTGCTTCTCTTTGGCACATGCGATGTTCGTATCAATTTGTTGGAAAATCACCTGGATACGCAAAGATGTTTCACATCCTTCGCATTATCAATGCTCAAAGAGAGCTTGAAAGCTAACACTGAAGTTTTGTTCATGTTCTTCCGTGGGCGTAGCAGCCTATGAATGTACAAAGAAACCACATATTTTCACAGCATTTTTACTTTTTGTTTAAAACCCTTTTGAAGTTCAAAACCTTAAACAGAACTTTTCATTCAGGCATGCCGACTTTTGTTCCAGGTGATGGGTGCTGAACAGGATTGTTTTTTTTTATTCGCACACATTGCGCCCCTCCGGGCCGTAGCTATGAATGCTCTAGAAGCCTGTTCGAGCCCCCAACATAACTTTAGAGTCGTTGTGTTAAAACAACGCGAGCGGAACGCGTGGCTAAGTGGCTATGTTATTGACTAACTAATAATAATAATTTTGTTCAGGGATTAAAAGCAGAATAGTGTGCAATATGTGCAAATAGCCAACAATATATAGAAGAGACTATTTGCACACTTAGACGAATGTTCCCTTCATTCGTACTAATTCTAGTTTCGTTACCCAAAAACTTTTTGTGACGTTTTCGTTACCTACCTAGTTTTTATAGCACTTTTTAAAAGCAAAACTGGGGATTGGGTAGTTAGATAGGGTAGCGCTTGATTGCATATGAACGGAGTGTGGTAGTCCGGGTCATATGCCAGGCGTGTAACTGTCTAACTATCAAGTGCTCTTTTTACGTCCACGTCGTAGTCCCGGGGTACTGATTCGGTAACGAATTTGCTAAACTTAAGAGTGCTACCTGAAGGTCTGCCTACGGGCCGGATGGGAAATTATAGTAGGTTGAGCGAGTGGCTAACGACCTCTTCTCGTAAAAAAATCCAGTTCAAGAATCACCAACACAGCCTCGGATACCCTTAAGACAACACCAACGACGACCCCAGCAACAATCAACGGACAACGATCTATCACTTGCGACTTGGAATTTAAGAAGTCTCTTTGCGAGAGGTGCTCTGCAGAACACGCTTGCGGATATGAAGAAATACAATATTCAGATCGCAGCAGTGCAAGAAACCAGATGGCTGGATAGTGGAATACACACTATGCCCAACCATTCATTTTACTTCAGCGGACCAAGCAGCAATTCTCATCAATTCGGCACAGGCTTTATCGTGAACAACGGCTTCGATCATTTAATTATTAACTTTGTACCAATCAGCAAGTATATGTGTACACTGAGAATAAGATTGAAGAATCAAACACTTTCGCTAGTCAACGTCCATGCTCCAACTGAACTAAAGGATGACGAAATCAAAGAAGCGTTCTATAGTGAACTTGAACATGTATATGACTCGTTACCAACCTCTGACGTTAGAATTATCCTTGGTGATTTTAATGCTCAGATAGGGAAAGAACAATGTTACAGAAGTGTAGCTGGGTTACACAGCCTACACTCAACAAGCAACGATAATGGATCCAGACTAGCAGGTTTTGCTTTATCAAGTGGAATGGTTATTCGCAGCACCCAGTTTCGACGGAAAGACATACATAAAGTTACGTGGAACTCGAACGATAGAAGAACCAGCTCCCAAATCGACCATGTGCTAATCGACAAAGTTTTCAGTGCAAACATATTGAATATAAGAAGCTACCGTGGAACTGACTCGGACCACACTCTTGTCAAGATCAAATACAAGTGTATGTGGCCACGCAGGAATGTAATAAACATTAGCGGTCGCCCTAAATTCAATCTATATAAACTGAAATCAGATGAAACCCGTGCACAATTCCCAGAGAAAGTCGAACAAATACTGAACAACCAAAACACCGATGCAGACACGAACGAAACAGTTCGACTAACAACAGAGGCCCTCATCACTGCAGCGACCGAAACAACGATTGGTTTGATGATGAATGCTTGAAAGCAGTTGAGGAAAAAAGACAGGCGCGTATCGATACATTACAAAGAACTACGAGGAGTAAGGAAGTTAACTTCAAGAGAAAAAACATTGAAGTATTTAGGCTTCTTAGGAGGAAAAAGATCGAAAAAATGAACGAGGAGATTAGCAACCTGGAATACATGAATAGGAACGGTAATGCTCGAGACTTCTACAGGAATGAGAAACACCAAAGAAAAGGGTTTCAAGCGCAATCAATCAAAGTAAAAAACAAGGAAGGTCAAATACTTAGCGACAAGGAGCAAATTACAGGAAGATAGAAGGAGTATTTCCAAGAATTGCTGAACCAACCAATTCCAACTGATCATAGGACCACTGCTTACCATTTTGTGGAACCATTTATCGAAGACCCCTCGTATGAGGAAGTGTTAGCTGCTATAAATAAACTGAAAAACCACAAAGCCCCCGGGGAAGATAATGTTCCGGCCGAATTAATAAAAAACGGAGGACCACTACTATGGAACCGAATGCACCAAATTATAGCCAGGATGTGGAAGGACGAAAAGCTATCCGATGACTGGCTGATGGGTCTACTGATACCAATTCACAAAAAGGGAAGCAGGTTGGATTGCGAGAACTGCCGAGGAATATGTCTTCTGAATGTAGCATACAAAATACTGGCGGTTATTATTTCTGACCGTCTGGAAGTCTACTCAGAGAATATAATTGGAGACTACCAAGGAGGGTTTAGAATAGGCAGATCTACCACAGATCAACTATTCCTCGTCAGGCAAATCTTGGAAAAAGCTTGGGAATACAACATTAGTATACATCAGCTTTTTGTGGACTTTAAACAAGCGTATGATTCAATTTGTCGAGAAGTGCTATTCGACATCTTGGAAGAATTCGGCATACCAAGGAAGCTCATCCGTCTTACAAAAGCAACGCTCACAGCAACCAAATGTAAAGTCCTCATCCAAGGAGTTTTATCAGACCCATTCAATATCGAAACAGGCTTAAGACAGGGGGATAGACTATCAACAATTCTGTTCATTCTAGCGCTGGAGAAGGTAGTTAGAGCGATGTCGATAAACTGGCGTGGAACAATTTTCACAACATCAAGACAGCTGGCAGCCTTCGCAGACGATGCAGATTTGATAGGACGTGGAACCCTAGCGGTAAAGGAAAGCTTTGTGGAGATGCAAACAGCGGGAAAGGAGATTGGTTTACTAGTGAATGAAAACAAGACCAAGTACCTTACACTGGATAGACAACGTGGATCAAGGATTGGACAAAACATTACAATGAATGAATTCAACTTCGAAGTGGTTCAGTCGTTTAAGTACCTCGGTCCGATAGTCAACACCACCAACGATATAGAAGAAGAAATCCAAACGAGATTATCTCAAGGAAATAGGTGCTTCTATGCACTAAAACACCTGTTCAAAAGCTCTCTGCTGAGCAGGGCGACAAAATTCAAACTCTATAGGACAATGGTGAGACCAATCGTTTTATACGGATGTGAGACATGGACACTGACAAATAGACACGAAAACGTACTCAATGTATTTGAGAGAAAAATGTTACGGAAAATCTGTGGTCCCATCCAGGAAAACAACGTTTGGAGAGCAAGGAACAACAGGGAGTTGAGCGAACTATTTGGCTGCGAAACTATTGTTGGAGCGGTAAAATCTTCCAGACTTAGATGGGCAGGACATGTAATAAGAATGAACAACGATAGAGCAGTAAAAAGAACGCTAAAGATGGATCGAAAATGTTGAAGAGGACGTCAAAAAGCTACGAATCAGCAATTGGAAAAGGGTAGCTGAAGATCGACAGCAATGGCGAACTGTGGTGCTGACAGCCAAAACCCAGTTGGGTTAATACGGCTGAATATGTATGTATGTACTTGTGACATTTTCTAAAAGGAAATATTCTCTATATTGAAGAGTCGTTTGTTAATGTTTCTCCATAAGGATTTGTTAGGTGTTCTTAAAAGGAAAAGTTTTCCAGCTTCGTTACACTTAGTTTTCGTGACATTTCGTAAAAGGATAAGTTTTCCATCTTCGTTAGCCACCTAGTTTTTGTGACATTTCGTAAAAGGAAGAGTTCCCTAGTTTCGTAAGCCACCTAGAATTGTGACATTTTGTAAGAGGAAAGGTTCCCTAGCTTCGTTTAGCCACCTAGTTTTCGTTACATTTCGTAAAAGGAAAAGTTTTCCAGCTCCGTTAGCCACCTAGTTTTTATGACATTTCGTAAAAGGAAAAGTTCCCTAATTTCGTTAGCCACAATACATACGTATACAAATACATATACATATAATGTACATATTATAAAATTTATGAAAAATTACATTGAAAAATTTCTTCTTTGTGTAAGAGTTTTGGTTGAATGTTACTTCTTTCCATGTGCAAATAGCCAACAATATTATAGAAGAGACTATTTGCACAAAGTGCCAGGAGTCTTTTCGAAAATTTTAACACATTTTAAATGCTCGACGCAAGAAATTACATTCAATCATCTGTTTTCGAATGGAACCTAGCCATCAAAAAATTTGAAACAAAAACATATGTATTCTTTAGCAAAAATTTTTAAACTTGAGCGTTAACGTCTTAGGAATTTGAACGCTCGAATTTCCTAGTTACTTTGTGCATGATCTCCTCCAAGTAAAACTTAAAATATAACCACACCGAAAAAACGAGCAGGCAAAACGAGGACAAGACTATTACGGCATTAGCCGCCAAAAAATTTACAAGAAATTTGTTCGTAGATAAGGAACATATGTACAGGAACTTTTTGACTCCCCCCCCCCCTTGCGTAACGCAAAATTTTAGGCCCAGGTGCCTTTTTTCATTAAAATCTGTTCAGTCGATCCGGAACCATATATACAGCTAAGTTTTGACTTCCCCCCTTGCGACGTACCCACCGGAAAATATTTTTCCTGGATTCTACGGAAAATTGTAAGGCGAAGTGTCTTTTCACTCATTAAAATCGGTTCGGTGGATCCGAAGATGAGACCTTTAGAAAATGATCATTTCCTATATAAAAAGTGCTGTTTCATAGAAGCCAAAGTTAATGCAAACATCCTACGTTAGTTAGTTAGTGGGTGAACCGTGAAAAACCACTTTTTTGGCTCGTGCTCGAAAACGCCTCGATTACTTTTACCGTCCTTGTTTGGGCGCCAGGGCTCTTAGAAGGCACCATATAAAGCCCATACGTATGTGTTTGTGTGTGTGTAGTGTGTATGATAGCACATTTTGTATGAGGCAATGGTTGTGTGTTCGAGATAAAGATTTGGTGTCAAAGGGAAAGTTGTTGGGTTGGGTGTGTAGTGTATCAGGGTGACCGCCAAAATGGGTGAAAATAGACGGGAACTCAAAAAAAAACTTTTGATATGTTGTAGAAGAAGTTGAGGGGATCATTTTCGCCCATAGGAGTAGCAGCCGCCGCGCTTCGGTTTGGCGGCGGCGGCTCAAAAAAATTTTTTTGATATGTTGTAGAGGAAGTTGAGGGAATCATTTTCGCCCATGGAAGTAGTAGCCGCCGCGCTTCGGTTTGGCGGCGGCGGCGGCTCAAAAAAAACTTTTGATATGTTGTAGAGGAAGTTGAGGGGATCATTTTCGCCCATGGAAGTAGTAGCCGCCGTGCTTCGGTTTGGCGGCGGCGGCGGCTCAAAAAAAACTTTTGATATGTTGTAGAGGAGGTTGAGGGGATCATTTTTGCCAATGTAAGTACTAGCCGCCGCGCTTCGGTTCGGCGGCAGCGGCGGCACAAAATAATGCAAAACATTACAATCACAACGAAAACCCTTTTTAAAAGGGAAACGTGACGCAAGTCCTCGTCCCTTCTTCCAAAACAAATGACATCAATTTAGGTGACGCTTACAGCTTCGGATCGCAAAAAATTCTTTTGAAATATTTTCACTTTTGATTAAAAAAATGCGTCACATTAATTAGCCTTCTAAATAACCTGAGCAAGATTCTTGAAAAGATTCTGCATGCTAGGATACTGAAATTTTGTACGCAGAGGAATCTCATGCCTGATAGTCAATTCGGGTTTAGAGGAAAACACTCAACAGTACATGCCCTCCCTCATAAGATTATTTGAGGAATGTGTCCTAGATATTGAAAAAGCTTTTGACACGATGTGGATTGAGGGCCTGATCTACAAAATGATGAATGTGAAATTTCCAAATTATCTGATAAAGATCACTCTATCATATCTCCAGCAAAGAGAATTCAGGGTAAAACTGGCAAATCACCTGTCAGACCCTGTGCTAGTAAACGATGGAGTTCCGCAAGGCTCTATTCTCGGACCCCTTCTGTTTATCATATTTATGGCTGATCTTCCCATGCACACAGGGCCTTTCTTAAGGCCTTTATGATGTTAACCTTCATAGGCTTTATCCTATCCTCAGAGTAAACAACGGGTTATCTTATGTAGTGAAAGTTAAGGCATTTGTGACCATACTGAGGCCAGTATTGACATAAGCAGTGGCCGTGTGGCATGATATCCCAAAGTACTTGATTAGAAAAATGAAAATCTTCGAAAATAAGTGCCTACGTATTGCAATTGACTTTAAAAGAACCAGAGTCAACTACAGGTATTTGTCCACTCAATTGCTGCATGAAATTACAAAAACACCCAGACTGAATGAACATGAACATGATTTGGCGAAAAGGATGCTGAGTCGACCTACGAACGTGCTTCAAATATTTACAAATCTTCTCATTACTTGCTCTGAAGTCGTGATTCTAAGCTATTATCCATATAGACAGCTGCATGAATTGAATTACCTGACCGACTTAATGAGTATCTAACAATTACTGAATATTTTATTTTTTTGATTGTTCGACTTTTTACGACAATACGCACGTATTTTGTCACTTAGGTTAAGTTAGGGTTAGGGTTAGGGTTAAGTTTAAAAAAAATTAAAAGATTGGTTGCTTTCACAAACTTATTTACAACCCAAAAGGGGAATATCTGTATCTCCAAAGAAATTCCTAATTTTATCAAACAACAAAAAAATGAGAACTGTCAAGTCCACCGCGACACAAAGAAATTTCGTAAATTTGGTAAAGCCCTCACATTGGCTGTAAATTTAGCGCAACATAAACTATTAAATTAAATTGTAACAAATTTTACGTTCATGAAATAAATAATTTTTGCAAAAAAAAACCCTTATCTCTAGAACTATGACAGTTAGAAAGTTACTTCCAAAGGCGAAGGAGAATCAAATTTAAGCAAACACGTGTTTCAGGGTTTTTTGGAAAAATGGCACAATCCTGGGATATGGCCACTTCTAGAATTGGTCAGGATTTAGCAGAATGACCCATTATCTCTAGAACTCTGAGAGTTGGACCATATTTAACCAAAATCCTGAGACATGTGTTTGCTTAAATTTAATTCTCTACAGCTCTCATAGTTCTGGAGGTTTAAGTCATCCTGCCCAATTCTGAAAGTGGCCATATACCAGGATTGGGCCATATTTCCCAAAAAATGACCAATTTCCAGTATGCAGTCACTTCTAGAATTGTGAAGGCTTTTATAGTAATTTTCGATTTCAGTAGGTTGTTTGATATTTTTCGGTTATTCTCGACATGAGTGAGATCATACAATGGGGCTTACCAGGTTTATGGGTTTATTGTGAATTTCTATAGCACTTTTTAACTTCCATCAGGTTTTTGACGAGAGATATAAACTTACAAAAGTACTGATATCCGCTCATAAAAACCTCTTACACAGGATATTTGACGCAAGTCTTTATCCCAGATAACAATTAACCCCACGAAATGTACATAAAGTGCCATCGGAATATGTGCTGATCCCATTTAATGTGCTCCAGTTCCAGGACATTTAATGTATATTAAAAAGCGCCCTTACCGTTACATCTTTTCTTTGGAACGAGTAGGGCATTTAATGTACATTAAATGTGAACCCATTTAATGTACATTAAATGTACACTGAAGTGTGGTACATGTATGTGCATCTAATGTACATTTAAAACACCTCAAATACACATTTAATGTACATTTTAGTGTAAATTACTAGCACATTTAATGTACATCTAATGTTATACAAGAAAAGAAAGGAAAATTTAATTTTGTTTTCCGACTTTTCCATTTCGGTTTTTCTTATTCTGATGATCGCTACACGTCCTCCATCTACATTTTGTTACGCCAAGCTCTCATTTTTTTAGAAAAATTTCTTTAATTTGCGGGGCTTGAACCCAAGACGCTCGGGATTATGAGTCGACTGCTTTATCAATTGTGCCACCGGACATTTATGTGTTGGTGTGTTAAATTCGTATAAAGTGTTAAATTATAGAAAGTACATCACAAATACATTTTTGGTACATTAAATGTGATAGGAATAGTGTACACCATATCATGCACATAAAATGTGCGAAAAATGTACTTGTGATCTAGTGCAATAATTTCGAGCTTTAATGGCACAAAAAATGTGCTTTTTATTTACATCGAAATATGTACCACTTTACAGACACATTTTTTGTACATTTTATGTATATATTCTCAACAACATTGGATTTTGCACATTTAATGTGCAATGTGTGGTTGTTCAGTGAGCAACCACATTAAAAAGTGTGACCTGTGTTATCCGGGTATGTTTTTTACATTAAGCGTCTGAGGTAAAACGATTTTCTTCCAGTTACAAAAGTTTTTACAATTACTTATTATACTTATTACTTATTATTACTTATTACTTATTATTACATATTATTTTTACAATTTTACGTTTCGATCCGGGTTTTGTTTTTAATTAATTTAATTTTTATTAGTTGTTTTTGTGTTGGGTGCCGGATCACTCAAATCATAACGCGGGTTTTATTGTTCTTTTTGCGTGTTTCAATTGCATTTTGATTCGAATGCAACGTGGCAGGTATTTGCTGGATTTCTCTTATTTTTCACTTTCTCTATTGCTTACAAAATGAGCTTTGGATTGTTTTCTGTGCGATATGCGCGTTCTAATATCAATTTTGTTGTTTTTGGAATTTCAATTACATTTACATTTTAATTTCCGAATGGCATGACGTCTCGTTAACATAACCTCAATCTTGTGATGTTTTTCGAATCAACGTTTTGCTAAACAATCTAATCAAACCTGTGTACTTTATTTGTCTCGGCATCCTACTTCTAGTAAAATGTTTATGATCATAATTTCGGTTGGTGGCTTCGCTATATGTATAGCAATCCGTTTGGTAAAAATATAAACAAACGAGCACATTGCATTCCAGACGGTCGTTCTTGGTACCCATTAAAACTTGTACTTCCGGTGCGGTTCGGCTTACCAGGCCGTCCCACTGTATTCATTCTCGGTAAAAACAATTCAACACAGCCTCGGACGGGTGTTGGATACGGGGTACGACCAACGCTCGACTTGCTAGGTACCACATCGTTGACGATCAGGCAATGCAAAATGGTTGATGGTTTGTTTATTGGAAGTCTAAACGTTAATGGGGGTTTTCGGGATCGCAGAGAGGAATTAGTTGATCTGGCTAAGGGCTACGGTATAGACATATTGGCGTTGAGTAACGTTAGGACGAAGGGACAGACGGAAGAGCACGTGGGCGGGTATAAGGTGTTTTTGTCCGGAGTTCAGTCTGGTAGGGCAAACTGGGGGGTTGGAATCGCTATCAGGAAGGAATTGGTCAAATTTGTCCTAAATGTTCGTTTCGTAAATGAAAGGCTGATGTGGGTCTCTGTAAAGTTAGCGGGTGGAATTTATCGCTTGGTTAGCGTATATAGCCCTTGCAATGGTAGTGATGCTACTGGCTTGGACACTTTTTACGAGCAACTAGGGGACGTAGTTAGCAAAAAGGGAAATGAATCATTGATTTTGCTGGGGGATTTCAATGCAAGAATAGGAAACTTTAAAAGCAACTCAGGGTATGGGAAGGTAGTGGGTAGATTTGGGGAAGGAACACTGAATTCAAATGGTAAACGGTTGTTGGATTTTTGCGATTTCAATGGGTTAGCAATAACCAACTCTTTCTATAGGCACAAGTGGATCCATCGGTATACGTACGTCAATGAGGGTTTGGGTCACAAATCCATTATTGATTACATGATTATAGAGCAGGACAGGAGACAGGTAGTCAGGGACACACGTGTTTTCAGGGGTTTCACTTTCGGTTCTGACCACTACTTTTTGGGTACCCATCTGTCGGTTGGTAAACTCTGTCAGGCTAAAAGGAAGAAGGTGGTAAGTCGCAAATTTCGTGTGGGCAAATTTAGGGAAGAGGCAGTTAGGTCTCGTTTTATGGCAAAATTCGCCGAAGGATTTGAGGGGCTTCCAGCTGACTGCGGGGACATTGAGGCTGAGTGGGCGAATTTTAAGGAATTTGTCTTGGATCTGGCTGAGGAATGTCTGGGCAGTGTCGCTAGCGGGGGTCGAAACAAAAAGACGGGTTGGTGGAACGCCGATATCAGGGGGGCTGTATTGGAGAAAAGGAAACTATACTTGATTTGGTTACAGGACAGGACGGTGGCGAAGTGGGAGGCTTATAAGGCTTGTAGGCAACTGGTTAAGGATCTAGTCAGGGAAGCGAAGGACCGGGAGGGGAAAAAGTTTGGGGAGGATTTGGAAAGGG
>CM055404.1:129370926-129383145 GCA_029228625.1 Pseudolycoriella hygida
CTAAAATTTTATTGTCTACAACTTTGTCCTTGGAAGCAACTTTCTAATTCTCATAGTTCTGGAGATCTGGGTCATCCTACCCAATTATTGAAGTGGCCATATACCAGGATTGGACCATATTTCCCCAAAACCCTGAAACACGTGTCCGCCTATATTTAATTCTCTACAACTTCGCCTTTGAAACCAACTTTCTACCTCTCACAGTTCTGGAGATCCAGGTCATCCTGCCCAATTATGGAAGTAGCCATATACCAGGATTGGACCATATTTCCCCAAAACCCTGAGACACGTGTTCGCTAAAATTTGATTCTCTACAACTTTGTTTTTGACAGTAAATCACTGTATTGCGTATTTCAGCAAATACTGAAAAAAAAACTATCTCTTATCATTTTGGGCAGAGAAATTTATTTTCGCCCATTCCATGGGTCCCAGTGCCCAGACCCCTGACCCGATTCCAACAAAAAAAAAATTCCCCAGTTTTTTGGCATCAAATGCTTTCATTTGACACCAAATTGAGCAATTTCCGTGCTTTACTTGCTGAGATATTTGCGAAAAAGTTTCACCGACCCTCGAAAAACCATGTTTTCGGTCACTTCCTCGACCATATCTCCGGAACCACTTCATCGATTTTGCTCATCTTCGAACTTGAATCATGGGAGACATATAGCTTTCAGGGAAAAAAAAGTTTAGTCTGATCGGTTGAGCCGTTTGGAAAAAAGAGTGGAGACGGACAGACGGACGGACGGACAGATGGACGGACGGACAGACGGACGGACGGACAGATGGACGGACGGACAGACGGACGGACGGACAGGCGGACATTTTTTTTATTGCTGATTCGTCATCTCTAGACGATAATAGATGCATCCCCCCCACTCCCACCTCGATCTACCCCATGTTACAATAAAATTGTTTGTAGTAAACGTATAGGACCTCTTGTACTTCGTACGGGTCCAATCATCTAATTGAGACCAGTAACGAAGATCAAGAAAAAAAATGGATGTACCATCAACTTTCAATTAGCACTCTTTCAACCACACCGTGTTCTCTCAATCAATTTTAAAGCAACACACAAGTCTCGACCCAACAAAGTCTCACCGTCTAAGTCAACTACAAACACCTCATCGACTACGATCTCGTTATTGCACATCACCACCACTTTGATTGTACCCAAAATTTGATACCACCTTTCCGTTCTCTTAGGCCTTTTAGGAACGTTTAACTTACTTGAGATCGAATCGATGGTAAATGGCAGTGAATCGTCATCTTCTTCTCGGTCGTACGACTGTGGTGCTTCCATCTTTGTTTCTCGAATACGTTTCCGAGTGCATGTTATTGCAAAGTGATTCAACTTGCCACAATTATTACATTCTTTCCCGTATGCTGGACATTTACCAACCACATGAGCGTAATTGCAAGCCCGGTAACCGTGCTAGCAAATAAATAAATTCAAAACCTTGAAGAACGATTCCCGTGCTAATTTCGCGGAGAGATAAGCCAAAGCGTTTCACCAACCTTCAAAAAATCACGCTTTTGATCACTTTTTCGACCGTAACTTCGAAAGTTCTTAACCGATTTTGCCTAAATGCAATTCCGTAATCGGGTCTAAAATCCCGATATAAAAATATTTACTTCCAAATGATATGATATCGTCGGTCTCATGACAAACTAGTCTATCTCCAATGTAAAAAACATTGGAGATAGACTAGTTTGTCATGAGAGCGACGATATGCTCAGGTCAATGTATAGACTTCTTATAACCTGAACATTCGTACCAAAGTTCAAATGCGACGAAACAGTTTAACTGCTCAACTCATTATACCATTCAGAATCGTCGAATATAAGAAAAATGTTCATGTCATGAATGAATGATTTTAATGTCAGTGAATTGTCATCTTTTATCAATTTTCATTTTTCAGTGTTAAGATTCCATCAGCTTTTCGTGTGTTAATTTTGTTTTGTGAAAATATTTATTCGAAAGCTGATTTTTGATTAAATTAGATAAATAAAGTGAACAAAAAAGAAATCTTAGTATGAATTGGTTCGCTGGTAATATTGCTGAGGCCGTCAACGTAGCCAAAACAAGAGGCGCTGTTTTTGTTGTTTACGTAGAAGGTGAAAACAATACTTTTGTCACTTGCACAAAAATATATTCGAGAACGTGATTTCTAGGAACCGATGAACTATCTAAAAAGTTAACTGCAATAATCGACGAGGAGGATGTTCGTAAATGCTTAGAATCATCATGCTTTGTGGCAATTAAAATACAAAGCGATAGCGAGGCCTATGTGCAATTTGCACAGATTTGTATCCTTTTCAAATAGACCTCCGCAGTGTTCTTGCTGGAGGGTCCGCGCATAAGTTTTTAAATTTGAAACACAGATTCCTGCCCAAATTTTTGCACAATCTGTGTTGTTCCACGTAATGACACTCTGCAAAGCTATAAATGTATTGGGAAGTTTTATTGTCATTCAAAACACACACACACACAGAAATTTTGAAGATGTCAAAATTTTGATGCGTTTTGAAAATTGCATCGTAAATGAAGTACAAAAACTCATAGTATGAACCCAACATGCGAAAAAGTGCATTAAAAGGGAGTTTTAAAGATTTACGTTACTATTGCGAACTGTCATACCCTTGGTCCGTGCAAAAGAGTTATTTTTCCTTGCAGGACAAAATACTCGCTCTAGTTCTGTCCTTTACAATTTCGTATTTCCACTAGAGAAATGAAAAGTTTGTACGCTTGTGCCGAGGTAGAACGGGTACAAAACACATGTGAATGTCAGTTGGTTTGTATGGAAGAGAAAGTGAGAGAATTCCGTATACAAAACTGGTTGCATCCTCTCCAGAGAAATGCTAAGTTGGCACTACTGTGCCTGGATAGAATGCACATGGGAGAGACAACTCAGCTGTTATTCATGTATGTGTTCTACCTCGTCTCAGGCTCACCAACCTATCGTATCTTTGATTTCCACACCCGTTCCGAGATTTACAAACGTTTAACGTTTTTCGATATTTCTGGTGGATCATGGCCCCACGAAAGTAAAGGGGCCGTGACGCAAGTCTTACACGCCAAAAAATTCATAAGAATTTTTTTCGTAGGCTGCAGAACCAGATGTACAGCAACTTTTTGAATTCCTCCTTGCGGCATACCCCCCGGAAAATTTTTTTCTTGGGACGCAAAATTTTAGGCCGAAGCGCCTTTCTGTTCATTAAAATCGGTTTAGTCGATCCGGAGATACGAATTTTTGAAATTTCTATTTTCTCAGGGCAAAATTGTAGAGAAATAAATGTTAGCGAAAACGTTTTTCAGTGTTTTGGGAAAATATTGCCCAATCCTGGGATATGGTCACTTCTAGAATAGGGAGGGATGACCCATATCTCCAGGATTATGATAGTTAGTAAGTTGGTTCCAAAGGCGAAGTTGTAGAGAATTGAATTTTAGTGAACACGCGTTTCAGTGTTTTGGGGAAATATGGCCCAATCCTGGGGTATGACCACTTATAGAATTGGGCGGAACGACCCATATCTCTAGGACTATGAGAGTTAGAAAGTTGGTTCCAAAGGCAAAGTTGTATCATCATCATCATCAAACTTTATAGACCATTTCGGTGTGAGGTCTTTAAGACACAACCCTAGGAAGGTGTACCACCCCCTCCAAGCCCTCCTATCGCCCGCCAAGGAGATGGTTTGTTCGCCCAGAGAAAGTCCCCTAACTTCTAAATCCGATTTAACAGAGTCTATAAACCTTCTCCTTGGTCTACCCCTTGTTCAAACCCCCGGGACCTGTGCACCTAAGATCCTTTTTGGTAGCCTGTTATTACCCATCCTTTGAACGTGCCCGAACCAGCGCAGACGACTAGCCCTTCCTCTTCCACTGACGAAACCCCCAGTTTTCCCGAATGCCGTCGTTCCTAATGTGATTATCCCACTGCTCCCTCCGATTAACTTTCGCTATACTCCTAAGAATCCTCATATCAGAAACCTCCAGGTCATGCACGAGATATCCGCAGTCCACCCAGCTCTCACTAGCATACAAAATTGTCGGTCTGAAAATAGACCTGTGGATAGCTAACTTTGTTTCGCTACTCAATTCCTTTTTGTTAAAAACGTGCGACCTCAATTGACTGGCTACCGCGTTGCCCATTTTCCTTCGTTCCGCAAATTCCCTAACTAACTGCCATCCTCTGAAAAAATGGTTCCAAAGTACTTAAATTCAGAAACCTGCTCTAGCTCCTCCCCATTCAAACTGCAAGCAATACCCTTCCGAGATTTGCCGACATGCATAACCTTAGTTTTTCCTACACTTATCTTCATCCCGTACTCCCCACATGCGGCATTCAGGCAGTCCACCCCATCCTGTAAATCCCTGGAATTATCTGCCAGCAGAATCAAGTCATCCGCATAGGCCAGTATTTTCATTATTACCTCACCCTCCTCAACCTTTCCCTGCAAGTTGGCTTGCTTGATAATTTTGTCCATGAAAATTATGAACAGAAGCGGGGAGAGACAACAACCCTGACGAACGCCCTCATTAACATCGAAAGACTCGCTAATTTAACCATCTATTCTTACCGCGGCCCTGCTCCCTGAGTATATACTCTTAATGGCACGCAGTAAACTCCCATTGATACCGTACTCGCTAAGAATCCCGTCTTGGTACCCGATCGAATGCCTTCTCCAAGTCGATGAAGCATAGGTATAAGTCCCTATTCTTTTCATAAAGCTTTTCGATAGTCTGCCTGAGACAGAAAATCTGATCCTGACACCCCCTCAGAGGCCTGAAACCACCCTGAACTTCATCCAATACACCTTCCACCATGTTCCTAACCCGGTCCGCAAGTATACTCGCGTACACCTTACCAACCACACTCAAGAGAGATTTCATGGCCAAATTAAAAATCCTACAAAGCCATTGGATCCCACCTGATCCGCTGTACTTAATAAATTCTGTCCTGATTTCATCCACCCCTGCGGATTTCCCTGCCTTCAATTTGCTGACCTTGCGGGAAACCTCCTCCAATGTAATTTCCTCGTCCACCTCCGAGCTAGGACCCACCTCCCTATCAAGTTCTCCTACCTGATTGACCGATGTAAACAGATTCTGAAAGTAACCCCGCCAAGCCTTCAAGACTTCATCCTTATCTGTAATTAACCCGCCATCATTAACCCCACCTAAAATACTACTACAGCCCTCTTTCACACCACCGCGCCTGATGCCTTTAATCGTCGACCAAAATTTCTTACCGAAGTTGTACAGAATTAAAATTAAGCGAACAAGTGTCTCAGGGTTTTGGGTAAATATGACCCAATCCTTGGGATATGGTCACTTCTAGAATTTGGAGGGATGACCCATATCTCCAGAACTATGAGATTTAGAAAGTTGGTTCTAAAGGCGAAGTTGTAGAGAATTAAATTTTAGTGAACAAGTGTTTCAGTGTTTTGAAAAATTATGCGCCAATCCTGGGATAAGACCACTTCTAGAATTGGGCGTGACGACCCATATATCTAGGACTATGAGACTTAGAAAATTACTTCTAAATGCAAAGTTGTAAATAAATAAATGTTAGCGAACAAGTGTTTTAGGTCTTTCAGACTTGGGAGGGTTTCTATAGCACTTTTCAACTTCCATTCGGTTTTTTGATATTTTTCGGTTATTCTGGACAAGAGTGAGGTAATCATGAGGTATTCAAATTGAGCAACATTTTTAGGGGTTTTCGACGAGAGATAAATTTACAAAAGTGCTGATATCCTCACAGAGGAGGTGTGACGCAAGTGTTTTTGTCTACTTACAAAAGTTCTGAAATCAGAAAAGGGTGACGCATTCCGCTTCGATAGTTTTGTAAGCAGACATAAAGACTTGCGTCACACCTGCTCTGTGAGAGATTTTTTTTTATTAAAAATAGTTGTTCTATTCGTGATAGAACTCGCACGGAGGCCTTTGTGTGGGCCCATTGTGCTCACTATGTTATGTGCTCTACACGTTTATTGTTTTGTCAAATCTACCTGAGCTGGTAATGTAGCTCAGTATGTGTTGTGGATGTAGAGATTTGATTAGGCTGTACCTAATTGTGTAACTACCCTTTCTTGCGTTAATGAAAGCAGGACAGTAACATAAGAAATGCTCAGCTGTGCCCATGTGGTCTCCACATAGATCACAGCTTGGATCCGTGCGTTTGCCAATGGTTGTGAGGTGTTTGTTGAAATTAAAATGTTTCGTCAGAACTCCGATGATGGTTTTGAGTCTCGTTCTGCTAACGTTAATCAAGTACTTGGAGTAATTCTTGTTAATTGTGATGCAACTTTTAGCTTGGCGGCAGCCTGTTATGTTGTTCCAGTGAAGTACAAACTCACGCATTGTTTCCGATCGTATTTTCGTTCTTAAGTAATTATGGGGAGTGCCATTAGCCGGTTCTGGGCCTATCCATCCGGACTGTGCCCCGTTCTTTGCTAGTTCATCGGCTCTTTCGTTACTCTCTATACCTGAGTGTCCAGGGACCCATATGAGGTTTACGTGGTTTGATAGAGCAAGTTTTTTCAGCGCTTCCCAGCATTCTAATACTAATGCCTTCTACCCAGTGCTCTTTGTGAGGGATACTCACCTTAAATTACCTACCAAATCTGTGTGTCGGTATAATTCTGTCCGAGGGCATTAGAATCGAAGGGTTCTTCCTCACCAGCTTGTTCCATACTCTTGTGTGATCGGAGAGATTTTTGGACCCGTACGAAGTACGAAGATCCTATACGTTTATTACAAACAATTTTAATGTAAGATGGGGTAGATCGAGGTGGCGGATCAACAATAAAAAAAATGTCCGTCCGTCCGTCCGTCTCCACTTTTCCAAACGGCTCAACCGATCACCCTGAACTTTCTTATCATAGATACATGTCTTCCATGATTCAAGTTCAAAGATGAGCAAAATCGATCTAGTGGTTCCGGAGATATGGTCGGGGAAGTGACCAAGAACATGGTTTTTCGAAGGTCGGTGAAGCTTTTTCGCAAATATCTCAGCAAGTTTAGCACGAAAATTGCTCATATTGGTGTCAAATGAAAGGATTTGATGTCAGAATATTGGGAACATTTTTTTGTGGGAATCGGGTCAGGGCACCGGGACCAATGGAATTGACGAAAACAGTTTTTCGTGTTTATTTTCTTAACTATGCAATATGGAGATTCACTGTCAAAGGCAAAGTGGTAGAGAATGAAATTTTAGGGTAAACGTGTTTCAGGGTTTTGGGGAAATATGGTCCAATCGTGGTATATGGCCACTTCCATAATTGGGCAGAATGACCCGAATCTCCAGAACTATGAGAGATAGAAAGTTGCTTCCAAAAGCAAAGTTGTATAGAACAAAATTTTAGAGAACACGTGTTTCAGGGTTTTCGGGGAAAATGGCTCAATCCTTGGATATAACCATTTCTAGATTTGAATTTTAGATTTTCTGGTCGAGGCGGCCAACTGGCCTTGAAACACAGATACTATGATCCTTTGTTCCTTCCCCGTTACTCTTCTATCATTCCACCTAGTCATGTATTCTGTCTTAGTTAGATTCCTACATTTGAATGTTCCCATTTCAGAACGCATAGTTGTAACCGGTACGCCGAATAAGCCTCGTCGTCTGAGCACACGTACTACGATACATCTTCTAGCCTCCGGCACAAGTCGTACACGCCAAATGATTCTCGCTTTTTGGGCCCGGACATTACGATAAATCCTCAAGCCTCCGACTTAACTGTGCTTATTTCTAAATGAGCCCGTAAATGCAGTGTATCACACACAACTGAAATACCTTTTTCTAGGGCATTTGTGTGAGCAATCATTAATCTGTTTATTGGACGTGAATTCCGAACCACGCCTATATATTGTAGCTACATATAGGATTTCATCTGGTGATCATTATATCTCCGCCTTAAGATAGACTCAGATATCTGTACACAGAATTCATCGTGTATGGGTGACGTCATACACGTCGTTCTTCTGTGTACGGTTCGTTGTGGACACCAAACACCACAACTACCCATTTTTAGAAGCTTGGCTGTGCTTAGGAACGTTACTTTCATGCTACAAATTGAAGAAAAATCCTATACAGAATTTTATCCTCACCGGGCTTGAACCCGGGTATTCTTGGTGGAAAGCCAGTACGTTACCACTGAGCTAACCCGTTCCCGTTCTAGATTTGAATGGTCTGAGATGTACTTCGGTAGGGCCTTTGACATTACCTTGGGTAATTTCTATGGATCTTCGAAATTCTTATAGTTACAAAAGAACATACAAAAAACAGTGGATTGTTTGCTTATTACTATACGTTCGAGCCTTTTTGCAAGATTTGTTCTATTTGCCACATCTATTCTGTTTGTCACATCTATTCTGATACGTACGGGTCTTTGGTTATGTTTTTTGAGCTAACTTCAATATATTGGAACTCTTTGTAAGCAATCGAACGATTTTTCTTTAACCCAAAACAAATTATCAGACAAACTTGTTCCGTTGCCGTCGATATTTTTTATTGGAGCAAACGGACAACCTATAGACATCGTCACAGGGGTCATAACCTCCAGCCGAGAGCTTCTGGACAGATTAAAAACTGTCGCAAGTCGAGCTCAGATTAATCTGCCTACGTCAACTGCTAGCGAGGTAAGTACTCCAGGCCCATCGACGGCGTCCACAAGTGCCGCACCGAGTGAAGAGGTGGTATGCGAAGGAGACGTTTGTAGAAAAGTGCCCAAGTCCACAGAACATCCAGCCACCACAGCAGCAGAGTCAACAGCAAGTACCAAACCATTAGAGGAAAGAGTGAAAATAGCAAAAGAATTATTGGAGAAGAAAAAAAAGGAAAAAGAGAATGAAGAAGCTAAGGTTTGGCGATGACTTCAGGGTATTGTGAAGGCATTTTTAATTGTGTTCTCGTTTTACAGCGGTTGAAGGACCAAGAAACTCAACGACGACAGTCAGGGCGTGATCTTCAGGCTTTCAAGGAACGTCAACATGAATTAGACCTCTTGCAAATGAAGGTACGAAACCAGCGTTTTAGGAGATCAAATTAAATTTTTTTTTTCCTTTTTTTGTCGTTAGGAGGAACGTCAAAGGGATAAACTCGCTGACAAAGCTGCTCGTAAACGTATTTTAGATCAAATCGCTCAGGATAGAGCTGAGCGTGCGCAGCGTTTGAATCTAACGGCAGCGAATCCACCCGCTGAGGCGGATAATGCAAACAAATATGTTCCGCCAAAAGTGAACGCAGACTTCACACGCATTCAATTCAAAAAACCAAATGGCGAATCGGAAATGCATACATTCAATTCATCGGATAAATTTGAAGCTGTTAGAGCCTATGTGGCGGATTCAGTTGTGCGTGGTGCATTCGGCAGTTACATTTTAGCGTCCACTTTTCCACGACGAGAATATACTGCTGAGGACGATGAAAAGTCAATGAGTGAATTGGACTTAACTCCATCGGCTGTGATTCTTATTTTGCCTAATGAAAAGTCACTTATCCCTATACCGATTGCGGCAAGGGCTGTAAAACCACTGGGAACGGTAAACAGATATTTTTGGGTAGTGTTCACTCAAGTTATGGTCTTTTTCAACTATATCAAACGACTAATATGGCGAAAAGATAATAACGAAACAGGAGCTCAGAAGCGGGGAAGCGAGGAAACAATTTCTGCGAATGATATGTAAGTCGTTTGTTAATGTTTGATGATTTCAGAATGATTTTTATTTTCATTCCGTTCAAGGGCTAAGCGACGTAATTTAAGATATCCGACGGAAGATGCGGGGCCGAGTACGTCTGCTCAAAGTACGTCCGGTGCGCCGTATCGACGTCATCAAGGTTCCAATATTCATCGTTTGCACGATAACAAAGACTCCGACGATGAGAACAATACGTGGAATGGAAATTCCACTCAGCAACAGTAATGAAAACAGTTTGTTTATTCAACCGCACTGACTATCTTGTTGACTCGTTTAATGTAAACCACACGTCATGGAATTAAATTTTGAAATATTCTTATTGCATCTAAGGAAATTCTTCGGGTTAAGGCATCAAAAATACAAAGAAATACAAAGACTTCACGAATATTTCATTTGAGTTTTGATTTCATCGAACATTGCAAAGGAACGTCAATTTTATTAGACCCGTACGAAGAACGAAAAGGGGAAAATGCCCGTCCGTCCGTTCGTCTGTCAACACAATAACTTGAGTAAAATTCAACCGATTTTCAAAATCTTTCCCGGAAAGGTAATTGAAAAATCTTTTATGGGTTTGAATCTGGACAATGTCGGCCCTAGGGTTTTCATTTGACACCAAAATTAGGAATTTCCGTGGTATACTTGCTGACGTGTTTTGGTTTGCTCTGTGTAAGTTTTGTTTATTTTTACAATTTTACGTTTCGATCCGGGTTTTGTTTTAATTAATTTAATTTTTATTAGTTGTTTTTGTGTTGGGTGCCGGATCACTCAAATCATAACGCGGGTTTTATTGTTCTTTTTGCGTGTTTCAATTGCATTGTGATTCGAATGCAACGTGGCAGGTATTTGCTGGATTTCTCTTATTTTTCACTTTCTCTATTGCTTACAAAATGAGCTTTGGATTGTTTTCTGTGCGATATGCGCGTTCTAATATCAATTTTGTTGTTTTTGGAATTTCAATTACATTTACATTTTAATTTCCGAATGACATGGCGTCTCGTTAACATAACCTCAGTCTTGTGATGTTTTTCGAATCAACGTTTTGCTGAACAATCTAATCAAACCTGTGTACTTTATTTGTCTCGGCATCCTACTTCTAGTAAAATGTTTATGATCATAATCTCGGTTGGTGGCTTCGCTATATGTATAGCAATCCGTTTGGTAAAAAATATAAACAAACGAGCACATGGCATTCCAGACGGTCGTTCTTGGTACCATTAAAACTTGTACTTCCGGTGCGGTTCGGCTTACCAGGCCGTCCCACTGTATTCATTCTCGGTAAAAACAATTCAACACAGCCTCGGACGGGTGTTGGATACGGGGTACGACCAACGCTCGACTTGCTAGGTACCCCATCGTTGACGATCAGGCAATGCAAAATGGTTGATGGTTTGTTTATTGGAAGTCTAAACGTTAATGGGGGTTTTCGGGATCGCAGAGAGGAATTAGTTGATCTGGCTAAGGACTACGGTATAGACATATTGGCGTTGAGTGACGTTAGGACGAAGGGACAGACGGAAGAACACGTGGGCGGGTATAAGGTGTTTTTGTCCGGAGTTCAGTCTGGTAGGGCAAACTGGGGGGTTGGAATCGCTATCAGGAAGGAATTGATCAAATTTGTCCTAAATGTTCGTTTCGTAAATGAAAGGCTGATGTGGGTCTCTGTAAAGTTAGCGGGTGGAATTTATCGCTTGGTTAGCGTATATAGCCCTTGCAATGGTAGTGATGCTACTGACTTGGACACTTTTTACGAACAACTAGGGGACGTAGTTAGCAAAAAGGGAAATGAATCATTGATTTTGCTGGGGATTTCAATGCAAGGATAGGAAACTTTAAAAGCAACTCAGGGTATGGGAAGGTAGTGGGTAGATTTGGGGAAGAAACACTGAATTCAAATGGTAAACGGTTGTTGGATTTTTGTGATTTCAATGGGTTAGCAATAACCAACTCTTTCTATAGGCACAAGTGGATCCATCGGTATACGTACGTCAATGAGGGTTTGGGTCACAAATCCATTATTGATTACATGGTTATAGAGCAGGACAGGAGACAGGTAGTCAGGGACACACGTGTTTTCAGGGGTTTCACTTTCGGTTCTGACCACTACTTTTTGGGTACCCATCTGTCGGTTGGTAAACTCTGTCAGACTAAAAGGAAGAAGGTGGTAAGTCGCAAATTTCGTGTGGGCAAATTTAGGGAAGAGGCAGTTAGGTCTCGTTTTATGGCAAAATTCGCCGAAGGATTTGAGGGGCTTCCAGCTGACTGCGGGGACATTGAGGCTGAGTGGGCGAATTTTAAGAAATTTGTCTTGGATCTGGCTGAGGAATGTCTGGGCAGTGTCGCTAGCGGGGGTCGAAACAAAAAGACGGGTTGGTGGAACGCCGGTATCAGGGGGGCTGTATTGGAGAAAAGGAAACTATACTTGATTTGGTTACAGGACAGGACGGTGGCGAAGTGGGAGGCTTATAAGGCTTGTAGGCAACTGGTTAAGGATCTAGTCAGGGAAGCGAAGGACCGGGAGGGGA
>CM055404.1:129383645-129397259 GCA_029228625.1 Pseudolycoriella hygida
CTGTGAGGCGGTTCCGGGGAGACGAGAGCGTGGCGATCAAGGAAGGAGGTTTTAGTTGGTAAAAATCCAACACTACCTGGGTCCAGGAGGACCAGGTGCCTTTTGAAGGTTTCCTCACCCTTGAGAAAAAAAAAAAAAAAAAAAAATGAGGAGGTGTGGAAAGTGGCAGATGACGTGGTTGCGAAGATAATGGGGAAGCAACAAAATGAATGGAGAGAGGAGCAACGAAGAGCTGCTGAAAGAGTAAGTGCGTAAGCACAGCCCCTCCCCGAAGTAATGCCGTGAGGCGGTTCCGGGGAGACGAGAGCATGGAGAATAAGGAAGGAGGTTTTAGTTGGTAGGTCATCGAAAGATGGAATCCAACACTACCTGGGTCGTCAAACGACCAGGCGCCTCACCCTTAGAAAAAAAAAAAAAAAAAAATTAATTTATTCATACCTCTGGCACATCAGCGTCCATGTTAAAAACAAATCCAAATTAGAATCCCGTTGATGGTGCCGAAGGACGATACACACTAACGAACCTTACGAAACGACGAAAATGTTTTGACTAATTTCATTAGGTTTTGTAGGTATGTGCGCTTTGTACTTTGTACAGCCAACGACATCTGGTGATCCAATATCGAAAACAAGTACTTTTTTCAAAATGATGAATCTAAAATTTTTGACAACTTTGTGCTTGCACGTAACCTCCAAAAATCACGTTTTTATGAGACAATTTGGTAACCGCAGATGAACATAGAACTTTTTGTTCTTGACGTTTCAATGGGAATGTATAAAAATCCTCATTTCATCCGAATTTTGCAGATGACGCCCGGAGGAAAAAGTGTAGTGTTGATGAAAACTCGTACACATCACTTGGTGAAGTTATTGATAGTTATTTACGTCACAAGGACAAGAGCCGAAATTGCTTTTCCGAGTGACGTATTAAGTTTTGTTTTCTACCATCATGTCATATGACCCTACGAAAGTGATCCATTTCATGAGGGCTATTTTGGGCTATTTGACAGTATTGCTAAGAAAAGTTCATTGCGAAGATTTTCGTTGACATTCCATTCTGTTACATTTTTCATAAATTCTTGGATTTTATTTTCTACTGCTGCTCTTAAAAACTGTGTTGATATGATTAGTTCACCAATGGCAGATTTAGCGAATGGGATTTTCGAATCCGGAATATTTCCTTCAGTTTTGAAAATAGCCAAGCTGGTTGCTATCTACAAATCAGTCGAAATTAATCTAACATCTAACTAAAGGTCCATTTCGTTAAAAAGTATTTTAAACAAAATTATAGAGACATAACCAAAGACCCGTACGTATTAGAATAGATGTGGTAAACAGATATAACGGGTGCTCGGAAAGTAAAGCGACAAAATACAAATGCTTATAGAAAATTCTGTAAAAGAGATTTTCGAATGAGTTTTTATATTTGACTTCTTATAACCCATTCAGAATGTTTTGCAACATTAAATCACAGAAGGCGGTCCATCTCGACCGATTTGATGAAGCTTGGCCTTGACACTACTCATCACAGTTGAAAGCACTTCCTTTTCCAGTTTCTTGAGCTTGTTTTGAATTCGACGCTTCCATCTAATTGCCGAAGCTGCTTCCCATCCTCCCTTCTTCTTCTTCTTCTCACGAGATTTCACAGCGTTCAACAATTTGCGACATTTGACCGAAACTGTTTCCAATTGTTTATCGGCGCATTTGGGTGCCTTTTGTTTTTTGTACCTTTTGAGGTTAACTTTGCGTAAATTATTGCAAATTGTGCTTCGTGAGACACCAAATTTACGAGCCAACTGTCGTTGTGACACTCCAATACGATTTTTGGTCAATTTCTTCCGTTTACATAGCTTCGTTGGCCGTCCACTTTTTCGGGCTCTTTCAGGTGGCCTTTTGAAGCAACTTGCTAACTCTAATATTTCTAGAAAAAGCTGTGTCCCCGGATTGGGTCATGTTTCAGGCCGAGAAACTGAATTTCGTCCATTCCATGAGTTCCACTGCCAAACCCGTTCAACCGATTTACACCAATTTTTTTTCTCAGCTTTGCCAGATTTTTGCGAGAGATTTGAATCCAAAATGAACGATTTCCGTGCTATACTCGCTGAGATATTTGGGAAAAAGTTTCACCGATCCTCGAAAATCCTTGTTTTTGGTCACTTCTTCGACCATTCCTCCGGAACAACTTGACCGATTTTGCTCATCTGCGAACTTAAATCACCGGACATATGTGCCTTTCAGGGGAAAAAAGTTTAGGGTGATTGCAATATTTTGCTGATTCGTCATCTCTAGACGATAATAAATGTATTCACACACTCCCACCTCGATCTACCCCATGTTACAATAAAGTTGTTTGTAGTAAACGTATAGGACCTTTGTACTTCGTACGGGTCCAAAAAATGATTCATAAAAGAATTTCGGACTTTCTCTCTATTAATTACTTCTTCTATAAATTCCAATATGGTTTTCGTAGCAAATCAAACATGCAAATTGCAGCAACAGAAACTTTAGACAAAATACTAAATGGAATGATCAGTGAATGTCATGTACTTGCAATATTGCTTGATCTTGCGAGAGCATTTGACAGTGTCGACCGTAACATTTTATTGATTAAAATGGAAAAAGCTGGCATTAGAGGAAAAATTTTGAATTTAATCCGAAGCTGTCTTTCGGATCGAGAACAGTTTGTTTATTTGAGTGGTGATCGTAGTCCATTAAGGGGTATACTCTGCGGCGTGCCACAGGGTAGTGTGCTGGGAGCGTTGCTATCTATAATATAAATCTGAAAATCACTACATGTCACCACATTTTATTACACTTACTGCTACTGTTCACAACAGTTTGCTGCACTTCACTGCATATCGCTACTTTTCACTGCATAGCGCTACACTTCACTACAGTTCACTACACTACATTTTACTACACTTCTATACAGTTCACTACACTTTGCTACACTTCACTGCAGTTCACTACACTACACTTTGCTACACTTCACTGCAGTTCACTACACTACACTTTGCTACACTTCACTGCAGTTCACTACACTACACTTTACTACAGTTTACAACACTACACTACCTGAACATCACTGCATGTCATCGCATTTCACTACAGTTCATTGCACTTCACTACTCTTCACTGCAGTTTTTATACAAGTCACTGCAGTTTTTTATAAAAGTCACTGCAGCTTAGTGGATTTCGCTACGGTTCACGAAAGTTGACTGCAGTTCATACAATCCGATTTTAATTACAGTCAACACTCTCTAGTACCCTATTTAAATTAATAGAGAGCTTCCCCTCCTCCATTGATGAAAATGAGTTTGTTACTCTTTCGTTTTGGGGTGTAAATAATAAGACAAATCTGCAATGAAAATTTTGTCCATCCGTCCGCCTGTCAACACAATAACTCGACTAAAGCTTGACCGATTTTCAAAATCCTTTTTTCCTCTCAAAGATAATTGAACTTTTATGGGATTGAATCTGGGCATTGTCGGGCTAAGAGGGCTAAGGCTGCTTAAGTAGCTCGAGTAAATCTTTTCCGATTTAAAAAAAAATGTTTAACTGAAAGATATAGGAATGCCCTACAATTTATGAAAGAAAGTTTGATGATTCTAGGCGTTTAAAATCAGCAAAGGCCATAAAACTACACAAGTCTACATAAGTCGGGTAAATCTTTTCCGATTTCCATAAATCTTTTTTTTTTCCTGAAAGCAAATCGAAAAACTGATAACGGATTTAAGTTTGGGCAGCATCGGTAGCCAAGTAGTTCTGGTTGAAGAAGTGTCCAAAAACGAGTGTGGGCGAAACCTTTTCTCAAGTACCTCAGCAGGTACAGCAAATTGTTCATTTGAGTGTTAAATGAAAGAATTTGATCTCACAAAACTTGAAAAAAATGTTTTGTGGAAATCGGGTCAGGCCCAGCCCCTTAGAGTCCCTGGTGAAGTGAGGCCAAAAAATTGTTTTCCTCAGTTTTGGGTCACAGACCTTTCCTTTCGGCCTCCAAGATGGAATTGAGAGGAATATTTTTGCCTATGAACCTATAGATCCGAGGTTTCTAGTCAAAACCACAGTACAGCTAAGGTTTTTTTGAACAATTTTGCCTTACTCTTTATGACACCATGTCCGCTGATGGCGACTAAATTTAGCCAAAAAATGCCCAGGTTTTACTTACGCTATTGCCATTTTGGCAATTTCCAATGCACCTCATTATATAATCAGTAATTTAATAAAACTGGAATTCTTGCAACGCGATTCGATTGAATGGACTTCGTACGGGTCCGCAAAGCCTATGTTTCAGTAACTCCTTACCAGCGGCTAGATGCAAATCAGATCTTGTTCATGCCCTGTAATAATAATCTGCCGATACAACTCGTCCGGGTCAGAGGCCAGATCATTTTGTTTTACTAGTTCCGCAATTTTTTGTGAGCTTTTTTGCTCACATGGATTCTTCTTAGAGATCCTTTCGTTACCCAAGTTTTTACTGTGTCAGTGGTGCCATCTATGAGGTACTAGGGCGGAAACTAGTAGGGCTTAGAATGCCGGTTCTATTTGTTTTACTGGCAGCCATTTTTGGACCACATGCTTAACGTGAATTCCGAACCACGCCTAACGGTAGCTTGCATTTTACTATTAAGATTCCTTCTCGTTCTAATTATATCTCCGCCTAAAGTCAGACTCAGATATTTATACACAGAATTCATCGAATATGGCTGGCCTCATATTTGTCATTCTTCTATAAGTACGAATCGTTTCGGCACTAAATTCACAACTACCCATATCATGAAGCCTAGGTGTGCCTAGAAACGTTACTTTCATGCTATACAGTGAAGAAAAAGAATCAACGAAATCAGTTAGGATTTATCCAACTTATGTAAACAAACACGTTGGGCCCTAGTAGAAACTCAGTTTTAGGGTCCTGACTGAGTGCAATCAAAAAAGTTTCTTCCGTTAAACGGAAGACAGTCCTAGACCTTTCGATCAAAAAAAATTTGAAAATCGGAAGAGATTTACTCGAGTTATGTACAAAAAACACGTATGGCCTTAGCATAGACTCGGTTTTAGTGCCTTAGCTTAGTCCAAGGGTTCAAATTTAGAAAAGTTTCTTCCATAAATTGTCGGCCAGGTCCTGATCTTTCAAACAAAAAAAATTATCAAAATCGGAAAAGATTTACTCGAGTTGCACATAAAAGTGTTTTTTGACGATGTAATAGATTTTGGAATAATAATTTCTCTTCGCTTTAAGTCGATTTGTTTTGCAGCCAATGGTCCGAATTGAAGAAACTTTTTTTTCTGCATTTTCCGCATTAAGACTATTTTTCTTTACCATACCCACAAACATTTCCTCAAAGTTTTCGTACTTTTTTATGGAAAATTTGTTTTCGGCAGTTTTCGGGAAGATTTTACTTAACAGCCTGAGCAGAAGACAACTTGAACTGAAGTCATCTGTAGTTATAAATAAGGCCCAATCCTTGCAGCTGGGTCAAGTCAATTAAATAGGAGAAATCGAAAGACAGTGCACAGTAGTGAATCACAGACTTTCTACAAACTTTGGGTCTGCGGCCATTGAAGATCGCAATTCGAAAAAAATGTTCTTCCATAAAATGATCAGACTGAGCTGCCCGATATTCCAAAGTGGGAAGCTTTTGAAAATAAAATAATTTTTCTAAAACCATGCACCCTAACCAGCATGTTATAAAACATGCGCATCGACATAGTTTTTGATTTGTATGGGACATTCAGATTCAGCAAGTCTCAGTCCAACATTTTTGAGTGCTATGCACTGCAAACGTTGAAAGAATTTGTGAAATTGCCAAGAGATGGGGCCTAGTTTATGGCTATTTTGTGCAATGTAGTCAATCTCACTTAGAAGTTAACGATTTTCTTTCATAACATATAGCGGCGTCGCTATAGTCCAAGAAAATTAGTCGACTACAAAGCACAGAACATGACGTAAATAAGCGATACATTTGTTCACTCAGGAAATAACGGCGTTTTATGAGAGAGCGCATTAATAGACTATCACAGCAAAAGCCACTTTTCAAATGGAAATGTGACGCAAGTCCTTCTTCACTCTTCCAAAACAACTGATATCAATTGGGATGACCCTTAAAAGCTTCATAAAAACAGTTGACTGCGTTAATTTCATTTTGTTACAAAATGAAACTTTGATAATTTTCACGTAAATGCGTCACAAATGCCGAAATCGGGTAGTCAAACTTTTGCTTATGAAATCTGTAAGTGTAAAAAAGTTATACCATTGGTGTGTTCGAACGATTTTCAAAAATGTTTCTTTTGCGAAAGATTGTAGGAATGCCCGACTATTTCTGGAAGAACAATTTTTGATTTTGAGCCCTTGGACTTAGCCACTACCCTAAAACTCAGTCTCTACTATGGGCCAAACGTGTATTTTCTACATAAAACGGGTAAATCTTATCCGATTTTTTTCCTAATTTTGGATTATCAGTTAAGAACTTTCGAAGATACGGTCGAAAAAGTGGTCAAAAACGTGGTTTTTCGAAGGTTGGTGAAACTTTTTGATTTATATCTCTGCGAAATTAGAACGGAAATCGCTCTTCAAAGTTTTAAATGGAGATGCGAACTGCCAAAAATTACCAAAAAAATTTGGTGAAAGCTCGTTGAGTGATTCGGGCTGTAGAGTCCTTTGTGTGGACCCAACTCACGCTACGCGGCCTAACACGATTTTTGGTGGTTTTCGTGAATATTCCTTTAATGATGAAGTTTTTTGTGCAGCGGTGTAGAGTTGAAAGAGACGGCAAGTTTTGTTCACGAAAGTATGAGTCAGAGGCTATAAGTCGGTTCTATGATCGCCCTAGTACAAAACAAAATTTTGAAAATTTGTTTGAAAAAAAAAATTTATTTTTCTAACTTTTTTTGAATTATTGGCTTTTTTGGGATTTGAAGAGGTTTTTTGCGCTTGTTCTTCTGACGGGTTTTTCAATAATGCCCCTTTACCGATTGTCAATCCAATTTAACGTGGACGTAATGTTATACGCAGAAGAGTTAAGGAAGTATCTACTTACATGCGTCCGAGTCTTTTTGCAACATCTGCGCGGCCTTCTTCTATGGACAAAAATTAACCCCACAGCTTCCTCTAAAACTAATCAAAAGTTTTTTTTGAGCCACCCGTCGCCCCTCTTGTAACGCCGTATTGTACTTCGTTGGTCTTTAAAATAAATGAAAACAAATTCCATTTGCATAATTACAATAAAATTTTTCAGAAAAAATCACAATATTTGTACGTCACTACATTGGATACTAAAAAGATACAAGAAATTCTGTCATCGATAAACCAACGCTCGTTAGTTGAGGTGAATTTGTGAATTCTGCCGAATTCTGCCACAGGAAAACAAATGACTTTGATGACTCTTAATGACGCATTTGTGAAAAAAAGTTTTCCATAATCTGACTGAAGTTTTCAGTTTTTTTTTTAAATTTCTTCAAAGGTCAAATGATGTAATTACTTACTTCTTTATGTGGGTAATGTAAAAGAAGAGGGTAAAGTGGAAGTTAATGTGATGCAAGAAGGATGGTTCGTCTTCAAAAGATGTCAGGCACATTGAACAATTGTATGACTTCACTTCTAAGGAAGAGATTTACATTCTTGTGTTCATTCGGTGGAAATATACCAACTTCTTACCTGTGTGGATCCTTTTTGTGTGTCTTTCTAAAGCCTGTTTATGTCTAAATGTTTTGTTACATTGCGTATGATTACAAGCAAACGGTCTCACGTCTAAAAGAAAAGTATCTTTTTGTTTAGAACGTCTTTGACCGTAACCTACTACTCACTAGCAACCCTTTTTAAAATGGACAAACGGACATAAGAATAGCTACAGTTTATTTGCTTGGAGTATTAAAAAGATCAGCAGGCGAAAGTTAATTAAAGATCTTCATGGAGAAAGATCCCTCCTGATCCCCTTCCCCCAAATACAAACAATAAAGCGGAAAATTATTCTATGTTTAAAAACCGAGAAAATTAAACGATACAGAAGTGAATGTTTAATAGAAAGTACGGAAAGCAATACCCGAGTGAAAATTCTGATCTCATTAGACTATGAAAAACGTACTCTCAAAGGTCTCATTTCAGTCTCATTTTTTCAGGCGAATTTGGTCTCAAATTTATTTTTTTTTGATCGTTAAGTTTGCGGATGAACTATCGATGAAGGAGACCGAAGGAGTAGTCTAGATGGAGTAGATGAGTATACGGATTTGGAATATTTTTTGTTGGATTGATGAGGGCACTAATTTTTGGAAAATGTTAAATGTTTTTATTAGACTAATAGGTGCACTAATTTTTGGATAAGGTCTCATAAAAACATTTTCCAACAATGAGCGCGCTCATTGGTCTCAAAAAAACATTCTCCCAAAATAAGTGCACCAAGTGCACTCGTTGGTCTCATAAAAATATTTTCCAAACACATGCAGGGAGCCGTACGTATCAGAACAGATTGGCAAACAGAATAGATGTTACAAAAAGGCTCGAACGTATCTAAGCAAATATTGACTTAACTCTTAAGTATGTGTGATTACGTCCACATCAAATAGGACTGTAAATTGCCGAATGGGCAATATTGAAAAACCCATACGAAGCAACGGCGCTAAAAGCCTCTCCAAATCCTTAAAATATTTAGAACCGACCTAGAGCACTTAAGAGAGGCCTCTGACCCATGCTTCCATGCACAAAATAGTTTTCCTCTTTTTAGACCCGTACGAAGAACGAAGTTCTTCGAAAAGGGGTCTTATACATTTACCACGACGTTTGTAACCACCCCAATTTCGACCTGAGAGTCGGTGGGGAGCATCGATCCTGGTGCTTAGATGACGAATCAACAATAAAAACGTTGTCCGTCCGTCACGTAAAACTCAACCGATTTTCAAAAACTTTTTTTGTTCCCTGAGATGTAATCGAAATATGGTATTGCATCTAGGCACTGTCGGCCCAAGGGCCGCCGAACTATGGCCGTTTAAGTGGTTTTTGGTCTTTAATACATAACTCGAATAAATCTTTTCCCATTTTGATAATTTTTTTTTGTTTGAAAGACCTGGGCATGGCCGACAATTTATGGAAGAAACTTTTTTAAATTTGAGTCCTTGGACTTAGCTAGGGCAGTAAGAACGAGTCTATGCTATGGCCCTGCGTGTTTTATGTACATAACTCGAGCAAATCTTTTCCGATTTTCATAATTGTTTTTTTAATCGACAGGTCTAAGAAAGACCTACTGCATGTAGAAGAAACCTTTTTGAGATTGGGCACTAAAAAGGAGTCTCTACATGTTTTTTGTACTTAATTCGAGTAAATCTCTTCCGATTTTCAAATTTTGTTTGATCGAAAAGTCTAGGACTGTCTCCCGTTTTATGGCAGAAAAGTTTTTGATTAGAAACCCTTGGACTCAGTCAGGACCCTAAAACTGAGTTTCTACTCGGGCCCAACGTGTTTGCTTACATAAATTGGGGAAATTATAACTGATTTTGTTGATTCTTTTTCTATTTGAGAGGTAATCGAGAACCGAATTATATTCAAAATCAAATTTGGGCCCGTTGCCTGTGTTAGGACTGAAGTGGACCTCATGTCTGTTCTAAGGTTAGCCCAAGCCAACAAATTTTTTTTTTGCTATGTTGCAGAGCAAATTGAGGAAGTATGTATATGTATGTATGTATATATGGAAGTATGTGTCCGAGGCGTTTCCTTATGGACCTAGGTCGGTCCTAAGGTCTGTCCTAGACAAAAAATGGTTTTTCATTATGTTGTAGAGAAAATGGAGAGAAAAATTTTGTTCTATGTAAGTATTTATCCGAGGCCTCTCCTGAAGACCTTAGGTCGGTCCTGAGGTGAGCCCTAGACAAAAAGATGTTTTTTTCCTATTTTGTAGAAAAAATTGAGATGGACATTTTTGTCTGTTTGGGGGTCAATTTTTACTTTCGGAAGGCTTTTTTTTACTTCGTTTCTTCGGACGGGTTTTTCGATATTGCCCTCTCGGCAATTACCAATACAATTTAATGTGGACGTAATTTCATACACTTAAGAGTTAAGGCAACATTTACTTTGATACGTCCGAATCTTTTTGCAACGTCTATTCTGTTTGCCACATCTATTCTGAAACGTAAGGGTCCCCTGCACATGTTTTTCTTTGCTGATTCGTCATCTAAAGACCATGATCGATGCTCCTCCCTACTCCCGGGTCGAAATTCGACTGATTACAAACGTCGTGGTATACGTACGGGTCTAAAAAACTCAGAAGTCGTCAATTTTTTTTTTAAATCATGGGCGCGCGGTAGCATTGCGCCCGTGACGCAAGTCCTCGTACGATCAAAAAAATCAAAAAATTTTTTTTGTAGACTGCGAAGTTTTGACTTTTTTCCCTTGCGTCGTACCCCCCTGAGACCTAGTTTATCGGATTCTACGTAAAATTATGATTGAAATCGGCATTTTACTCATTAAAATCGGTTCAGTGGATCCGGAGATATGACCTTTAGAAAATCGTCATTTTCCATACTATATGCGCTGCTTCATAGAAGGCAAAGAAAATGAATGATATCCTACGTTAGTTAAGGGCTCATTATATTGAACGCGATGCGAATCGCATCGCGACCAATATAATGAGCCCTTTAGTTAGTTTGTTAGTTAGTTAGTTAGTTAGTTAGTTAGTTAGTTAGTTAGTCAGTTAGTTAGTTAGTAGTTCCAGAGCCATTTGTATGAAAAACGACTTTTTTGGAGATTTCTCGAAAACTGGCGGTCAGATTTTCTTTAAATTTTGCAGGGACCTTCGGATGGGCATTCTAAATCATTTAAGATTTTCAAAAAATGGGGTCACCGGCCTCGTTTGGGCGCTAAGGCTCCTGGCAGGGACTAAAGTAAGGAACATAGTGCGTAGGCAATTGCCACCGCGGGCCCTCAGGGAGTTGCGGGAAATGCTACTTTTCAATGAAAAATACTACTGAACTTTGTCAGTTCATTAACATCGTCTATATTTGAAAAAGTTTTTCGAAAATACAAATATGTGAAAACGTTCTCTTTTCAGCGGGTATGTTTGTCTGAACTCATTATTTTACAACCAATCTGCGAAATTTTGAAAATTTTAGCACTATGTCGATTCCAACCTTTTACATACATTTCCAAATGATTCGTGAAATTAGCATACGGCCGTTTAGGCTCAAAAAGAATTTCGTCGACGTATTAAGTGATCCGTAATTTTTTGGGTTTTTTTTTTTAAATTCCACGTACTTTTTTTTCTATTTTTTCAAGTACTGAGCAGTATTTTTTGCACATTTGCCACATTTGTTGTGCCAGTCTGCTTTTTTCATCGAAAAATTCGTTCTGGGAGTTGCGGGAAAAGTGAGAAAATAATAGACATAAGCAAATTCGAATATTTAGAAGCAAAATTAACATAAGCTCTTAAAATGTGTGCAGTTCCAAGTTTTTTGTCATCATAAATCCATCTTCTCATTTAGAATGAGATTTGCAATATTGTCTAATTCGGATGACATGCAACTTACCACAACACTTTCTTTATGGCTTCGCTCGCATACATCTTTTCAAGAATTTACATTTTTGTTTAAATGTTTTTCATAGTAGTCATATTGGTCGCGTCTAACACAGTAAAATGTACGGGCATATAATAATGTCTGATGTCAAACTCATTGTAAACAGTAATGTTTGCTTACTTTCAGTTTCATTTCAATAGAAGGTAACTTAGTTGTTGCTTAGAAATGATTAAAGTTAGGGATTTTGAAGAATTCGTTGTTTTTTACCATTTTTTGGGCTCTGTATATGACTAGTTGCTGAGATGTGACCTGATTTTTTGCTTGATTCACTTTTTAAATCTATAAAAACATTTTAAACACAAAAAATCCGAGATGTGAAATTCGATTTTCACATTTCACATTTCACATATGTGAAAAAATTATGTGAAATGTGAAATTCACATTTTCGATTTTTTGTTTTTGAAATGTTTTTACACATACAACAAGTAATACAAACCAAAAATTAGGTCACATCTCAGCAACTGAAAGCATCCACGGCTCGAAAACTGACACAAAAATGGTATTCTTCCCTTAAAACGATGCAGATCTATGAATTTCTTTATTCTGACTGTTCTATGTAACATATGAAAATTATTTTTTGGAAAACATAACAATTTTTAAGAGTCACTTCGCATCGCACGCATGTCAGCTCCAGGCAATGCACCAGAAAATAAAATTACTTAATATTGCGGTGAGCTTTTTTTACTGTAAAAATTACAAGGAACTAACTTAAGAAGTTAAAAAGAAAAACCTCGGTATTTTACTTCAAAACGCTTTCAAGATGACAAATGTTTCGTAGCTACTTCATATTTCTGTAATAAACGAATGTGTCAAACAATTTTACAGATGTCAGTGCTGACTATTCGAATCGACTGATGTCCATCAATTATTCGCGTTTCCCGCAACTCCCTGAGTCAAGAAATATGGACATGTGTTTTCACATTTCCACATTTGTTTTCACATATGTGAGTCACATTTGCCTCGCAAATGTGAAATTTTATTTTTTTCAAGTGGCACATTTGTCGTTCCCGTCGCACATTTTCCATGGGTCATTGCAAATTTGAAAACTATGACAGTAAATGTGCCGAGATGTGCTCGAGAACACCAGATACAGGTTGGGGAAGTAGTCACATTTGAGTGTTGAAAATTCGCCGAAATGTGACTGGCAAATGTGACCACTTTCCTAACCTGTACGTGGCGTTCTCGAGCACATCTCGGCACATTTACTGTCATAGTTTTCAGATGTGACTCACATATGTGAAAACAAATGTGGAAATGTGAAAACACATGTCCACATTTCTCGACTCAGAACGACTTTTTCGATAAAAAAAGCAGACTGGCACAACAAATGTGGCAAATGTGTAAGAAATACAGCTCAGTACTTAAAAAAATATATAAAAACGTACGTAAATTTGAAAAAAAAAAATACGGATCACATAACACGTCGACGAAATTCTTTTTTAGCCTACACGCATCCTAAATGGCCTCACGTAAAATTCACGAAACATAAATTTGGAAATGTATGTGAGAGGTTGGGTTCAGTTACAGCGACTTGCATAAATTTACAGGACGTACGACGAGTTGCGTATTAGACACTGTATAATACAGTTTCATACTATTAAATATCGTAGACATTATTATTCGTAATATTTCTGCATTGATCCATTGTACGGATTGCAGACACAGCGCTGTGTTAACTTTTCACAATTTCCGCAACTCCCAGAGTGCCTCCGCAGCTTTCGATATTTGCCTACTTTACTATAATTTCTTACTTATTCTATTCAAAATCTTACATACTACGGGCCGTTTAGTTTAAAAAATTTCGCCTGCGGCGCAACAGGAACAGAAAAAGTTCGCCTGCGGCGCAACAGGAACAGAAAAATTTAGCCTGCGGCGCAACAGGAAAGTCACAAAGGACAAAAATCGTCCAATGATGTATATTAAATTCAAGATAGAAGTCATTAGAACCAAAGTTTATAAAGGAAGTTCAAAAAAAAAAAAAAAAATCGCTCGCTCCGCTCGCGTTTTTCTGTTATAATTTCTTTAACAAAGATATTGCTTTTTCTTTCGCCAGGGTCCA
>CM055404.1:129414752-129454863 GCA_029228625.1 Pseudolycoriella hygida
GTCCGAGACTTTCTGCAACACCTTTACTGTTTGCCACATCTATTCTGATGCGTACGGGTCCCTTTCATATGTTTTAATCAAATCGAAGCGAATAACTTTTTTATTAATGAATTGTTTTGCCTTTCGAAGCTTGAAGCGTCACCCCAATTGATTTCAGTTGTTTTGAGAGAAGGGCAAGGACTTGCGTCACATTTTCCTTTTGGAAAGGGGTTTTGTTGTGGTAGTCTTGGAAGTACAAACATTTCTTTGACGAATTAACTAAACAAATTTTTAAGAGCCGTCGCTGCCATCAAACCGAGCCGTGAGGTCGCCTTCTCCCATAGACGAAAATGAACCCCACAGCTTCCTCTATAACGCATCAAAAGCTTTTTTGAGCCGCCTGCCACCCCTCTTATAACCCCGTGTTGTCTTTCGTTCTTCTTTGATAAATGAAAACAAATTGCATTTGCGTTGAATAAAACTATATTGTTACGTCACTACATTGAATATCAAAAACTTACAAATTTGCAAGTAATTCTGCCATCGATAAACCAAATGACGCTCGTTAGTTAAGATGAATATGTGAATTCTGCCACAGGAAAACAAATGACGTTGAGGACTTTTATTCATTCATTCGTGAAGCCAGTTTGTGAACCATGAGTAACATTTCTCGATTCTCAACTGGATAAAGTTTTCAAATTTTTATAATTCTTTCAAAGGTCAAATGATGTAGCTACTCACTTATGTGGATCTGCAGATGATGTAAGTAGGAACGGTAAACTTCAAACGATTTCTCGCACTGTGGACAAGTGTATAGCTTCACTATTAGAAAAGAGATTTTCAATCTTTCTATCATGCAGTGAAGTACCGTCTACCTACTCACCTCTGTGGGTCAACTCATGCCTTTGTAAATCGATGTTTTGAGTAAAAGATATTTTACACTCAACACAAGCGAAGAGTTCTAAAAAATAGATTTTCATTCTTGTGTTCATTTGGTGGAAATATACCAACTTCTTACCTGTGTGGGTCTTTTTGTGGTTTTTTAAACTGTCTCTACGTTTAAACGTCATGCTACACTGAGCATAATCACAAGCAAACCGTCTCTCGTCTAAAAGAAACATATCTATTGGTTGAGAACTTCTTTGGCCGTAAGCAACTACTCACTAGCAATCCTTTTTAAAATGGACAAACGGACAAAAGAATAGCTAGTTTACTACTTTTCAACTCCTTCCCCCCCCCCCCCTCCCACCTTCCCCAAATACAAACAATAAAGCGGAATTTTATTATACATTTAATTTGAAGTGAGCTAAACACCGAGAAAATTTAACGATAGAAAGAAAGGAAAGCAATAGGAAGGCAAAAGGAAGTAATTGGTTAGCAAGTATGAGATTTCTCTCCTAAAAAAGAGACTTTCATTCTTTCGAATATGCAGTGAAGTACCGTCTAACTACTCACCTGTGTGGGTCAACACATGCCTTTGTAAATCGCTTTTTAGAGTAAAAGATTCATTACACTGAAGACAAGCGAAGAGTTTCTTTCCTAAAAAAGAGATTTTCTTTCTGACGTTCATTTGGTGGAAATATACCAACTTCTTACCTGTGTGGATATTTTGGTGTTGTTCTAAATGCTGTCTCAGTTTAAACGTTTTATTACATTGCGCATAATTACAGGAAAACGGTCTCTCCTCTGAAAGAAAGGTATCTATTTGTTGAGAACTTCTTTGACCGTAATCTTCTACTTACCAGAGTGAGTTACCATGTGTCTCTTGAGATGGCCATTAGTGGTCAAATATTTTTTGCAAGTGGGGCAAAAGAACGGCTTCTTGGCTGCACATTTATTTGATTCAACCTTATGAAAAATTATATGAAAAAAGTCAAAGCGAAATTTAATTTAAAGCGTCAGGTTCTAAGGACAAGTGCGATGTCATAAGATTTAGTCGAAATAGGGCGCATCAAATCACAAGCATTTACTCAAAATAAAAGCATTTAGCTGCTCTTGGCGATGCGAATGCTTTGTAGCGGAAACTAAAACTGAACCAAGAAACATCAGGTGATTCAGAATGGAGGCCATGTGCTTCTCCTTGGCACATGCGATGCTCATGAATGTTCGGATCAATCTGTTGGAAAACTAAATTTTTTATCGCCTAGATGCGCAGAGATGTTTCACGTCCTTTGCATTGTCTTTGCTCAAAGTGAGCTTGAAAGCTAGCACTGAAGTTTTTCATGTTCTTCCGTAGGCGTAGCAGCTTGTGAATGTGCAAAAAGACGCACCCTTTCACCGTATTTTTACTTTTTGTTTAAAACCCATTTGAGGTTCGAAACATCAAACAGGGTGTTGTGTTTCATTTATTTTACGTTAATTTATTCATACCTTTGGCACATCGGCATCCATGTTAAAAACAAAAAAATTAGAAACTCTGACCCGTTGATGACGCCGAAGGACGATACACAAAATACAAACTGGTACACAAATGAGCCTCGCGAAATGATGAAAATGTTGTGACTAATTGCATTAGGTTTTGAAGGTATGAGTTCTTTGTACTACAACGGCCAACGACATCTGCTTGTCCAATCTCGAAAACTAGTACTTTCTTGAAGATGATGAATCTAAAATTTTTGACAACAATGTGCTTGCATGTAACCTCCCAAAATCACGTTTTTATTAAACAATTTAGCAACCGCAGATGAACGGAGAAATTTTTGTTTTTGAAGTTTCCATGGGAATTTGTGAAAAAATCTCGTTTTCAGCTGGTTTTCAGAGGACGCCCGGAGGGAAAAGTCTAGTGTATATGAAAACCGGAACATCAGCACTTGGCAAGGGAGTTATTTACGTCACAAGGACAGGAGCTGAAATTGCTTTTCGGAGTGACGTATTCAGTTTTGTTGTCTGCCCTCTGCGAAAGTTGATCATATCACGTCCCCCTTACGAAAGTGATCCATTTCATGAGAGCTATTTTTGGGTTATTTTAATTTGACAGTATTGGTATAAAAAGTACATTGCGAAGATTTCCGTTGACATTCCATTCTTCTTTGATTTAGAAATTTTTCATTTTCATAAATTCTTGGATTTTATTTTTTACTGAAAAAGTAATTTGTTCACCGGGCGAGCACGGGCACAATTTTAACGAGCACTATTTTGGGCGGGTACTTCTTTTCAATTTTTGGGTAGTGTAAGGCGGGCACGGCAGCAAAAAAGTAGTTCGTTCCCGCTCATCTCTGGACAGACAGACGGACAAAAATTAATTTACGGATTTTGCATCTCTAAACGATAACAAATATTTCCTATGTTTCTTACGGTGTCACAAAAAAACAGGCCCCGACTTCGTATGGGTGTTAAAATGGAGTAGATGCGCGAAGAACGATGGTCAATACATGGAAATCGAAAATAAAAAATGTAAATTCGTTTGTGATTTTCCCTTTCAACGACTTCAAGCGTTTTATGCTCAGATATTGGCCCACGTCACCTTGTTTTTCTTCGACGCAGTATCTGGACCTAAGTTTAATCGTTTCGAACACTTTTTCGGATCAGTTTTAGACTGCCATGTTTCTATTGTAAAGTTAGAGGACCCGGCGAAAATTAGGTAGGAACAGCATCCGGGGCCAGTCGTATTTTATCGTCTGTGTCTGTAATCAGATTACTGTTCTTAAAATGTGTTTGACAAATTTTGGCATTGGTTTCATGTGGAAGGAGGTGCTTCATAAAACAAACTGAAAATATTTTCTTAAGCGCGTCGCTGGCTGGCTTCAACTTCGTTGCATTTGTTAGTACTAGCAGCATACGTGTATTAGTGTGGATGACTTTTCGGAAAAGTATCCGTATTGCCAGAATGAATGACCATGAAAGTTTGTAGGTGTACTGAACTGAATGATTGTTTCTAAATAAAATAGCGGGTGTAGGCAGCAAAAAATCGCTAATTTCTGCCTTGTGAAAAGTGTTTTCATACTTCCAAATTACTCAAGCATTATTTCGCTTCCTTGCAGAATATTTACGAGAAATTTGTTTTTATTAGAATTTTTAATTTTTGGCGTTTAAGACTTGCGCCACGGCCCCTTACTACCGTGGAGCCACGAACTATTTCAAAAAGATTGTTTCAATTTTGTGAAGTTCGAGTAAAGAGTAAATCTTGAGATTTGTCATAATGTCAACAAAAATCCAAATCGGAAGATTTGTGTGATGATCACAAATTAAATTCGAATTTAGGATTAAGATCCTAACCTCACAACATTTTGATCATCTCTTGTAAACAGTTTAAAAATGCTATTAAAAACATATCAGAATAGATGTGGCAAACAGAGTTGATGTTACGAAAAGACTGAACGTATTTAAGTCAATATTGCCTTAACTCTTAAGCGTATGAAATTACGTCCACATCAAATTGTATTGGAACTTACCGAGAGGGCAATATTGAAAAATCCGTCCGAAGAAACGATGTAAAAAAGCCTTCCGAAAGTACAAAATTGACCACAAAAATGTTCTACTCAATTTTCTCTACAACATAGTGAAGAACCATTTTTTTGTCTAGGGCAGACCTTAGAATCGGCCTAGGACCATAAGGAAATGCCTCGGACACATTCTTCTATATACAAAATGTTTCCCTCAATTTGCTCTGCAAAGCAAAAAATTTTTTTTGGTTAGGGCCAACCTTAGAACAGACCTGAGCCCCACTTCAGCCCTGATTAACAAAATCAGTTAGGATTTATACAATTTATGTAAGCAAACACGTTGCGCCCTAGTAGAAACACATTTTTAAGGTCCTGACTGAGTCCAAGGCTCTCTAATCAAAAAATTTGCTTCCATAAAACGGGAGACAGTCCTAGACCTTTCGATCAAACAAAATTTGAAAATCGGAAGATATTTCCTCGAGTTAAGTTTCTTCCATAGATTGTCGGCCATGTCCAGATCTTTCAAAGAAAAAAAAAACTTTATGACAATCATAAAAGATTTACTCGAGTTATGTACAAAAGACCAAAAACCACTTAAACAGCCCTAGGTCGGCGGCCCTTGGGCCGATAGCACCCGGATTCGATCCTACCTTTCAGGGAAAAAAAGTTTTTGAAAATCGGTTGAGTTTTACTTGACAGGCGGACGGACGGACATTTTTTTTTATTGCTTATTCGTCATCTAAGGACCATGATCGGTGCTCCCCCTACTCCCGGGTCGAAATTCGACTGGTTGCAAAAGTCGTGGTAAATGCATAAGACACCTTTTCGAAGAACTTCGTTCTTCGTCTGGGTCTAAACATATTTCCCGTTATTACGCTTGAAAGAAGCGAAATAATGGTCAAAATTTTACTAAATTTTGATAGTATTTTATACTACAACAACTCTAAAGGGTATTTTATGTTCTTGAAATGCCATTTCAAGAACGTAAAATTCTCGTTCAGTCTCTCGTACTCGTACCCGAACCCTTCGTCTGTTACATGGCCCCAGTTTTACAGCTTTTTGGAATCCACGTTTCAATAACCACAACGGGAGGGTAGTGGTTTATTTCGCTTTTAAGAATGACGTATGTGGATCGATGTTACGCCAGCTCGTCGAGCAAATGTCGCATACCGATATTAATATTTCAATGATTCCATGCATGGTGCAGAGAGACGAAGTCGCGCATACTCTTACGACACAACGAAAAAGGCTGTCAGCTATCCAGATGGTCGCATCAAACCAAAAGGAGGATGAATAGTAAACGTACTTGCTTCGATATAATGGTACTGAGAGGGGTTTGGAGTCGGTAAATACATCGATAGAGACGAATCGAGGGGTCCCCATCTCAGTACGAAGAAAAGGCGCTTTTCAGGGCCAATGGGTTACAATTAAGCAGCCTCCACGCGGCGTATCCTGGGTGAGTGCACACAAAATTGATGTCCACTCAGCGAATGCTTCATAATCGATAAAATTTCTACTTAGAGCGCTCAATTTTCTTAACGTGGGCTTTTTATAGCGCCTACTTTGCTGAGCGTGGGCTCCTTAAAGCGCCCAATATATTTTCATGGCAATCTCCGCTCTTACACTCATCCAGCCCTTCCCAACACTTCCTAGTATTCAAAAGATGTAAAAAAGGAATTTTTTTTTAGTTTTGACCTCCCCCTCTCTTCAGGGATACAATCGCCGTCAAATAACTAGTGATTGTTAGCTGTTGGGTGGTCCCCTCTCATTAGCACTACCCCACAGCCCAATCACCGACTTGACCAGAAAGCTTTACTTTTGCCCTGAGGAGTCAGCCGATTTAGTTCACAATATCCGGAAATCGATTCTACTACCATCCTGATGAGATTCCGGTGCATACCAGAGCCTGAAGCAATTTCCACTGGTGAGAACTTTCACACAATCTTCAGATTAGCTTTTCGGATTTTTTTTTGCTTAGGACCATGATATTTACATTCGTACTAGAAGCAAGTGGATAGTTTGTAGTTGTTAACTACATAAAAATAATACATTTTGGAAGGGGAGCCCAAAAATTTCCCCTTCCAAGTTCCTTGAGTTCAAAAGCAGACTTAACTTTAGCGAATTATGGAGAGGTGACATCTGAACCGATTGTTGTCATTTGTGGCTAGAATAAGAGGCGACGACTACAAGTTTTTTTGGAATCCTAACATTTTCCGAATTTTCCATTTTCCTAACAGTTTTTCTTGTTTTTCCGAAAATATTATTTTTGTACCTGCCTTTAGACGCAAATAACTTTTATAGTAAATATAATTTCCAGAAGAAAATTTGTAGTATAGAAGTATGGTATAGTATAGACGAAGGGCCGCTGAGTTAGGGGCGCCTAAATGGTTTTTGGTCTTTTGTACATAACTCGCGTGAACCTTTTCCGATTTTCATAATTTTTTTTGTTTGAAAGGTCATTGAACTCAGCCATGGCCCTAAAACTGAGTCTCTACTAGGGCCAAACGTTACATAAATCGGCTAAATCTCATCCGATTTTCAAAATCATTTTTTTTCCTGAAAGATTATTGAATAACGAATTTGAATTTGGGCAAAATCGGTGGAGAACTTTCGAATATATGGTCGAAAGAGTGAAGAAAAACGTGGTTTTTTGAAGGTTGGTGAAACTTTGCGATTTATATCTCTGCGAAATTATATTAGTGACAATCTGTGGAGTGGGTCGAGCTGTAAAGTCCTTAGTGTGGGTTCAACTCACCCTATCGGGTCAAATCACAACCATTTACACAAAACAAAGCATTTAGCTGCAATTAGTGGTAGGAATACATTGCAGCGGAAAATAATGCTCGTGGATGTTCGCATCAATCTGTTGGAAAACTAAATTTTTTATCGCCTACATGCGCAGATATGTTTCATGTCCTTGGCATTGTCTTTTCTCAAAGAAAGCTAGGAAGCTAACACTGAATTTTTGTTTATGTTCTTCCGTAGCGTATACGTGGCAGCTTGTGCAAGCAAAAAGGCACGTCTTTCCACTGTATTTTTACTTTTTGCTCACCCTTTTGAAGTTCGAAACCTCAAACAGAGCGTTGCATTTCACTTATTTTACTATTATTCATACCTCTGGTACATCAGCGTCCATGTTAAAGACAAATCCAAATTAGAAACTCTGACTCGTTGATGACGCCGAAGGACGATACACAAAATACAAACTGGTACACAAATGAGCCTCGCGAAATGACGAAAATGTTGTGACTAATTGCATTACGTTGTGTAGGTATGGGTTCTTTGTACTACAACGGCCAACGACATCTGCTTTCTCGAAAACTAGTACTTTCTTGAAGATGATGAACCTAAAATTTTTGACAACTTTGTACTTGTATGTAACCTCCCAAAATCACGTTTTTATGAAACAATTTGGTAACTGCAGATGAACATAGAAATTTTTGTCTTTGATGCGAATGTGTAAAAAGGCCTCAATTTCATCCGTTTTCTCAGAGGAGAGTGTTGGTGAAAATCGGAACATCAGCACTTGGCAACGGTATTGATAGTTATTTACGTCACAAGGGCAAGAGCCGAAATTGCTTTTCCGAGTGACGTTTTAAGTTTTGTTGTCTGTCATCCTCCATTTCATGAGGGCTATCTTGTGTTATTTGACAGTATTGCTATGAAAAGTACATTGCGAAGATTTTCGTTGACACATTCCATTCTTCTTTTTCATTTTTCATAAATTCTTGGATTTTATTTTCTACTGCTGCTCTTAAAAACTGTGTTGATTCCTATCGACATTAATCTAACAGGCCCATTTCGTTAATAAGTATTTTAAACAAAATTATAGAAACATAACCAAAGACCCGTACGTATTAGAATAGATGTGGTAAACAGATATACTGCGAAAAGACTCGAACGTATCTAAATATAGAAATGAGCAACCAACGCATTGTCTTGTGCTCTTTTATAACTATAAGAACTAAAATTTTATTCTCTTCAACTTTGCCTTTGGAAGCAACTTGGTAACTCTCATAGTTCTAGAAATATGGGTCATCCCTCCCAATTCTAGAAGTAGCTGTATCCCCGGATTGGGTCATGTTTCCGAAAAAACCCTGAGGCATGTGTTCCTTAAAATTTAAATCTCTATCTTCCTACTTAGAAAAAGGTTGACGAAAACCCATCTCCAATCGTATTAGGCCGAGAAATGGAATTTCGTCCATTCCATGGGTTCCACTGCCAAAACCATTCATTCGATTTCCACCAAATTTTTATCCCAGCTTTGCGAGATCAAATACTACCATTTGAATCCAAAATCACCGACTCGCGAAAAACCATGTTTTTGGTCACTTCTTCGACCATTCCTCCGGAACAACTGGACCGATTTTGCTCATCTGCGAACTTAAATTACCGGATATTTGTTCCTTTCGGGGAAAAAAGGTTTAGGGTGATTGGTTGAGCCATTCAGAAAAAAAACGGAGACGGACAGACATTTTTTTGCTGATTCGTGATCTCTAGACGATAATAAATGTATCTCCCCACTCCTACCTCGATTCCAATATGGTTTTGGTAAGAAATCAAACATGGAAATTGCAGCAACAGAAACTTTAGACAAAATACTAAATGGAATGAACAATGAATGTCATGTTACTTCCTATATTCCTTGGTCTTGCGAGAGCATTTAACACTGTCGACCGTAACATTTTATTGATTAAAATGGAAAAAGCTGACATTAGGGGAAAAATTTTGAATTTAATCCGAAGCTATCTTTCAGATCGAGAACAGTTTGTTTATTTGAATGGTAATCGTAGTCCATTAAGAGATATACTGTGCGGCGTGCCACAGGGTAGTGTGCTGGGACCGTTGCTATCTATAATATAAATCTGAAAATCACTACAAGTCGCCGCATTTCACTACATTTCCTTACACTTCACTGCTATTGTTCACAACAGTTCGCTACACTTCACTGCATATCGCTACTTTTTACTGCATATCGCTACTTTTCACTGCATATCGCTACTTTTCACTGCACATCGCTACTTTTCACTGCATATCTCTACTTTTCACTGCATATCGCTACACTTCACTGCACTACATTTGCTAAAGCTAATTACACTACACTTTGCTACACTTCACTGCAGTTCACTACAGTACACTACACTTTATTACAGTTTACAAAACCACACTACCTGTAAATCACTGCACGTCACCGCATCTCAATACTCTTCACTGCAGCTTAGTGGATTTCGCGACGGTTCACGACAGTTGACTGCCTTCTCACTACAATCCCATGCAGTTCGGAAAGGATTGTTACACAAACTACTATTAGTGAGAGTTTGCATCTATCTAGATATTCTATTTCAATGGTACATTGCATTCTCAATTCATTTTAATTACAGTCAACACTCTCTAGTACTCTATTTAAATTAATAGAGAGCTTCCCCTCCATTGATGAAAATGAGTTTGTTACTTTTTCGTTTTGGTGTACGCTAAAAATGTTGTCCATCCGACCGCTTGTCAACACAATAACTCGACTAAAGCTTGACCGATTTTCAAAATCCTTTTTTCCTCTCAAAGATAATTGAACTTTTATGGGATTGAATCTGGGCATTGTCGGGCTAAGGGGGCTAAGGCTGCTTAAGTAGCTCGAGTAAACATTTTTCGATTTTAAAAAAAATGTTTAACTGAAAGATGTAGAAAAACACGGTTGGCCACCACAGCGTTGGGATCGAATCTAGTACAATCATCATGTCTGCACTATCTTGGTTCGTAGCAACTTCACTCTAGTTACTGTTATGGTAACCTTATTATAGCGAAGTTGATTGCAGTTGAGATAAGAGCAACGAAGTGAAAATATGTACAAGATTTTCAATGAATTTGTACTGAACGTACTAATTTTTCAAATTTAGTTTCCAAACCATGTTCACCTATAGGAATACTCTACAATTTATGAAAGAAAATTCGATGATTCTAGGCGTTTAAAATCAGCAAAGGCCATAAAACTACACAATCTTATCCGATTTCCATAAATCTTTGTTTTGCTGAAAGCAAATCGAAAAACTGATAACGGATTTGAATTTGGGCAGCATCGGTAGCCAAGTAGTTCTGGTTGAAGAAGTGTCCAAAAACGAGTGTGGGCGAAGCTTTTTCTCAAATACCTCAGCAGGTACAGCAAGGAAATTGTTCATTTGAGTGTCAAATGACAGAGCTTTATCTCACAAAACTTGAAAAAATGTTTTGTGGAAATCGGGTCAGGGCTCCGGGACTAATAAAATTGCGTTTCTTGGCCATAAAGCAGATAATTTTTCGTCTATATTTGCTCAGGTATGCAAAGTGGAGATTTACTGTCAAAGACAAAATTGTAAAGAAAAAATTTTCTGAGAAAACATGTTTCAGGGTCTTAGGGAATAGGCAATAGTCACTGGGACTTCTAGAATTGGACGGGATGACCCATATCTCTAGAACTATGACAGTTAGAAAACTGCTCCCAAAATCAAATTTGAGTGAAAAGGTGTTTCAGTGTCTTATGAAAGAATATGTTTTATTGCTGGCTCGTCATCTAAGGACCATAATCGATGCTCCCGCCCTACTCCCGGCTTGTATTTCGACTAGTTACATACGTCGTGGTAAACGCAACAGTTTCGTTCTTCGTACGGATCCAACAATATGTGGACAATAGCGAAAAATGGAAGGATTTTTTGAAAATGGTACAGCCGCAGAAGCACATTATTTTGCAGTTGACTGTTGGCAATATACCCGATTTCCCCTTGGCTTAGTAGTCTAAAACCGCTTTCATTGAACCCGCACGAAGTACTAGTCCCAGACGTTTACCACACATTTGTAAGCAATCGATTTGATGGGAGGTAGTTGGGGGAGCATCGATCATGGACCACAGATGCCAAATCTGCAAAAAAGAATGTCCGTCCGTAAGCCCGATAACCCCAGAAAGGAAGTCTCAAACTGGGAGTTAGTATTATAGATGGGCATTTTTGGGTCAAGAGCCGTGCAGCGAGTGCCGTTTTAGTGGTTTTGGGTTTGATGTACATAACATTTTTGTAATTTTTTTTATTAGTTAGGTCAATGGGTGCGCAACAATTTTTGCACGGAACTTTTTTGAGTTTGGGCCATTCTAAAAAGGGGGTCAACTAGGGGATATACATATCGAATAAAATCCGTCCGATAATTGTGAGGCCGGAACTCTCACAAAAACAAAACAAAAATTTTTTTTTATATTTTTTTGCTAAAATCTCATTTGCCCATGGACGTATGAGTACGATTATAATAATATATAATAATAATCTGCCTTAACAACCCATGGAGGGTTAGGGGCTAGATCATTATTTACTAGTTTCGCTACTTTTTGTGGTTCTATTATTTGGGATCCTTTCATTACGGGAAAGTTTTTACTGTGCCAGTCACCCCTGTCCCCCTCACACCCCTAGATACGGCGCTGGAGCCCAGAGCCGCCAAAAACGGCGACTGGTGGCTGAAATCAGCGCCGTCGCCGCCAACGATTTTCGAACGGCTAGCCACCACGCCGCCGCCGTGATAATCGTCGGCGGCTGACTCGGCGGTTGGAATGCATGTCAGTAAATGGTTTGAAATTTCGATATTTAAAAAAACAAATTTGTACATTAAAATTTCTTCAATTGAAAACCATTTACGAATATGCCAAAAAGTACACAAAAATGGGCCTCATCTATTGGATGATTAATATTTTTGATTGTTTGTTCATTTAATTTATTGTCGTATGTTAGATTGGTTTGGACATTATTACATTTCCAATGGTAGATAATTGGTTTTGGTTTTTGTTATTACTTTTCACACAAGCCGCTCAGTTGGCAGAGCGTCGGACTGACACACCAGATGTCCCAGGTTCAAACCCCGGTGTGTTCAAAGTGCTTATGTGGTAGTGATTAGTTACAATCTCCAACAGACCAATCGACTGTAACACGTCGCACAAAAATAAGGAACCCAGTCGATTTCGTCAAAAAACACGTTCCACCAAGTGCTGTTCATAGGAAGTGAAGTTTACGTTTGCTAATAAATTTATCATATCAAGTCTTATAGAGTTTACAGACAGTCAAGAACTACAGCGAAGAAACCTATAATTTGCCCATTCTTCACATTCACATGTTTCATCACTTTCAGCTGTTTCATGCACATTCGTAAAACGTTATACAGAATTATTCCGTATTCCGTGTTGTTTACGTTTTATGTTATATGACTAAATATGCGTAAATGTAAAGAAGTGAAGAAGTACAGAAGTTTTATCTATAATTATTTCGTAGAACAAAAATCGGTTCATGGTTTAGTTAAGGCTACAGTCAACGTTCCAGCGCAACTTTACGTGGAATTGCCTTTCATCATTGTAATAACAATAGCAACACAGTCAACTCTACATCAGGAACGTCTCGCCTGTTCAAATCACTATCTAACAACTCAACTAACCCATTAGGTTCACTCAAACTTCCATCTGGGGAATATACCGAAACCCCAGAAGCTTCACTTCAGCATCTGCTTGAAGTCCACTTCCCAGGTAGCACCACCTACGAAGGCCAACTCAATCTAGAAACAGTGTTTCATAATCCATCTACTGATAACGAGAATCTGAAAGTAGCGGAATCCATAGTATCTAAGGAAAAAATAACCTGGGGGCACTATCAACCTTCTTCCCCTTTAAGTGAGCGGGCGAGGAATAAATTTTCCCTGCTCTGTTACAAAATAGCTCCAATCTCATCATCAACTCGCTGTATGAAATATTCATAGCAAACATTCGATATCAACACATTCCAAAATGCTGGAGAGGAGTTCGAGTAATATTCATACCCAAACTTGGACAATTGTCCTACTCATTAGCGCCGATCAGCCTGACATCATTAGAGAAACATTAGAGAAAGTAATCGATAGATACCGGAGAGACGGAATACCAAAGAAAGGATAGTACCGTGTTTTTTAAACAATCGGGGCGTAAACTGCATTACCGCACCGTTTACATCGCTAGTTTACACCATAATGCCATAGAAAGAGCTTTTGGAGCTTTCAATTTCAATGGCGGATGTCAGATTCTTTCATTTTCTGGAAAAAATAGGTTCATAATTTTTGTCTTAAACATATGGATGCGGTGATGGCCAATTTCCCAAATTGAGATGAAGTGAAGTTTTGCTTGTGATGGATACATATGCCAAACCTAGAAAATTGACCATTGTTGCTTCCCATTAGAAACTCAGAAAGAAATTTGCCCGGAACAATGACCTTAGAATGTACAAACCTTTAACCTTCACTTTCGCCAATACGCCTATCAACCCAGGAAATCACCAGAGGTGGTTTTGCACCATCTAATTCATAGAATTGAAAAAGCTCTGGACCAAGATGAATTTGCCCTCGGTTGCTTCATCGATATAGACAACATGATTTTCAACGCTATTAAGAAAGCCTGTCTCACCCATGGAATTAATTTCACAGTCACCATCTGGATTGTTAAAATGCTTAAACACCGCTTAGTAACTGCATATCTCAACAACACAAAGGTGAGCGTATTTGTAAGCAAGGGATGCCCCCAGAGTGGAATTCTACCCCCGCTGCTTTACTGCCTAGTCAAAGATAGCTTATTAACGCTTCTCAACGACTCGGGATTCTACTCTCAAAGCTTTGCAGATGACCTCACTGTACTTTTGGTGGGAATTTGTGTATCGACCCTCTCAAGTTTAATGCAATCTGCATTAACTTTAATTCAATCTTGGTGCATAACTAAAATTAGTCCTATTCACCCGTGAGAATCAACTTTGTAAAACCTAAATTTTTCGACAAAGAAATCGAGCTGTCAGACTTTGTAAAATTCCTAGGCGTCCTACTAGACGCTAAACTCTACTGGACTATTCATTCGAACTATGTAATTCAACGAGCCATCGCATCACTTTGGCAATGCCGACGGCTTTTCGGCAACGACTGGGGAATCAACCCGATAGTCCTTTACTGGATATATACGTCCATAGTTAGACCCCGACTAACTTATGCAGCTGCAGTTTGGTGGCCAAGATGTGAGCTGAAAACGGTTCAAGCACAACTGAGCAAATTGCAAAGGCTAGCTTTAATTGGCATTAATTCGGCCATGAAAACGACTCCTACAGCGGCACTTGAAGCGCTACTAAACATCGAGCCCTTGCATATGCACATTGAAGCTCTCGCCCGGTCATCGCCCGGTAATTATGATTTTTGTACGAATAAAATTTGAAGAGGTTTTCTGCCGTCGCTTCGAACGGGTTTTTGCATATTGTCCTCTCGGCGATTTCCAATCCAATTTTTGGATGTAATTTCACACACTTAAGAGTTACACTGAAGAAAGGAAAGTTTTACAATTTTTTTTAGATTTTATCAGTTTGGGACGATCGATTTCACGATCTGGAACACAGATCTCTTGACCCTTTGTTCCCAATCCCGTTCATCATGTAAAAATCAAGAGAACCTTCGCGTACCGACCAGGAACTTGTCAAACGTGATAGGTCCTAGTTCAGTCACTCTCGAAGTGTGGACGGAATTGTCGCCGAGTGTCCTGTGCCTGAGCTGAAGGAGCTTGGGGCATTCGCATATAAGGTGAAAACCCGTTTTCTCTTGCAAGCCACAGGAGCACTCCGGGTCACCTAGAATTTTCATTTTCGTTAGGTGCTTGTTGAGTCCGCAATGGCCGGTCACCGCTCTCACGATCCTCCTCACTCGGTCCCGGCTCATCGTCTGCAGCTCTTTTGTTCATCTCTCGTTCGGAGTGGGGAGGAATCAATTGGTGTGCACTCCTCCTTCATACGCTGTCCAGCTCTTACCGTGTTCCGCCTTCACCCAATCCTTTAACACTGTCGTATAAAGTGAGTTCGGGACAGGGATATGTGGTTCCGGTCCGAATGTGATAGCCGTCGAGCCGGTTCTGGCAAGCTCATCGGCTTTCTCATTGCCATCCACTCCCGAATGTCAAGGCACCCAAACCAGCTTGACCCGATTCTTCAGCCCTATCTGATTTAGGTGTTCCTTGCATTCTTTCACCAACTTGGAAGTCACAACGGGTGATATCAGCGGCTTTATCGCTGTCTCACTTATCCGTTCAAATTACTATATCTTTTTCTCCCAGTCCTTCTGGCAGAAGTTCACGAGCACTTAGGAGTGCCGCTGAAGAGCTTCCCTAGATGAATCAAAGTGCCGGTATCCGTTCCTGGGTGGTATATACCAGCTCCAGTCCCTTCACTCATCTTCGAACCATCCGTAAAACCAACCCATTCGCTACTAGGTAACGTATTTGGCCACCCATTTTCCCATTCATTCCTATCTGGGAAGATTGCTTCAAAGTTCCTTTCGATACTTAATTCTCTCTTCATGTAATCCTGTGGCATGTCTAAAATGCGATCAGAAATCATACTTCCCTTGCCCGGTGCAGAAACCTGAAGTCCGCAATCCGTTTTGCGTCAACATGTCCGCTATAGCGATAGCTTTTGCCTTCATTAGTATATCTGTAGGTGGCGACGCTAGTAGAACTTCCAGTGCCGCTGTTGCCGTCGTCTTCATGGCACACACACATACCAGCCGCTGAACTTCTTTCAGCCTCTCCTTCGCCGCCTCTAATACATTTTTACTATACTTCGGGCATGTAAGTTAGTCACACAGTATATTATATGTTACAAGCTTACATTTAAGTCGAACAAATTTTTGCGTATTATCAGCGATAGCGTCACCTCAAGCGATATCATTGATTTTGGAAGCGGACCTACGCACTGCGTCACACTTTACCTTGAAAGAGGTTTTTGTATGCGATTTCTTGCTGTGAAGATTGTAAACGAAATTCGATTTAGTAAAACTGTCGACTTTTTTTTATCACAGTTGGGGTCCAAAACGTACTTTTGTGCACTTTTTCCTAAAAGCATGAGTACCGTCGACAAAGTATACTTTCCTGAGCCAAATGCGATCGGGAGCCCGAAAAAATTCCGCCTTCTTCCCCAATTTTCCTTCTTTAAACTTATCAATACAGAGGTAATTTTGAGGAATTTGAGGAATTGTTGAGAAGCGACTACTGAATCGATAGAGGTCATATGGGGCTAAAATGAAAGAAGAAAGTCGCAAGTTTTTTTAGAAACTTTATAATTCCCGAATTTTTCCAGCTATTCCGAAAAAGTGATTTTTTCTCGATGCATAACCTCAAATAGCTTCTGAAATTGAATTTCTACGAGGAAATTTTATTCGGGGGGTTTATTCACCATTTAATTCTGTATTAAACAGAAGAAAAGAAAAATTTTCTATCTTGTCAGGGAAAAGATCTAGGAACGATTTTCCATCATCCTGTCATTTATAACTGTAAAAAAATTACTTTTTATTGGTGATCTAACAACTTCTCTAATCATTTCAAAAGGTTTTTCGACGAATGTACAGAATGTAGTCGCTATTTTCTATTGGTCGACGATGTTTCTACTCCCTATCCTGTGATACCATCAGTCAGAACTCTAAGAATAAATTATTTTTACAGATTTTTCTTGCTCGTGTCTTGGATTCATACTAAAGTTGTGACGATAAATGCTAGTGTGGCATTTTTCGCATAGGGCAGGTCAGAGGCGGATCAACCTCAGGGCGATTCGGAACATTGCCCCAGGGCGCTGGAAGAATAAAGAAAGAAAAGTTGCGAAAAGTTTAAAGTTTTGCGTAAATAAACAAAACAAAATTGAACAGTACAACCGATGCTATTGGACTATGTGCACACGCAATCTCAGTCCTTTAATCGAATTATTGTCAAGTAATGTTCCTAACACCTGTGACGGCAATGCATGCAACTACGCTCCCGATTCCGGTCGTTGGACGATCAAAAACCTTGCTTTTTCATCCCGTTCTTCAAAATGTAGCTCCTTTAGCAACTTGATGGTTGTGCACCATTGTTTCTGAGACCATCGTTGAACTGGAAAACAGGTTTCATTAAGACCATCCGCGAAATCAGTATCTTCAGGGTTTAGAGCAAGTGAATTTAACATAAAGCTTACCAAGGAAGATACTGAATGTACTGACGATAAAAATGCTGGGATGACAAAGTCCACGTGTTGTTGTCGACCTTGCAGTTGGTCAATGCTTCTACCGTCAATTTAGTATGGTTTTCAAATTCTTCTACTGATTCCCTGAAACAGGGCCGCACTGATCTATTTTCGACCAGTTAAAATTTCGTTCGGGCAGATCGTCCTTTTTTACTTCTTAGAATGGAAACAAAAAAGTTAAAGAGCAATTTCATGAAATCTCCGAACGATTTATATGAATCTCACATACAGCACGCTTCCGATCCTTCCAACATTGGTTTCTAGTGATTTCGTGTTCTGAAAAAGCGCTTTGAAAATACGAAATTTGTAACTAAAGCGTAAAAAAGTTTCGCTCGCTCCGCTTGCGATCTTACGACTGTACACATAAGAAGTATAACAAAAAGATATCGCCAAGCCCAGGTTTTGCATGTTTTGTTTGAAAGTAGAATTTCTATTATGAGCGAATGGCGCTAAAACTTTCCAAAGTCGAAAAAACTTCGGATAACAAAGCAGAATATAGAGGTTTTTCGATTTTTCATGACTTTCAAATGTGGGCCTGATCCAAAACCACGGCCCAATTCAAAATCAAAATTTAGCGCGATGAGCCTTGGGGTTGCAAATCGGCGTAATATTGTGAATTGTAATTTAAGAAAAAGTTATGCTGAAAAGGAAACGACTTCTAAAAAGATGATTTTTAACTGAAATACTAAGATATTTGAATTTATCAGTTTGAAAATAAATTGTGGAACAAAAATTTTTATCACATTCGAGCCTATAATAAGCCAATTGCACTAATAGTTGGGCTATAATCGGCCTATTATAGTCGACTTTCTTGTTAAAAGTAGGGTTGTAATGACGCTATTATAAGCCGGTTCTTTAATGATGACGTAGACTACACTGAAACAATACGAATGAATGGGAATGAAACGTGTGTTGTTATGACAACCGCATACTAAATCGAAAAATCAATCTACACGACATTTTTTGCAACAAATTCGATGAGTTTTGATTTTTGATTTATGTAATTTTGTTGTCATGTTTTGTGCATAATTGGCAATTATAGGCTTAAATGTGATAAACTATCGTATAATACAAGGAGAACAATTCCCCTTGTATTATAACATACTATTACCCTCTTGTTTTTCAAAGGTTACTACTAGTGATAGTTAATGATAAACCTTCCGAGTCTTCGATCACGAAGCATAAATCTGTGTTTGATTCAGCTTTGTGGACCTTTGAGTAAAATGTGTCTCTGTCCTTCGAGTCCAGCTGAAGCTCGATGCTTGATTTCCGTGATTCTAATAATTCCTTAAATGAATCCGAGATTCCCCGGGTGAATTTGTGATTCCATTTGCTTCGTGACAGGATTCACTGGAGTCGTTTGCCCCTCGGTTTTGCAAACAAAAATTCAAAGATTTACACTTACGTTCAGTCCTTTCTAAATTTATGTATTTTTTCGATGATTCACTGAAAACCTTCGTTTAATTTCGGTGTGGCTATTCCATATATTTAATTTATTTTTGTAGAACTTTCGCAGGAGGCAGACAACAAAACTTTATACGGCGGGGGGTGCTTCGTAATTCATTGCAATCTATCGGAATCAATTTTTTGAATTCACGAACCCACTCGTGTGGTTTTAAGCAACTGCACGAGTCAAAAAACAATTTCCGGAGCGAGTGGATTAAAACCACACGAGTGAGCTCGCGAGTTCACAATATTGATTCCGATTGCAATGAATTACTATGCACCCCCGCTGTAATATACTATTCCGTGTCAATTGTGGACGATTGATTTTAGGCAATTTCGCGAGTATCTGTAGTGTAGTAAATCTTACTAAGAAGCTTACGTTTTTTCTTATCATGGCACGCAGAAACGGCCCACAGGTTTCATGATGGGGCCGCACTAATAGAGTATATTCTAACTAAGGGGTAAAAATTGTCTAATTTTAGTCGAGGTCAGTTGCAAATTTGATTAATGAAAAATTTATAATTTCAACCTTTTCATATGAAACTGCATACAGTGGGGTCGATTGACGTACCTCTCGCTATTAACCGAGTGTTCGGAAAGGCTCAGAGATGTCCTTAGAGTATTGCTGAACACTCGGTTCATAGGGAGATATATGTCAATCATCACTACCAGTTTCGCTAATTTGTGACCCAATGATTACCGGAAACGGAATGCTTTGTGGCGTAGTGTTATGCTGTGCGACAAGCCTAGTGCCATCTATGATGCATACTAAGACCAAGAGTAGGAGTAGAATACCAGTATCCCAACAACGTATCTTGCGGTAAGCCACACTCAACACTTCATTTGCCTTTGAACTGATTCAGACAGAGTTGTTTGTTTACAAATCTGACAATCGGATTGAATGTCTGCGGTTGAGTTTCGAACCGACGCTCTGGCAAGTCAATTTCACAGTAGCAACCATTACGCTATTGAGTTGTTATTGACAAGAATGGCTTAACTACAAATAAGTATACAATTAACTTATTTAGCCCGAGCACGGATACCGGCACCTGGATTCACCTGGGAAGTCTATCCAGCATCTTCCAGGCGGAAACTTCAGCAGCTCTTTTGGGAGCTCGAGAAAGAAGAACTGAATGGTGAAGACGTGATCGTGTGCACTGATAGTGAATCAGCAATAAAGGCGCTGATACCACCCATTGTGACTTCTAAATTGGTGGAAGAATGTAAGGGCTACTTGAACCAGATAGGGCTGAGCAATCGAGTCAAACTGGTTTGGGTGCCTGGGCACTCCGGAGTGAACGGTAATGAGAAGGTTGATAGGCTGGAAAAAACCGGCTCAACGGCAATCTCATACGGACCTGAACCTCACATCCCCATCCCGAATTCGCTTTGTGCGAAAGCGGTGAAGGACTGGGTGAGGGCGGAGCATAGAAAAAGCTGGACAGCGTACGAAGGAGGAGTGCATACCAAGCATTTCTTCCCCACTCCGAACGAGAAATGGACTAAGGAGCTCCTGAAGATGGGCCGGGATCGCATAAGAAGGGTAGTTAGTGCGACGACCGGACATTGCGGACTCAACAAGCACCTCACGAACATGAGAATTTGATTGATTGATTGATTGATATTAATTTTATTGTCTAACTATACACTAGCTGACATGGAAAAAGAGTGACTATGACTGCTGTCATAGTCCTCGTTAAAAAACCATGAAAACGTTATAATACTTATAAAGAAATATAAAACATTTACATAGAGGCAAACAATTGAAAATTATACAAAATAAAAGAAAATGCAACATAAACAAAAAACGGGATAATATGAACAAAAAAGAAATAGAGAAAAGGTAAATTTTCGTCATAATAATTTTTTTTTTAAATCAAAGCGTAATAAATAAAAATTTGCCAAAGCATCGTCAAGTAGATAGTTGTAATAAATCGTCAAAAGATGAATAAGTCTGTAAACCATCGTCAGATATCGTCAAATCACTGTAGACATACCAAACATCAGAGAATGCTGCAGAAAGAAAAACATATCTTTTTGATATTTCTTTTACAAATACAGTAATAAGTAATCACCGGGTGGGTGCTTTCGGTTTTATCCGCAGCAATAGTGAAAAGAAAGCACCAAACAAACACATTACCCCACCATGCCAAATTTCCCGAAGATCGAGTCGTCAAGTTTATGAACCTCTTTACGAAACTCACGAGATGGTAGTGTTGGATTAACATAATTTACGGCACGGTTGAATAATTCGCAAGCAAAGTTGAAGGGGGAAAACTGCGAGTATTCGCATATGCTGCTCGTGGTCCTAATCATTGTCGTTTTTCGCAAAACTCGTGATCCATCGTTCAATACTATTTTATTCCGAATGAATTGCGAGTTAATTTTACCAGTCAGAACGTCATGGATAAAAAAGATTGCTGCATTGGTTCGTCGCCTCAGCAACGACCTTATATTAAGTTCGGCACATCTGTCTGCGTATGGACGAAGGCGGTAGTCAGTATCATCATCATTAACATAGCGATCACGATTTGCGTATAGGACGGACTGTCTTTGAACGCTTTCCAATGACTGAATATGGACTGCGTGGTACGGTGACCAGATTGTGGATGCGAATTCAAGATGTGAGCGAACTATGGCCGAGTATAACATTTTTGCTGTATTAACATTAAATCGTCCATAACATTGGCGCTTCACAAATGATAGCATCGACATAGCTTTCTGGTTTGCAAGTTCTGAATGTACATTAAAGGAGAAACCGTCGTCATAATTAACACCGATGTCTTTGATAGTGTGAACACGAGGTATTATATTGCCATTCATTTTGTAGTCTGCCAATATGGGAGAACGTTTTCGGGATAAAGTAATCACTTTACATTTGTCAGCATTCAACTCGAAATCATTGTTAATTGATGAATGCATCGATGAGGTATCGTCAATGGTTGAAATATTGTTATGGACGATCTTCTTATCATCTGCAAGGTTGATGTCTCTAGTGTGACCAGAAGTACAATCGGAGTCATTGAAGAATACCAGAAACATTATAGCAGCCAATATCGAGCCTTGACCAATTCCAGAATGTACATCAATTACGTCAGACATGCTCGAATTTATCTTCACCATCTGCTTCCTATGCATGAAAAAAGAGCGAAACCATAAGAGCAGAGAATTACTTAAACGATATTTCTCATCTGATAGTTTCACCAACAATTTAACGCATCGTATACTATCGAAGGCCTTGTGTATGTCAGCAAGAAATATATCAGTTTGTTTGCTATTATCGAAGGATTCATGAACTAGAAGAGATAATTCCATCAAGTTGGATTCAACCCTTCTGCCTGGGAAGAAGCCATGTTGAGTATGTGATAAATGTGGGAAGATGTTGTATTTGAGTTGTTCTAGTATTATTATTTCAAAAGCCTTAGCAAAGTTTGGGGAGACACAAACACCACGGTAATTTGATATATCGGTCTTCTTGCCAGATTTAAACACTGCAGCCAAATGACCTGTCTTCCACAAAGTGGGATAGTGAAGATCCAATAACGATTTTGAATATATCATTAATAAGGGTTCTGCCAGAACATCTGCACATTCGCGTAGAAACAGCGGTGACATTTTATCTGGGCTGATCCCCTTACTCAGATCCATGTTCATCAGAGTTTTCATTACAATGTCATGCGTAATTGTGATATTAGAAAATTCAAAATCATTCCTTAAATTTAAAAATGAGAGAAAGTCAGTATCGTCTTTTTCGTCATCTGGGTGTTGTTTATATACGGAAGAAAAGTATTTGGCGAATAGGTTTGCTTTTGCAGTGTCACTTGCTGCATTTTCGTTGAGGTACGACATTTTGCCAGGTAAATTGCTTTTTTTATACTTCGAATTAATATAGTTCCAGAATTTCCGTGGTTGTGTCTTGTAGTTGGAAGCAAGATCTCTCAGAAAAGTATTGTAAAGCTCGTCACGGTATTTCTCAAAATCGTCCTTAGCAGCTAGAAACGATGAATTGTCCACAATTCCAGAGTCGTTCTTAGAACGGTTGAGAAAACGCTTATATTCTCGATTTCTTCTATTTTTGAGATTTATCAATTTGCCATCAAACCATGCAGGGTGATTTGTCGTACGGAGTGACGCTTTGGGAATTAGTTCGTCAAATATTCCATAGCATTTTGCATACATGATGCTGAGCATGGCGTCTACATTTTTCCCATTGAATAAGGCTTTGAAATCAATTTTAGCAAGTTCTTGACTGATTTCAGGTGACCCAGACTGTTCCTGTGGCTTGGAAGGGGAAACGGGCTTTTACGTTATATGTGAATGCCCTAAATTCCATCAACTAAGACTCAGGTGACTAGGCGACTACGTCGTGCACCCTTCGAAAGTGGCCGAGCTAGGGCCTATCATATTAGACAGGTTCCTGGTCGGCACGCAAAAGTTTTCATGATTTTTTTAAATGATGAGCGGGAAAAAGGAACAAAGGGTCACAAGATCTGTGTTACAGACCACGAAAGTGATCGTCCCAAACTGATACAAATCTACAAAAAACTTATTTAGTCTGGCCCTAACCATTACGCCAAGGACAATATATTCAAATGAAAGTACGGAGCCTAACAAAAACCTAAGGGCAGCTACTCATGATATCGGCCTTTACTTTTTCTTTTTCACTCCCACCTACCCACATCTTTTCTAACATTAGCAAGGTTTCCGAGAGCCTACCGTCAAGCCAATATTTACTTACATACGTCCGAGACTTTCTGCAACACCTTTACTGTTTGCCACATCTATTCTGATGCGTACGGGTCCCTTTCATATGTTTTAATCAAATCGAAGCGAATAACTTTTTTATCAATGAATTGTTTTGCCTTTCGAAGCTTGAAGCGTCACCCCAATTGATTTCAGTTGTTTTGAGAGAAGGGCAAGGACTTGCGTCACATTTCCCTTTTGGAAAGGGGTTTTGTTGTGGTAACAGTAATTTTGGAAGGACAAACATTTCTTTGACGAATTAAATAAACAAATTTTTAAGAGCCGTCGCTGCCATCAAACCGAGCTGTGAGGTCGCCTTCTCCCATGGACGAAAATTAACCCCACAGCTTTCTCTAAAACGCATCAAAAGTTTTTTTGAGCCGCCTGCCACCCCTCTTATAACCCCGTGTTGTCTTTCGTTGTTCTTTAATAAATGCAAACAAATCGCATTTGCGTTCAATAAAACTATATTGTTACGTCACCACATTGGATATCAAAAAGTTACAAATTTACAAGTAATTCTGCCATCGATAAACCAAATGACGCTCGTTAGTTAAGATGAATTTGTGAATTCTGCCACAGGAAAACAAATGACGTTGACGACTTTTATTCATTCATTCGTGAAGCCAGTTTGTGGATCATGAGTAACATTTCTCGATTCTAAACTGAATGAAGTTTTCAAATTTTTACAATTCTTTCAAAGGTAAAATGATGTAACTACTCACTTATGTGGATCTGCAGATGACGTAAGTATAAACGGTAAACTTCAAACGATTTCTCGCACTGTGGACAAGTGTATAGCTTCACTACTAGAAAAGAAATTTTCAATCTTTCTATCATGCAGTGAAGTACCGTCTACCTACTCACCTGTGTGGGTCAACTCATGCCTTTGTAAATCGATTTTTTGAGTAAAACATATTTTACAGTCAATACAAGCGAAGAGTTCTAAAAAATAGATTTTCATTCTTGCGTTCATTTGGTGGAAATATACCAACTTCTTACCTGTGTGGGTCTTTTTGTGGACTTCTAATTGGTCTATACGTCTAAATATTTTGTTACATTGCGCATGATCACAACCAAACGGCCTCTCGTCTAAAAGAAACATATCTATTGGTTGACAACTTCTTTGGCCGTAAGCATCTACTCACTAGCAATCTTTTAAAATGGACAAACGGACATAAGAGTAGCTAGTTTACTTTTCCCCTCTTCCCCCCCCCCCCCCCTTCCCAAATAAAGCGGAATTTTTTTATACGTTTAATTTGAAGTGAGCTAAACACCGAGAAAATTTAACGATAGAAAGAAAAGAAAGCAATAGGAAGGCAAAACGAAGAATTTGGTTGGCAAGTCTGAGATTTCTCTCCTTAAAAAGAGATTTTCATTCGTTCGATGATGTGGTAAAATACTACCTAGCTACTCACCTTTGTGGATCAATTCATGCTTTTGTAAAGTGCTTTCGATTATGCGGTAAAGTGCTTCTTATCTACTCACCTTTGTGGATTAACTCATGCTTTTGTAAATTGCTTTTATGAGTAAATTCTTTGTTACAAATCGGACAAGTGTGAATCTTCTCTCCTAAACAAGAGATTTTCTTTCTGGCGTTCATTTGGTGGCAATATACCAACTTCTTACCTGTGTGGATGTTTTTGTGTCTTTCCAAATCATGTTTATGTTTAAACGTCTTGTTACATTGCCCATAATCACAAGAAAACTGTCTCTGGTCTGAAAGGAAAGTATCTATTTGTTGAGAATTTTTATGGCCGTAACCTTCTGCTTACCAGAGTGAGATACCATGTGTGTCTTGAGTTGGGACATAAAGGGGAAACATTTGTTGCAAGTGGGGCAAAAGAAGATCCAACCTTATGAAAAGTTATATGAAAAAAGTCAAAGCGAAATTTAAACGAAGCGTCAGGTTCTAATGACAAGTGGAATGGAATAAGATTAATCAAAACAGAGCGCGTCAAATCTAAGTGATAGGAATACATTGTAGCGGAAACCAAAACTGACCCAAGAAACATAAGGTGGTTTTGAATGGAGGCGTTGTGCTTCTTTTTGGCACATGCGATGCTGGTGGATCTTCGCATCAATCTGTTGGAAAACTAAATTTTTTATCGCCAACATACGCAGAGATGTTTCACGTCCTTTTCATTGTCTTTTCTCATAGTAACCTAGAAAGCTAACACTGAAGTTTTGTTTATGTTCTTCCGTAGAGTAGACGTGGCAGCTTGTGAACGTGCAAAAAGGCACGTCTTTTCACTGTGTTTTTACTTTTTGTTTAAAACCCTTTTGAAGTTCGAAACCTCAAACAGAGCGTTGCATTTTACGTTTATTCATACCTCTGGTACATCAGCGTCCATGTTAAAATCAAATCCAAATAAGAAACTCTGACCCGTTGATGACGCCGAAGGACGATACACAAAATACAAACTGGTACACAAATGAGCCTCGCCAAACGACGTAAATGTTGTGCCTAATTGCATTAGGTTTTGAAGGTATGTGTTCTTTGTACTACAACGGCCAGTGATATCTGCTTGTCCGATCTCGAAAACTAGTACTTTCTTGAAGATGATGAACCTTAAATTTTTGACAACTTTGTGCTTGCATGTAACCTCCCAAAATCACGTTTTTATGAGACAATTTAGCAACCGCAGATGAACATAGAAATTTTTGTCTTTGATGCGAATGTGTAAAAAATCCTCAATTTCATCCGTTTTTTCAGAGGAGAGTGTTGGTGAAAATCGGAACATTAGTACTTGGCAAAGGTATTGATAGTTATTTACGTCACAAGGGCAAGAGCCGAAATTGCTTTTTCGAGTGACGTGTTAGGTTTTGTTGTCTGTCATCCTCCATTTCATGAGGGCTTTCTTGTGTTATTTGACAGTATTGCTATGAAAAGTACATTGCGAAGATTTTCGTTGACACATTCCATTCTTCTTTTTCATTTTTCATAAATTCTTGGATTTTATTTTCTACTGCTGCTCTTAAAAACTGTGTTGATATTATTAGCTCACCAATAGCCAAGTTAATTCCTATCGACATTAATCTAACAGGCCCATTTCGTTAATAAGTATTTTAAACAAAATTATAGAAACATAAGCAAAGACCCGTTCGTATTAGAGTAGATGTGGTAAACAGATATACTGCGAAAAAACTCGAACGTATCTAAATATAGAAATGAGCAAACAACCCACTGTCTTCTGCTCTTTTATAACTATAGGAACTAAAATTTTATTCTTTAGAACTTGGTGACTCTCATAGTTCCAGAAATATGGGTCATCCCTCCCAATTCTGGAAGTAGCTGTATCCCCGGATTGGGTCATGTTTCCGAAAAAACCCTGAGGCATGTGTTCCTTAAAATTTAATTCTCGACAACTTTGTCTTTGGAAGTAAATCTCTATCTTCCTACTTAGCCAAAGGTTGACGTAAACCCATCTCCTATCGTATTAGGCCGAGAAATGGAATTTCGTCCATTCCATGGGTTCCACTGCCAAAACCATTCAACCGATTTCCACCAAATTTTTTCCCCAGCTTTGCGAGATCAAATACTTTCATTTGAATCCAAAATGAACAATTTCCGTGCTATACTCGCTGAGATATTTTCGAAAAAGATTCACCGACTCTCGAAAAACCATGTTTTTGGTCACTTCTTCGACCATTCCTCCGGAACAACTTGACCGATTTTGCTCATCTGCGAACTTAAATTACCGGACATTTGTTCCTTTCAGGGGAAAAAGTTTAGGGTGATTGGTTGAGCCATTTAGAAACAAAAGCGGAGACGGACGGACATTTTCTTGCTGATTCGTTTTCTCTAGACGATAATAAATGTATCCCCCCACTCCCCCCACTCCTACCTCGATTCCAATATGGTTTTCGTAGGAAATCAAACATGGAAATTGCAGCAACGGAAAATTTAGACAAAATACTAAATGGAACGAACAGTGAATGTCATGTACTTGCAATATTCCTTGATCTTGCGAGAGCATTTGACACTGTCGACCATAACATTTTATTGATTAAAATGGAAAAAGTTGACATTAGAGGAAAAATTTTGAATTTAATCCGAAGCTATCTTTCAGATCGAGAACAGTTTGTTTATTTGAATGGTAATCGTAGTCCATTAAGGGATATACTGTGCGGCGTGCCACAGGGTAGTGTGCTGGGACCGTTGCTATCTATAATATAAATCTGAAAATCACTACAAGTCGCCGCATTTCACTACATTTCCCTACACTTCACTGCTACTGTTCACAACAGTTCGCTACACTTCACTGCATATCGCTACTTTTTACTGCATATAGCTACTTTTCACTGCATATCGCTACACTTCACTACACTACATTTTACAACACTTCTATACAGTTCGCTACACTTCGCTACAGTTAATTACGCTACACTTTGCTACACTTCACTGCAGTTCACTACAGTACACTACACTTTATTACAGTTTACAAAACCACACTACCTGTAAATCACTGCACGTCACCGCATCTCAATACTCTTCACTGCAGCTTAGTGGATTTCGCGACGGTTCACGACAGTTGACTGCCTTCTCACTACAATCCCATGCAGTTCGGAAAGGATTGTTACACAAACTACTATTAGTGAGAGTTTGCATCTATCTAGATATTCTATTTCAATGGTACATTGCATTCTCAATTCATTTTAATTACAGTCAACACTCTCTAGTACTCTATTTAAATTAATAGAGAGCTTCCCCTCCATTGATGAAAATGAGTTTGTTACTTTTTCGTTTTGGTGTACGCTAAAAATGTTGTCCATCCGACCGCTGGTCAACACAATAACTCGACTAAAGCTTGACCGATTTTCAAAATCCTTTTTTCCTCTCAAAGATAATTGAACTTTTATGGGATTGAATCTGGGCATTGTCGGGCTAAGGCTGCTTAAGTAGCTCGAGTAAATTTTTTCCGATTTGAAAAAAAAATGTTTAACTGAAAGATATAGAAAAACACAGTTGGCCACCACAGCGTTGGGATCGAATCTAGTACAATCATCATGTCTGCACTATCTTGGTTCGTAGCAACTTCATTCTAGTTACTGTTATGGTAACCTTATTATAACGAAGTTGATTGCAGTTGAGATAAGAGCAACGAAGTAAAAATATGTACAAGATTTTCAATGAATTTGTACTGAACGTACTAGTTTTTCAAAGCAAAGGCCATAAAACTACATAAGTCTACATAAGTCGGGTAAATCTTTACCGATTTCCATAAATCTTTGTTTTGCTGAAAGCAAATCGAAAAACTGACAACGGATTTGAGTTTGGGCAGCATCGGTAGCCAAGTAGTTCTGGTTGAAGAAGTGTCCAAAAACGAGTGTGGGCGAAACTTTTTCTCAAATACCTCAGCAGGTACAGTAAGGAAATTGTTCATTTGAGTGTCAAATGACAGAATGTTGTCTCACAAAACTTGAAAAAAATGTTTTGTGGAAATCGGGTCAGGGCTCTGGGACTAATAGAATTGAGTTTCTTAGCCATAAAGCAGGTAATTTTTCGTCTATATTTGCTCAGGTATGCAAAATGGAGATTTACTGTAAAAGACAAAATTGTAGAGAAAACATTTTTTGAAAAAACATGTTTCGGGGTTTTAGGGAATAGGTAATAGGCACTAGGACTTCTAGAATTGGACGAGATGACTCATATCTGTAGAACTATGGCAGTTAGAAAGCTGCTTCCAAAATCAAAGTTGTAGAGAATCAAATTTGAGTGAAAAGTTGTCTCAGGGTCTTAGGAAAGAATATGTTTTATTGCTGTTCATAATCGATGCTCCCGCCCTACTCCCGGCTTGTATTTCGACTAGTTACATACGTCGTGGTAAACGCAACAGTTTCGTTCTTCGTACGGATCTAACAATATGTGGACAATACCGAAAAAGGTGTGGAAGGATTTTTTTGAAAATGGTACAGCCGCAGAAGCACATTATTTTCTAGTTGACTGTTGGCAATATACCCGATTTGTCCTTGGCTCAGTAGTCTAAAACCGCGTTCATTGAACCCGCACGAAGTACTAGTCCCAGACGTTTACCACCACATTTGTAAGCAATCGATTTGATGGGAGGTAGTTGGGGAGCATAGATCATGGACCACAGATGCCAAATCTGCAAAAAAATGTCCGTCCGTAAACCCGATAACCCCTGAAAGGTAGTCTCAAAGTGGTAGTTAGTTTTGTTAATGGGCATTTGGGACAAGAGCCGCACAGCGAGTCGGAACCCTCATAAAAACAAAACAAAATTTTTTTTTATAATTTGTAGGGAAAATTTCATTTGCCCATGGACGTATGAGTTCGATATTTAAGTAAATACTGCCATAACTCTAAAGTATGTGCAATTATGTCCTAATTAAATTGGATTGGAAATTGCCGAAAGGGCAATATTGAAGAACCCGTCCGAAGCGCGGACGCAAAAAATCTCTCCAAATTCTTAAAACACTTCAAACCTACAGAGACCTCTGACCCATACCTCCATGTACAAAAAAGTTCGCCCCTTTTTTCTCTACCACATTGTACAGAAATCCTCATGATCAAAGGAATATTCACGAAAAACCATTAAATATCGTTTAGGGTCGCGTGGCGTGTGCTGGGCTCTAACTAAGGGCTCTATAGCCCGAACAACTCAACAGATTTTCACTAATTTATATTTCTTGATTTTCTGATGTCCAAATCTTTCCTTCAAAACCTTGAAGAGCGATTTCCGTTCTAATTTCGCAGTGATATAAGTGAAAAAGTTCCACCAACCTTCACAAACCCACGTTTTTCACCACTTTTTCGACCATTACTTCGAGAGTTTTCGATCGATTTTGCCTGAATTCAATTGCGTTATCAATTATCTTTCAGGGGAAAAAAAGTTTTTGAGAAACGGATAAGTCTTACCCGATTTATGGAGGAAAAACACGTTCGACAATAGCAGAGATTCAGTTTTGGGGCCCTAGCTGAGTACAAAAGCTCAATAAAAAGATTTTCTCAATTTTGAATTGTCAGGCATGCTCAGATCTTTCAAACAAAAAAAATTATGAAAATCGGAAACATACAGTTCTTTTCCATTCGTAGGGATGCGCAGTGTGACATTTCTTTCAAAATGGCGGCGTGTGTCAAAATCGGGCACTACGCCAAATTTACCAAATAAGGCAAAAGTGGATAAGGATGTTGAATCTTTTATGAGCTACAAGCAACGCTACAGTAATTTTTTTTTAATTTGCACCGATTTTGCCTTATTTGGTAAATTTCGCGTAGTGCCGGATTTTATCAAACGCCTCCATTTTGAAAGAAATGTCACACTGTGGGATGGAATGAAAAGAAACTCCTTTGTAGGCTATCGTCAGGGACGTCAAACAGTGTTACTCTTTAAGACCTTATGCGTTCTACGGTGTAAGGAGGGTATTCTAATGTAGCGATGAAAGTAAAAATGCAAGTTCATAGGTAACTCATTCATTATTTTAACATCGAGACATAAGACCCGTTCTCGGAGTAAATTCAACACTAAGATGAGGCATATCATAAATTCGAACTCCGCACGGTTAATTTTTCGTCGAACAGCGTGAAATTATTTAGATTCTTGGCTTCCATATCCAATCAGGCCAAATTCATAACGACATCGCAATCCTTATATCGGGGGTTTTGGAAGGGATTTAATTCTTAATAATGAGGGCAGCATTTCGTATAATCAAGAAGTGGTGTGAGGAGACTTGGCTGTCCGTTAATCCGGACAAAACCGAACTTCACGAGTACGAGTAAGCAGAAGCTGGTATTGCCGGAGTGACCGAAGGTTTTCGGGACTAGACTCAGTTTGACTACTAAGGTGAAATACCTGGGCGTCACTCTTGATAGTAGGGATAGGATCAGAAAAGCTTGAAGAATCTTCTGGCAATGCCGGAGCGTGTTTGGTAAGAAGTAGGGCCTAGGTCCGACTGTTATGTACTGGTTGTATAGGGCTATAGTGAAGCCAATCCTGCGCTATGGATGTATGAAGTGGGCTCCGTAAGCGGAACTCAGCACAGTACAGAAAAAGGTAAATCGCGTACAGAGGATAGACTGCTTGAGGTCAGTTGGAAAAAAATGTTCAGATGTTTCTTATGCATTTTTTTACAAATTTTGGTAAGAAACAACTCGATTAGAAACGTCAACGAATAATTCGCATAAAAGACACTTGTTTCTTATATTATGACAATTCCGGCAGAACCGACGGAGCTATGGTAATCTACACAGACGGATCGAAGACCGAAGAGGGAACGGAAGCTGGGATGTATATCCCGGATTGGAATCGAGACATTTCGATACCGTTGGGAGTTAGCGCCACAGTTTTCCAAATAGAGATCGTTGCAATAAGTTTTCGAAAATCAGTTGAGTTTTACTCGAGTGATCGTGTTGACGGACGTACAGACATTTTTTTTATTGCTAATTCGCCATCTAAGGACCATGATCGATACTCCTCCTCTATTCCCGGGACGTGACACGTGACACGCTAGCAACAAATGATACGGGTACAAGTGAGCTATCAAAAAAGGCTCTAGGACCGATTATCCCCAGTCAAAATATACAAATACAAATACTAGATGTAATGTCTACTCAGAAATGGTGAATATAGGTAGGTATTATTAATTAGATATTATATTGTGTGTTGGGGGGCTGTGCTTCCTCACCCCTGCGCCTGCGACGGGCTTTTGAAAGCCTTGCAGGCTGTCTTACATAAATGGGGCGCTCCGCCCCTTAGACCCCGCTTTTTTGTTTTTGGTTGTTTATTTCAGGCCTGCGGCGCTAAGTAAACTTCACATTGAATATTCTTAATTTTTGAGTGTGGATATTTTGTCAGAGTGGATACTTTGTTCGGAGATATTTTGTCCGTTTTTTTAATGGAAAAATTGTGGTTATTATGTCCGGTTATTTTGTCTGGGGATATTTTGTCCACGGGGATATTTTGGTTGACGATATTTTTACCCCATCAAAAAACGTTGCCCTAAGCTAATTTTCTCAGCGACATCATAGAGAATTGCATTCATGATAGACGCGCTTTTGGAAATCCTCTGTAATGTAGAAGAAAGGCCTGTCCCAAAAATCGAAATCCCATTCTTTTACTTATTTCGCTTTCAATTCTCAAAATTGAGAGAAGGTCAATAAGTTTAAGCAGAACGTCCTTTTTCTCAGGGCAGTCCCACAAGACAATGTGTAATCGGAAACCATTGATAGGACGATAACTTCTTCCAATTAGTATCACTACAAACATTTCCACCTACCAAATTTTGCGAAGATAAGCTGTTAGCGAATTATACATCAGCTACGCTAACTTTTCATCAGTCGAAAATTGGTTAGTGAATGCAACCCTGCTCATCTACTATCGACGCGTTGGGCCCTAGTAGAAAGTCAGTTTCAGGGTCCTAACTGAGTCCAAGGGCTTCTAATCAAAAAATTTTCTTCCATAAAATGTGAAACGTTCCTGGGCCTTTCGAATAAATTTTTTTTTTGAAAATGAGAAGAAATTTACTCGAGTTATGTACAAAAGACCAAAAACCACTTAAGCGGTACTAGCTCGGGGGCCGGCCCTTGGGCCGACAATACCCAGATTTTTTTTTTTGATAAATCGTTTATTGTCGTCTATTAACATTGTGTGTGTGTGAGCGGAATACAAATTGGTGCAGGTTAAACTTAAATTGCGATTTTTTAGGACCCGTACGAAGAACGTAGTGCTTCGAAAAGGGGTATATTGTGCTTACCACGACGTTTGTAACTAGTCGATTTCCGACCCGGGAGTAGGGGAGAAGCATCGATCATGGTCCGTAGATGGCGAATCAGCAATAAAAAAATGTCCGTCAACTTTTTGGTTTTTTGTACGTAAGTCGAGCACAATCAGTAAAGAACTTTCGAAGATACGGTCGAAAAAGTGGACAAAAACGTAGTTTTTTGAAGGCTGGTGCCACTTTTTGACTTATATCTCTGCGAAATTAGCACAGAAATCGCTCCTCAAGGTTTTGAATGAATGAATGAATCAAAAAATTTCGTTCACTTCAGTCACTGATAACTGAAAAATGATTCGAATAAAATGAACTTCCAAAATTCACCGAATTCATAAAAATTCACTAAAATTCATGGAAATTCGTAAAAATTCACCAAAATTCCATTTTTTTTCCTAACGAAATAATAGTTGTCGCGAAATGAAATTTTATGTAAACCGACATGTTTTGAGCAATTTCTCGGTTATCAGAAGTCAAGTCATTTGAAAAACATTGAACGAATTATTATAGCTCGTTCAAAGCGTTATCTTAGCCTGATTCGTCCAAAATATTTTTTCCTGGTGGCATCGTCCTAGACCCATTAGGGAAAAAACATTTTTGGAGGTCCGAAAACAGGTTTCCGTCAATATCTCCACCAAACCGATGTGGAATTCGCTCAAATTTCATGGGTCCGTATCCATAGTTTACTGCAGTTTGGAAGTGTGAAACACCAAGTGTTCGAAGCGTCTCTCAGATATTTGTGAATTGCAACCCAGATGAATGTAAGAGTCAAATAGAAAAGAAAGGCAGACGCTTTCTAAAGGAAGTAAGTTATAGTTTTCGAGTAAAAATCATTGAAATAGTTCGAATTTCATGAAACCAAAACGATGATGTGAAGTCAGAGAATAAAATGACGTCATTTCATGATATTGGTGCAATATTTGAGATAAGAAACTGGTCGAGCTAAACTAGTCAGAAATGACAGTTTCTTCAACGTTCTTCGCGTCTAGTGACCGTCACCGTCACATGGTACCACAATTTCCGCCGCAACGAGCGTCATGATCCCACGGAATTTGATAGAATTCCACATCGATTTGCATGGTGAACCAACTTTTACCCAAAAGTGTTTACACATAGGATTTTTAGCCCCTGACGAAGTACGATGGGCTTGTGTCTTTACTGTGAGGTATGTAATTTTGAAGATCGGCCTATAGTTTCTTGGGCAAAGTTGTTGCTTAGGTCTAGGCAAAAAAACGGTCTGTTCGTCGGTCATCACTACAACGCGAGTAAAAAACATCCGATTTCGATAATTTTTTTCCTGAAAGATAAACAAAAAATAGGAGCTAAGCTCGAAGATGAGCAAATTTAGTCAAAAACTCTAGGAGATATGGCTAAAAGCGTTAGACATAGGGCCGTGAAACTCGTTTGAGTTAACCATAGCACGGATGATAATGAATAAGGTACCAAATGAAAGGTATTTGTCATACCTTTCACGAAAAAAAAGATTTGGGACCCACTTGATCGGTAGTTAGGGCTCTGGCCATCGGTGAATGGGAGCGAGTACTTCAGCTCTGGCAACAGGTTAGGGGCCAGGCTGATCAATTTGTAGCGCTAGTTTGCTAGAAAGTGTTTCAATAACTGGCTACAGATGAAATTGGTTTTTAGAAGGAGACTTTGGTATGAACAATGCGGTGAAGCTAAGCGACAATGTGGTCGTTGATCTGTGCAAATTATGATGACGGATTTAGCATGGACGTGGCGGTGATGCCAAACGACAGTCGTTGTTTCATACAAAACTTAAGTTTTCTGGTCAAGTCGGTGATTGGGGTGGGGGTAATGCTAATGAAAGGGGACCACCCCACAACTAAGAATCACTAGCTATTTGGCGCCGGTCACCTCCCTGAAGAGAGGGGGAGGTCAAAACTAAAAAATTGTTTTTTCCTTTTTTTTAAATTTTTTGTGAACTAGGAAGTGCTAGAAAGGACTGGATGAGTGGTTAAAAGGTGGTGGAAGAGTGACGGAAGAGCTATATTGAGAAGAGAGATATATTGAGCGCTTTAAAGAGCCCACCTTAAGGAAAGTAAGTGGACATCAATTTTGTGTACACGCACCCAGGATACGCCGCGTTAAAGCTGCCTACTTGCAACCCATTGCCCCTGAAAATGGCCTCTTCTTCGTACTGAGACGGGGACCCCTTGTCTTGTCACTACCGAAGTATTTGCCGACTCCAAACCCCTCTCAGTACCATTATATCGATGCAAGCATAATTTGTTGCTTATTTGTCACAGATCTCTTCCAACTCTTCGTAAAGTGAACCAACCAGCTTACAGAATTCAGTAAACGGATGCTGACTCAATGCTCTACAAGCTCACAAAAACAAATATCTGTTAAGCTTGCCCGCTAGAAGATCGCTTTGGCGGTTGAGAGTATGCAGAAGTGACGAAAATGGCGGAGACTTTGTAGTAGTTTCTGCGTACCTTCCGCATGACTCAGACAAACCGCCACCAGGTCCTACTCTGGAAAAAATTGTGGAATTCTGCGAAAAAGAGAAAACTCCATTATTAATTGGAACTGACTCAAACTCGCACAACGTTATATGGAGCAGTTCAAATACAAACCTAAGAGGCGAACAATTAGTACAGTTTCTGATGTCAACGGACCTCACAGTGGTTAACTCAGGTAGGAAGCCAACTTTCGAAAATTCCTTAAGAAGAGAATGTCTTGATGTAACAATTGCATCCTGTGAACTATCCAAACAAATTCACTCGTGGAGAGTGACTGATGAGGAGACGTTCTCGGATCATAAGTTAATCAAGTTCCGTCCAAACCACCAGGACAGATATCTGTCAGTAGAGGAGCTGGAAAAGGCAAATAGAGAATTAACTTCTGCAATAGTCGAAGCGTATAAAATCTCTTGTCCCTTAACCAATCCTAAGCCTCTGGGAAAAAGTTCTGTGTGGAGCGATGACAAGTCAAAATGGCCGCCGGGTTGGACGTGTTTCGGTTTGCTCTGTGTAAGTTTTATTTATTTTTGAAATTTTGCGTTCGGTCCGGGATTTTCTTTTCTTTTAAATAATTAGTTTTGTTAATTGTTTTTGTGTCGAGTGCCGCATGGCTCAGGTCATTACGCGAATTTTGTTGTTCTTTTTTCGTGTTTCATTACAACGTGATGGAATATGCAACGTGGCAGTCAACTGCTCGGTTTCCCTTATTTTTCACCTTCTCCGTTGCCCATTCTGTAGCTTTGGATTGTTTTCTGTGCAATAGGCGCGTTTTAATATGAAAATTGTTGTTTTTGGAACTTCAATTACATTTACATTTTAGCTTCCGAATGGCGTCTGGGTAACATAACCTCAATGTTGTGATATTTTTCGAATCATCGCTTTGCAAAACAATCAATTCAATACTGTGTATTTTATTTGTCGTTCTCGGCATCCTCCTTCTGATAAGTGTTTATGGTCATAATTTCGGTTGATGACTTCGCTATATGCATAGCAGTCGGTTTGGCAAAAATGTAAACAAACGAATACATTGCATTCCAAACAGCCCTTCTTGGTGTCCATTAAAACTTGTATTTCCGGTGCGGCTCGGCTTACCAGGCCGTCCCACTGTATTCATTCTCGGTAAAAACAATTACACACAGCCTCGGACGGGTGTTGGATACGGGGTACGACCAACGCTCGACTTGACAGGTACCCCATCGTTGACGGTCAGGCAATGCAAGATGGTTGATGGTTTGTTTATTGGGAGTCTAAACGTTAATGGGGGTTTTCGGAATCGCAGGGAGGAATTAGTGGATCTGGCAAAGGACTACGGTATAGACATATTGGCGTTGAGTGACGTTAGGACGAAGGGACAGACGGAAGAACACGTAGGCGGGTATAAGGTGTTTTTGTCCGGGGTTCAGTCTGGTAGGGCAAATTGGGGAGTTGGAATCGCAATCAGGAAGGAGTTGATCAACTTTGTCCGGATGTTCGTTTCGTAAATGAAAGGCTGATGTGGGTCTCTGTAAAGTTAGCGGGGGGAATTTATCGCCTGGTTAGCGTATATAGCCCTTGCGAAGGCAGTGATGCTGCTGGTTTGGACATTTTTTACGAACAATTGGGGGACGTGGTTAGCAAAAAGGGAAATGAATCTCTGATTTTGATGGGGGATTTTAATGCAAGAATAGGAAACTTTAAAAACAACTCAGGTTATGAAAGGGTAGTGGGTAGATTTGGGGAAGGAACTCTGAATTCAAATGGTAAACGTTTGTTAGATTTTTGTGATTTCAATGGGTTAGCAATAACCAACTCTTTCTATAGGCACAAATGGATCCATCGGTATACGTACGTCAAGGAGGGTTTGGATCACAAATCCATCATTGATTACATGATTATAGAACAGGACAGGAGACAGGTGGTCAGGGACACACGTGTATTCAGGGGTTTCACTTTTGGTTCTGACCACTACTTTTTGGGTACCCATCTGTCGGTTGGGAAACTCTGTCAGACTAAAAGGAAGAAGGTGGTAAGTCGCAAATTTCGTGTGGGCAAATTTAGGGAAGAGGCAGTAAGGTCTCGTTTTATGTCAAAATTCGCCGAAGGGTTTGAGGGGCTTCCAGCTGACTGCGGGGACATTGGGACTGAGTGGGCGAATTTTAAGAAATTTATCTTGGGTGCGGCTGAGGAATGTCTTTGCAGTGTCACTAGCGGGGGTCGAAACAAAAAAACGGGTTGGTGAAACGGATGTTGTATTGGAAAAAAGAAAACTTTACTTGATCTGGTTACAGGACAGGACGGCGGAGAAGTGGGATGCTTACAAGGCTTGTAGTAAACTGGTTAAGGATCTAGTCATTGAAGCGAAGGACAGGGAGGGGAAGAAGTTTGGGGAGGAATTGGAAAAGGCAGGTCGAGGCAGGGGTAAGAAATTTTGGTCGATGATTAAGGACATTAGGCGCGGTGGCGTGAAATACGGATGTGGTAGCATTTTAGATAAAGGCGGCGAGTTAATTACAGATAAGGGTGAAGTCTTGAAGACTTGGCGGGATTACTTTCAGGATTTATTTACATCTGTCAATCTGGTAGAAGAAAATGGGAGGGAGGCGGGTCCTAGCTTGGAGGTGGAGGAGGAAATTACACTGGATGAGGTGTCCCGGAAGGTCGGCAGGTTAAGGGCAGGAAAATCCGCAGGGGTGGATGAAATTAGGACAGAATTTATTAGATATAGCGGATCAGGTGGGATCCAATGGCTTTGTAGGATTTTCAATTTGGCCATGAGGTCTTCTACGGTACCTGCTGACTGGAGCTTCGGTGTTATTGCTCCAATTTATAAGAAAGGCAACCGTAAGGTTTGCAGTAATTACAGGGGGATATCGCTCTTGAGCGTGGTAGGTAAGGTGTACGCGAGTGTACTTGTTGACCGGGTTAGGAACATAGTGGAAGGTGTACTGGATGAAATTCAGGGTGGTTTCAGGCATCTGAGGGGGTGTCAGGATCAGATTTTCTGCCTCAGGCAGACTATCGAAAAGCTTTATGAAAAGAACAGGGACTTGTACCTATGCTTCATCGACTTGGAGAAGGCATTCGACCGGGTACCAAGGCAGAAGTTGTTCGGGGTTCTTAGCGGGTACGGTATCAATGGGGGCTTACTGCGTGCCATTAAGAGTATTTACTCAGAAAGCAGGGCAGCGGTAAGGATAGACGGCGAAATTAGCGAGTCTTTCGAGGTTAAAGAGGGCGTTCGTCAGGGTTGTTGTCTTTCCCCGCTTCTGTTCATAATTTTCATGGACAAAATCATCAAGCAGGCGAACTTGCAGGGAAAGGTCAAGGTGGGTGAGGTAATAATGAAAATTCTGGCCTATGCGGATGACTTGATTCTGTTGGCAGATAGTACCGCGGAGTTACAGGGTGGGATTGACTGCCTGAATGCTGCATGTGAGGAGTATGGTATGAAGATAAGTGTAGGGAAAACTAAGGTTATGCATATAGGCAAATCTCGGAAGGAGATAGCTTGCAATTTAAATGGGGAGGAGCTGGAGCAGGTTTCTGAATTCAAGTACTTAGGAACCATTTTTTCAGAGGATGGCAAGGTGGTTAGGGAATTTGAGGAAAGGAGGAAAATGGGAAACGCGGTGGCCAGTCAGTTGAGGTCGCACGTGTTCAACAAGAAGGAATTAAGTAGCGAAACGAAGTTAGCTATTCACAGGTCAATATTCCGGCCGACGATTCTGTATGGTAGTGAGAGTTGTCAAGGATGTTACTGTGCTTAACCGTTTCACAACAGGCAGCGATCGGCGAGTGGATGAAAGCTACACATACAGCGACCACCAGGCATTGAGGTACACTTTGAAAAAGAGTACGGTGGCGGCAAGGCAGATGAATCAAGTAAGAGAGCGGAGATGGAAGACGAGAAATTTCGATCAAGAAGCTTTCAAGGAATACCTCCAAGCAGAAGACGAAGGCGTTGAGAAATCGGCAGAAGAATTGACGAAAGTATTGGTGCATGCATGCGACGTAGCGATGCCAAGAAGGATAGAACCGAAGAATAAACGAAAATCGGCATTTTGGTGGAACGACGAAATTAGGCTCTTGCGCGCAGACTGCTTCAGGACAAGAAGGAGGATGCAGCGGGCCAAAAGTGAGAACATCGTACGGCAAAACTAACATTAAAGCGGGTAATCCGAGCTAGCAAGAGAAACTGCTTTAAGAAGCTGTGCCAGGAAGCTGACGCAAATCCATGGGGAAACGTGTACAGGATAGCGATGACAAAAATTAGAGGTTCATCAGTGCCAAAAGAAAGTGGTCCTGAGAAGCTAGGAGCCATAGTGAGAGG
>CM055404.1:129464086-129486422 GCA_029228625.1 Pseudolycoriella hygida
CGTAGGATGTTTCCATTAACTTTGGTTTCTATGAAGGTGCACATTTTGTATGGAAAATGACGATTTTCTAAAGGTCATATCTCCGGATCCACTGGACCGATTTTTTTGAGTAAAAAGTCGATTTTAATCAGAATTTTACGTAGAATCCGAAAAACTAGGGCTCAGAAAGACACGACGCAAGGCAAAAAAGTCAAAATCTAGCTGTATATATGGTTCCGAAGTCTACGAAAAAAAAAATTCTGAATTTTTTGCTCGTGGGGACTTGCGTCAGGGGCGCATTGCTACCGCGCGCCCATGATTTCTTGTCTCCACTTATCGCAAAATTCAATGCCATCTCATGTGCAATTTGTCTTGAAGGCCACGACCAAGCGCTTAATGTGACGCGTTTTGCATCATTAAAGCACGTTATCATCAGCGAACCAATATGGCGATGAAATTTTGTTATATCTTGAGAAAATCGAATTTGCTAACAAAAGTCTGGTAGAGTAAATTCAGAATGTACCTTGATTTTGCGGTACTAAATTATATTTTACACGTGTGGAATTTTGATGCCATTGGTTGTGATGGTAAAGCTTTTTCGAGCACTTCATTTATCGGTTGAAATAACGACCGGCAATATTCGTGAATCGTCTCCAGCAAGCGTCGATGACCGACCAGTAATTGAAATTTCTCTTTATTTTTCGCGAAAATTCCAAGATAATCTGCAACAACTTCATCTTTTCTCATCATGTCTTCGTTGAAATTATTTCTCATGAAAATTTCAATTTCGACAACTAATGTGTTGAATCCTCTGCTGAAGGCTATTGCACTGTTATAACAGTTTAACTTTAAGATTTTTTTCAGTTGTGAGGGAATACGGAATTCGATACATTTTTCTAAAATATCAAAAAACTCAAATTCACTACACATTTTCAAGGCATTTAGGCCTGTACGCAAAGCAACAAATAAAATAAATTTTTTTAAGTGGACAAAAACGAATATTGCTTGCAATTCATGAATATTGTCATGTATTGTACAAATATAGCGACGATACATTATGCCGTCGAACTGTGCCACCGACAGAAGAAAATACTCTGTTGACACTAACAAATCCAATTGCCACCGAAAATGTTTCAAACTCAGAATCGAATAACAATACACAATCAAGAATTGTATCGTTCGATGCAAATAATCAATCAAATAACGAACCAAGTCCAATCCATTCTGAGAAAGGAATACGGAATTATCGATCGATCGAAAGGTAGTTGAACAAGTACATGTTAAACACGATATCTCATTTTTAAATAAATTAGATTAAAGAAAAATTTTTTCCGGAGAAATTTTTTTTTGAGAAAATTTTTTTTCGGAGAAATTTTTTTTCTAAGAAAATTTTCTTTTCTGAGAAATTTTTTTTCAAAAAATAGAAATTTTTTCAACATCTGAAAACTTCCAAAACGACTGATACCACAACAAAAACCTTTTTAAAGGTAGAGTGTGACGCAGTCCGTAAGTCCGCTTCCAAAATTAATGATATCGCTTGAGGTGACGCTATCGCAGATAAAACGCAGAAGTTTGTTTGAATGGAACCTTGTGTTAAAAGTTTTGATTTCCTGAAAAAATTTGAGCGCTTTCTTTGAAACAAAATTACGTTGTGTTAAAAAAATTGCGTCACAAATTCCTGGACCCTCTCCTCCCGGACCACTCTGAGACTTTGCCAAAGAAACCAATGGTCTGGCTCTCACACCTTTCCAGATACTTTCAAAAGCATAAAAATTGACCCAATGCCCAACTGCCCGGCATTTTCACCAATACTGGTGATTTTTAGTAACAAACTCTAAGACTTTGCAAAAGAAACCAATGCTCTGGCTCTCATACCTTTCCAGATACTTTCAAAAGCATAAAAATTGACCCAATGTCCAACTGGCCGACATTTTCATCAATACTGGTGACTTTTACTAACAAAACTCTAATTCTTTGCCGAAGAAACCAATGTTCTGGCTCTCATACCTTTCCAGATACTTTCAAAAGCATAAAAATTGACCCAATGCCCAACTGCTCGACACTTTCACCAATACTGGTGACTTCTACTCACAAAACTCTGAGACTTTGCCATAGAAACCTATCGTCTGTTTCTCAAACCTTCCCAAATACTTTTAAAACCATAAAAATTGACCCCGTGTCCAACTGCCCGACATTTTCACCAATACTGGTGACTTTTACTAACAAAACTCTGAGACTTTGCCGAAGAAACCAATGATCTGCCTCCCATACCTTCCCAAATACTTTTAAAAGCAAAAAATCCAAGATGGCGTCACTTTGACAGGTGGCAGCCATTTTCTTGGGATTCATAAAGATTCTACTCATCAATATCAACAACTTTCCCGAAGAAACCAACTGTCCAAAAACACACAAAAAAAAAATTTAAATTAAATCAAGAAAAAATTTTAATTGAAATCTAAGTAGCATAATGGTTTTTCTGCTATAAAAGGCAATGCAAAACGACACTTTGCTTCAGTTCCTCGGAACTTTTCAAGCAGGTTGGACGTATGTTGGTTCACGCTGGAAATTTGTGACCGACAATTTACAAACAGACGAACAGACAGACAGACAGACAGACAGATAGACAGACAGACAAACAGACAAAGTTTTGACTTTTATAATACATCTATATTGTCTGATGATGTATTTGAGCAAAAGCGCGAGCACCAAATTTGAGCGCTGCTCGCGTCAGCGCTCTCATTTTGAAAAAATGAGCGGCGCTCCCGCTCTCGCGCGGAGCGGCGCTCATGTCAGCCTTGAATTTTTAGAAGAAAATTTGTAGTATAGAAATTTGTTCCAATTTCAGTTGTCCACAAAATTTTCGAAGATGGGGACATCAGAAAATCAAGGAAATTATATTAGTGACAATCTGTGGACTGTGGAGTGGGTCGAGATGTTAAGTCCTTAGTGTGGGTTCAATTCACCCTACACGACCCTAAACGATAATTGGTGGTTTTTCTTGTGAGTGAAGATAACACAACTGAAGATTTTCATATCTTGAGTTGTCACAAGAAAAATCTTGAGTTGTCACAAGGTTATTGTGTTCATCTTATTCAAATCTTGAGTTTATCAAGAATGTGATGCAAATTTCATTCCAAAACATATGCAGAGGACCCGTATGTATCAGAATAGATGTGGCAAACAGAAAGGATGTTACAAAAAGACTCGAACGCATCTAAGTAAATACTACTCTTAACTCTTAAGTATATACAATTAAGTCCATTAAAAGTGGAACATTGGAAATTCGAGATAATAATGTTGGGTTGCACATAATTTTGCTGAACATTTTATTCAAAAAAATGTTGAGTTGCAGTCAAAGGGCCGATATAACAGCAGATTCTGAATGCATACACAAAACATATGCAAGGGTCTTATGGGCGCTCCAGAGGAATCCAATGCTTTATCGTCCATAGCTTCGCACATATTTTTAAGAGTTTTTCCGAAAACTCAAATTTTTCCAAAACCAAAAATTAACTCGCTTTTCCCTAATTCCGCATAGAGTATCTCATCAACTACACTCGCCACTAAACAAGCAATACACGATAGTACGAAATTGAATTTCTGTAGTAATATCTCAATGTGCTATCTCAAGATTATTAATTGTAGAAGAAAGTACTGACTCTATTTCGCACCAGTTTGTGCAAATAACCAAAGCAACTTGAAGTAGACTTTCCTTTCGGCAATTTCCAATCCAATTTTTGGATGTAATTTTATACACTTAAGAAATACACTGAAAAAAGTAAAATTTTACAATTCTTTTTAGATTTTATCAGTTTGGGACGATCGATTTCTCGATCTGGATCACAGATCTCTTGACCCTTTGTTCCTAATCCCGTTCATCATGTAAAAATCAAGAGAACCTTCGCGTGCCGACCAGGAACTTGTCTAACGTGATAGGTCCTAGTTCAGCCACTCTCGAAGGGTGCCTTAGCTAAAGGAGCTTGGGGTATTCGCATATAAGGTGAAAACCCTTTTCCCCTTGCAAGCCACAGGAGCACTCCGGGTCACCTAGAATCTTCATTTTCGTTAGGTGCTTGTTGATAATAGAGAGCTTCATTAGATGAATCCAAGTGCCGGTATCCGTTCCTGGGTGGTATATACCAGCTCCAGTCCCTTCACTCATCTTCGAACCATCCGTAAAACCAACCCATTCGCTACTAGGTAACATATTTGGCCACCCATTTTCCCATTCATTCCTATCTGGGAAGATCGCTTCAAAGTTCCTTTCGATACTTAATTCTCGCTTCATGTAATCCCGTGACATGTCTAAAATGCGATCAGAAATCATACTTTTGATCTTCCCTTGCCCGGTGCAGAAACCTGAAGTCCGCAATCCGTTTTGCGTCAACATGTCCGCTATAGCGAAAGCTTTTGCCTTCATTACTATATCTGTAGGTGGCCCCGCTAGTAGAACTTCCAGGGCCGCTGTTGCCGTCGTCTTCATGGCACCAGTGGCACACACACATACCAGCCGCTGAACTTCTTTCAGCCTCTCCTTCGCAGCCTCTAATACATTTTTACTATACTTCGGGCATGTAAGTTAGTCACACAGTATATTATATGTTACAAGCTTACATTTAGTTCGAACAAATTTTTGCGTATTATCAGCGATAGCGTCACCTCAAGCGATATCATTGATTTTGGAAGCTGACCCAGGCACTGCGTTACACTTTACCTTGAAAGAGGTTTTTGTATGCGATTTCTTGCTGTGAACATTGTAAACGAAATTCGATTTAGTAAAACTGTCGACTTTTTTGTTATCACAGTAGGGGTCCGAAACGTACTTTTGTGCACTTTTTCTTAAAAGCATGAAAATTATACCGTCGGCAAAGTATACTTTCCTGAGCCAAATGCGATCGGGAGTCCGAAAAAATTCCGCCTTCTTCCCCAATTTTCCTTCTTTAAACTTATCAATACAGAGGTAATTTTGAGGAATTTGAGGAATTGTTGAGAAGCGACTACTGAATCGATAGAGGTCATATGGGGCTAAAATGACAGAAGAAAGTCGCAAGTTTTGTAGAAACTTTATATTTCCCGAATTTTTCCAGCTATTCCGAAAAAGTGATTTTTTCTCGATATATAACCTCAAATAGCTTCTGAAATTGAATTTCTACGAGGAAATTTTATTCGGGGGTCTATTCGCCATTTAATTCTGTATTAAACTGCTGAAAAGAAAAATTTTCTATCTTGTCAGGGAAAAGATCTAGGAACGAGCTGTAAAGAAAATTACTTCTATTGGTGATCTAACAACTTCTCTAATCATTTCAAAAGGTTTCTCGACGAATGTACAGAATGTAGTCGCTATTTTCTATTGGTCGACGATGTTTCTACTCCCTATCCTGTGATACCAAGTCAGAACTCTAAGAATAAATTATTTTTATAGATTTTTCTTGCTCGTGTCTTGGATTCATACTAAAGTTGTGACGATAAATGCTAGTGTAGCATTTTTCGTATAGGGCAGGTCAGAGTCGGATCAATCTCAGGGCGATTCGGAACATTGCCCCAGGGCGCTGGAAGAATAAAGAAAGAAAAGTTGCGAAAAGTTTAAAGTTTTGCGTAAATAAACAAAACAAAATTGAACAGTACAACCGATGCTATTGGACTATGTGCACACGCAATCTCAGTCCTTTAATCGAATTATTGTCAAGTAATGTTCCTAACACCTGTGACGGCAATGCATGCAACTACGCTCCCGATTCCGGTCGTTGGACGATCAAAAACCTTGCTTTTTCATCCCGTTCTTCAAAATGTAGCTCCTTTAGCAACTTGATGGTTGTGCACCATTGTTTCTGAGACCATCGTTGAACTGGAAAACAGGTTTCATTAAGACCATCCGCGAAATCAGTATCTTCAGGGTTTAGAGCAAGTGAATTTAACATAAAGCTTACCAAGGAAGATACTGAATGTACTGACGATAAAAATGCTGGGATGACAAAGTCCACGTGTTGTTGTCGACCTTGCAGTTGGTCAATGCTTCTACCGTCAATTTAGTATGGTTTTCAAATTCTTCTACTGATTCCCTGAAACAGGGCCGCACTGATCTATTTTCGACCAGTCAAAATTTCGTTCGGGCAGATCGTCCTTCTTCAATTCGCTCCGCTCGCGATCTTACGACTGTACAAATATGAAGTACAACAAAAAAATATCGCCAAGCCAAGGTTTTGCATGTTTTGTTTGAAAGTAGAATCTCTATTATGAGTGAACGGCGCTAGAACTTTCCAAAGTCGAAAAAACGGTAATTTTTGTGAAGGATCTAGAAGTCGCAAGTGGCTTCGGATAACAAAGCAGAATATATGGGAAGGTTTTTCCATTTTTGATGACTTTCAAATGTGGGCCTGATCAAAAACCATGTCCCAAATCAAAATCAAAATTTTTAGCCCAATGTGCCTTGGGGTTGCAAATCGGCGTATATTGTGAATTATTGCTCGGGAATAACCTTCAAATCGTCATAATAGAGCATCCTGGACAGCGGTGCATAATCTACTACTACGCTCTTGTTTTTCAAAGGTTACTACTAGTGATAGTTAATGATAAACCTTCCGATTCTGCGATCACAAAGCATAAATCTGTGTTTGATTCAGCTTTGTGGACCTTTGAGTAAAATGTGCCTCTGTCCTTCGAGTCCTCGCTCGTTGCTTGAAGCACACCACCCCAACATTTCATTATTATTATCGTCCTTTTCGTAGCCCTCCCATTCACTGTTATTCCAAAGATTCACGTGATTTCCGTGATTCTCATGATTCCTTAAATGAATCCGAGATTCCCCGGGTGTATTTGTGATTCCATTTGCCTTGTGACAGGATTCACTGGAGTCGTTTGCCCCTCGGGGCTTTCGACTTCATACAAGTAATTATTGCAAACAAAAATTCAAAGATTTGCACTTACGTTCAGTCCTTTCTAAATTTGTGTATTTTTTCGATGATTGAGTTGAGTAAAACCACACGAGTGAGTTCCAATTGCAATGAATTACTAAGCAACCCTCGCTGTAATATACTATTACGTATCAATTTGGACGATTGATTTTAGGCAATTTGGCGAGTATCTGAAGTGTAGTGAATCTTACTAAGAGGCCTACGTTTTTTCTTATCATGGCACGCAGAAACGGCCCATAGGTTTCATGATGGGGCCGCACTAATAGAGTATATTCTAACTTAGAGGTAAAAAGTGCCTACTCTTAGTCGAGGGCAGTTGCAAATTTGATTAATGAAAAATTTATAATTTCAACTTTTTCATATGAAATTGCATACAGTGGGGTCGATTGGGGGGGGGGCTAGTGAGGGCTATAAACCGAGTATTCGGAGATGTCCTTAGAGTATTGCAGAACACTCGGTTCATAGCGAGAGGTATGTCGATCACCACTACCAGTTTCGCTAATTTGTAACCCAATGATCACCGGAAACGGAATGCTTTGTGGGACAGTGTTATGCTGTGCGACAAGCCTAGTACCATCTATGATGCATGCTAAGACCAAGAGTAGGAGTAGAATACCAGTATCCCAACAATGCATCTTGCGGTAAGCTGGGTAAGCTACACTCAACACTTCATTTGCCTTTGAACTGATTCAGACAGTGTTGTTTGTTTGTTTGGCCTTAACCATTACGCCAAGGACAATATATTCCAATGAAAGTACCTAACAAAAACCCAAGGGCAGTTACTTATGATAACGGCATTTCCTTTTTCTTTTTCACTACCACCAACCCACATCTTTTCTTACATTAACAAGGTTTCCGAGAGCCTACCGTCAAGCCAATATTTACTTACATACGTCCGAGACTTTCTGCAACACCTTTACTGTTTGCCACATCTATTCTGATGCGTACGGGTCCCTTTCATATGTTTTAATCGAATCGAAGCGAATAACTTTTTTATCAATGAATTGTTTTGCCTTTCGAAGCTTGAAGCGTCACCCCAATTGATTTCAGTAGTTTTGAGAGAAGGGACAAGGACTTGCGTCACATTTCCCTTTTGGAAAGAGGTTTTGTTGTGGTAGTTTTGGAAGTACAAACATTTCTTTGAAGAATTAAGTAAACAAATGTTTAAGAGCCGTCGCTGCCATCAAACCGAGCCGTGAGGTCGCCTTCTCCCATGGACGAAAATGAACCCCACAGCTTTCTCTAAAACGCATCAAAAGTTTTTTTGAGCCGCCTGCCACCCCTCTTATAACCCCGTGTTGTCTTTCGTTGTTCTTTAATAAATGAAAACAAATTGCATTTGCGTTCAATAAAACTATATTGTTACGTCACTACATTGGATATCAAAAAGTTACAAATTTACAAGTAATTCTGCCATCGATAAACCAAATGACGCTCGTTAGTTAAGATGAATTTGTGAATTCTGCCACAGGAAAACAAATGACGTTGACAACTTTTATTCATTCATTCGTGAAGCCAGTTTGTGAACCATGAGTAACATTTCTCGATTCTCAACTGAATAAAGTTTTCAAATTTTTATAATTCTTTCAAAGGTCAAATGATGTAGCTACTCACTTATGTGGATCTGCAGATGATGTAAGTAGAAACGGTAAACTTCAAAGGATTTGTCGCACTGTGGACAAGTGTATAGCTTCACTTCTAAAAATGAGATTTTCAATCTTTCTATCATGCAGTGAAGTACCGTCTACCTACTCACCTGTGTGGGTCAACTCATGCCTTTGTAAATCGATTTTTTGAGTAAAACATATTTTACACTCAATACAAGCGAAGACTCCTAAAAATAGATTTTCATTCTTGCGTTCATTTGGTCGAAATATACCAACTTCTTACCTGTGTGGGTCTTTTTGTGGACTTCTAATTGGTCTCTACGTCTAAATGTTTTGTTACATTGCGCATAATCACAAGCAAACGGCCACTCGTCTAAAAGAAAAGTATCTATTGGCTGAGAATTTCTTTGGCCGCAACTTACTTTTCACTAGCAACAATTTTTAAAATGGACAAACGGACATAAGAATAGCTAGTTTACTATTACCCTCCTCCCCCCCCCCCCCCCCCGTCACCTTCCCAAATAAAGCGGAATTTTTTTATTCGTTTAATTTGAAGTAAGGTAAACACCAAGAAAATTTAACGATAGAAAGAAAGGAAAGCAATAGGAAGGCAAAACGAAGAATTTGGTTGGCAAGTATGAGATTTCTCTCCTTAAAAAGAGATTTTCATTCGTTCGATGATGCGGTAAAGTGCTACTCACCTTTGTGGATCAACTCATGCATTTGTAAAGTGCTTTTTTGAGTAAAAGCTTTGTTACAAATCGAGCAAATGTGAGTCTTCTCTCCTAAAAAAGAGATTTTCATTCTTTCGAATATGCAGTGAAGTACCGTCTACCTACTCACCTGTGTGGGTCAACATATGCCTTTCTAAATTGCTTTTTTGAGTAAATTCTTTGTTACAAATCGGACAAGTGTGAATCTTCTCTCCTAAAAAAGAGATTTTTTTTCTGGCGTTCATTTGGTGGAAATATACCAACTTCTTACCTGTGTGGATGTTTTTGTGCTGTTCTAAATGTTCTTTACGTTTAAACGTCTTCTTACATTGCCCATAATCACAAGAAAACTGTCTCTGGTCTGAAAGGAAAGTATCTATTTGTTGAGAATTTTTATTGCCGTAACCTTCTGCTTACCAGAGTGAGATACCATGTGTGCCTTGAGTTTGGACATAAAGGGGAAAAATTTGTTGCAAGTGGGGCAAAAGAACGGCTTCTTGACTGCATTTTTATTTGATCCAACCTTATGAAAAGTTATATGTAAAAAGTCAAAGCGAAATTTAAACGAAGCGTCAGGTTCTAATGACAAGTAAGATGGCATAAGATTAATCAAAATAGAGCGCGTCAAATCTAAGTGATAGGAATACATTGTAGCGGAAACTAAAACTGACCCAAGAAACATAAGGCGGTTTTGAATGGAGGCCTTGCGCTTCTCTTTGGCACATGCGATGCTGGTGGATCTTCGCATCAACCTGTTGGAAAACTAAATTTTTTATCGCCTACATGCGCAGAGATGTTTCACGTCCATGTCATTGTCTTTTCTCAAAGTAAGCTAGAAAGCTAACACTGAAGTTTTGTTTATGTTCTTCCGTAGCGTATACGTGGCAGCTTGTGCAAGCAAAAAGGCACGTCTTTTCACTGTATTTTTACTTTTTGTTTAAAACACTTTTGAAGTTCGAAATCTCGAACAGAGCGTTGCATTTTACTTATTTTACGGTTATTCATACCTCTGGTACATCAGCGTCCATGTTAAAATCAAATCCAAATAAGAAACTCTGACCCCTTGATGACGCCGAAGGACGATACACAAAATACAAACTGGTACACAAATGAGCCTCGCGAAATGACGAAAATGTTGTGACTAATTGCATTAGGTTTTGAAGGTATGTGTTCTTTGTACCACAACGGCCAACGACATCTGTTTGTCCAATCTCGAAAACTAGTACTTTCTTGAAGATGATGAACCTAAAATTTTTGACAACTTTGTGCTTGCATGTAACCTCCCAAAATCACATTTTTATGAAAAAATTTGGTAACCGCAGATGAACATAGAAATTTCTGTCTTTGATGCGAATGTGTAAAAAGGCCTCAATTTCATCCGTTTTCTCAGAGGAGAGTGTTGGTGAAAATCGGAACATCAGCACTTGGCAACGGTATTGATAGTTATTTACGTCACAAGAAAAGAGCCGAAATTGCTTTTCCGAGTGACGTGTTAGGTTTTGTTGTCTGCCATCCTCCATTTGACATCTGCCATCCTCTTGTGTTATTTGACAGTATTGCTATGAAAAGTATACATTGCGAAGATTTTCGTTGACACATTCCATTGTTCTGTTTCATTTTTCATAAATGCTTGGATAAATTCTTGGATTTTATTTTCTACTGCTGCTCTTAAAAACTGTGTTGATATTATTAGCTCACCAACAGCCAAGTTGATTCCTATCGACATTAATCTAACAGGCCCATTTCGTTAATAAGTATTTTAAACAAAATTATAGAAACATAACATAACCCGTACGTATTAGAATAGATGTGGTAAACAGATATACTGCGAAAAGACTCGAATGTATCTAAATATAGAAAGCAAAAAAACCTCTTACAGAGGAGGTGTGACGCAAGTCTTTATGCCTGCGTACAAAAGCTGTGAAATCAGAAAAGTGTGACGCATTAATCAACTAAGGTAAAACTATTTTCTTCCAGTTACAAAAGTTCTGAAATCAGAGGGGGGTGACGCATTAAGCTTCGATTCGCAACAAAAATTTTTAAACAAAATAATGTTGAGTTCAAAAAATTGCGTCACAAATGCCAAACCCAACGACGAAACAAATTTTCTGTACTTTCAGTTTTTACGCTGCGAAAATTTGATTTTATTTCTTATTACATCGTTTAGGGTAAATTTTAATTTTTGCGTCTAAAAACTGAGTGTTGAAAAATTATTCCGCTGGTGGGTCTGGCATTTGTGACGCCATTTTTTGAACTCAACATAATTTTGTTTAAAAATTTTTGTTGCGAATCGAAGCTTAATGCGTCACCCCCCTCTGATTTCAGAACTTTTGTAACTGGAAGAAAATATTTTTACCTTAGATGCTTAATGCGTCACACTTTTCTGATGTCACAGCTTTTGTAAGCAGGCATAAAGACTTGCGTCACACCTCCTCTGTAAAAGGTTTTTTTGCGGATATCAGTACTTTTGTAAGTTTGTAAACAACTTTCTAGCTGCCATAGTTCTAGAGGTATGAATCATCCCTCTGAAATCTGGAAGTGCCGTTATCCCGGGATTAGACGTACAGCAAGGAAATTGTTCATTTGAGTGTCAAATGAAAGAATTTGATTTCACAAAACTTGAAAAAAATGTTTTTTGGAAATCGGGTCAGGGCTCTGGGACTATTAGAATTGAGTTTCTTGGCCATAAAGCAGATAATTTTTCGTCTATATTTGCTCAGGTATGCAAAGTGGAGATTTACTGTCAAAGACAAAATTTTATGAAAAAACATTTCTCGGGGTTTTAGGGAATAGGCAATAGCCACTGGGACTTCTAGAATTGGACGGGATGACCCATATCTCTAGAACTATGACAGTTAGAAAACTGCTTCCAAAATCAAAGTTGTAGAGAATCAAATTTGAGTGAAAAGTTGTTTCAGGGTCTTAGGAAAGAATATGTTTTATTGCTGGTTCGTCATCTAAGGACCATAATCGATGCTCCCGCCCTACTCCCGGGTTGTAATTCGACTAGTTACATACGTCGTGGTAAACGCAACAGTTTCGTTCTTCGTACGGATCTAACAATATGTGGACAATACCGAAAAAGGTGTGGAAGGATTTTTTTGAAAATGGTACAGCCGCAGAAGCACATTATTTTGCAGCTGACTGTTGGCAATATACCATATTTACCACCACATTTGTAAGCAATCGATTTGATGGGAGGTAGTTGGGGGAGCATCGATCATAGACCACAGATGCCAAATCTGCAAAAAAAAAATGTCTGTCCGTAAGCCCGATAACCCCAGAAAGGAAGTCTCAAACTGGGAGTTAGTATTGTAGATGGGCATTTTTGGGTCAAGAGCCGTGCAGCGAAAGCCATTTTAGTGGTTTTGGGTTTGATGTACATAACATTTTTGTAATTTTTTTTATTAGTTAGGTCAATGGCTGCGCAACAATTTTTTGACGGAACTTTTTTGAGTTTGGGCCATTCTAAAAAGGGGGTCAACTAGGGGATATACATATCGAATAAAATCCTTCCGATTGAAAGGCCAAACAGTATTCAAGATAATTGTGAGGCCGGAACCCTCACAAAAACAAAACAAAATTTTTTTTTATAATTTGTAGGGAAAATTTAGTGAATCATTTTTGCCCGTTGTCGCATGAGTTCGATATTTAAGTATTTAAGTAAATATTGCCATAACTCGTAAAGTATGTGCAATTACGTCCTCATTAAATTGGATTGGAAATTGCCGAAAGGGCAATATTGAAAAACCCGTCCGAAGCACGGACGCAAAGAATCTCTCCAAATTCTTAAAACACTTCAAACCTACAGAGACCTCTGACCCATACCTCCATGGATAAAAAAGTTCGTCCCCTTTTTCTCTACCACATTGTTCAGAAAACCTCATGATCAAAGGAATATTCACGAGAAACCACCAAATATCGTTTAGGGTCGCGTAGCGTGAGCTGGGTCCACACTAACGGCTCTATAGCCCGAGCCACTCAACAGATTCTCACTAATTTAATTTTCATGACTTTCTGATGTCCAAGTCTTTCCTTCAATACCTTGAAGAACGATTTCCGTTCTAATTTCGCAGTGATATAGGTGAAAAAGTTCCACCAACCTTCACAAACCTACGTTTTTCATCACTTTTTCGACCATTACTTCGAGAGTCTTCGATCGGTTTTGCCTAAAGTCTATTGCGTTATCAATTATCTGCCCCCTCACCCCTGAGCCTACGGCGGGCTTTTAAAAGCCTTGCAGGCGGTCTTACGTAAATGGGGCGCTGCCCCAAACTCCGCTTTTTTGTTTTTGGTCGTTTATTTCAGGCCTGCGGCGCTAAGTACACTTCACATTGAATATTCTTAATTTTTGAGTGTGGATATTTTGTCTGAGTGGACATTTTGTTCGGAGATATTTTGTCCGTTTTTTAAATGGAAAAATTGTGGTTATTATGTCCGGTTATTTTATCTGGGGATATTTTGTCCACGGGGATATTTTGGTTGACGATATTTTTTTTTTGACATTCGGTCCTAACCCCATCAAAAAACGTTGAGCTAAGCTAGTTTTCTGAGCGCAATCATAGAGAATTGCATTGATGATAGACGTAATAAAATGTAGAAGAAAGACCTGTCCCAAAAATCAAAATCCCATTCTTTTACTTATTTCGCTTTCAATTCTCAAAATTGAGAGAAGGTCAATTTCAATGGCGGATGTCAGATTCTTTCATTTTCTGGAAAAAATAGGTTCATAATTTTTGTCTTAAACATATGGATGCGGTGATGGCCAAATTCCCAAATTGAGATGAAGTGAAGTTTTACTTGTGATGGATACATATGCCAAACCTAGAAAATTGACCATTGTTGCTTCCCATTAGAAACTCAGAAAGAAATTTGCCCGGAACAATGACCTTAGAATGTACAAACCTTTTGCGAAGATAAGCGTTCGCTACTAGGGCGCTAGTTTAAGAACGGTTAGCGAATTATACATCAGCGACGCTAACTATTCCGAAGAAAAAAGCGACAACATGACAAGGAAGTTTTAATCGAAATTGAAAGGTTTGGTAATCGAAAAGAGACGCGAAATTTTTACCGGAAAGTAAACGAATCGAGGAAAGGTTACAGTCAACAGCCTTTATTGTGCAAGGACAAGGATGGGTTTGTCTTAGCAGATGAGGGAAGGTGCATCAGACGATGGGCGGAGTACTTTAAGGAACTGCTGAACCCGAACAGACCACCGAACCGAAAAGACACCAACAACAACTTACCATTTCAGACCGCGCAGCCACATATTACAGAACCAACGCTACAGGAAGTGGAGCATGAAATTTTAAAGCTCAAAAATTTCAAAGCCCCAGGAACCGACAACATACCTGGAGAACTTTTCAAGCACGGCGGTAACGCATTATGTATGGAGATGCACGAGCTCATCAAGCGCATCTGGAATGTCGAGGAGTTGCCGGGAGAGTGGAAGACTAGCATCATCTGCCCTTTGTACAAGAAAGGCGACAAATTGGAGTGTGGCAACTATCGAGGAATTTCGCTTTTGAATATCGCCTATAAGATATTTGCGAATATTCTATACAAACGCCTTCTTCCATACATGGAATCTACTGTTGGTGAATATCAAGGTGGTTTTCGTGTAGGTCGTTCAACAACGGACCAGTTGTTTAGCATTAGACAGATCTTGGAGAAGTGTAAGGAGTACAACGTGGAAATACACCATTTGTTCGTAGACTTCAAAGCAGCATACGACAGTGTCAACAGGAGGAAGTTATGGAGAGTGATGGAGGAATTAGGGGTTCCCAAAAAACTAATCTCGCTAACAAAGTTGACAATCGATGGAGCTAACACAGCCGAGTAAGAATCCGAAGCAAATTGTCAGACGCTTTCAACATTGAGGAAGGACTACGTCAAGGTGATCCGCTCGCGACGCTGCTTTTTAATTTGACCCTTGAAGCAGCAGTGAGAACCATGGACATCGACACCAGCAGCACCATTTTCACCAAATACAGTCAATTGCTGGGCTTCGCTGATGACTTGGATATCTTCGGCCGAAACATGGAAGCTGTTGAGGAAAAGTTCACTGCTTTGGACAGAAAAGGTACCGACCTAGGGTTGAAGGTTAATGACACAAAGAACGAATACATGATTGTCTCCCCATCGAATCGACAACACGACCAAAGCGTAACAATTGACACACATTTGCAGTGATTAAAACAAGTAATGTATTCGTGGATCATCTCTAGTTTCACCTGCCGTAAATGAGCTAGCTTCCATGAGGATAATGAGCACTCAGACTAGGTGGAAATGTCGATATTTCTAGTGGAATTTTAACTTAATCGATTTTGTACCTCTATCTCCTCGAAGATGCGTCGGACATTGCTGATATTGATATCATTTGAAAGGTATTAGAAAGGCCTTTCAAACGATACCTTATTCGTTTCTGTCCGGCATTTGGTTCCAGGGATATAGGCAAAAACGTGTTTTTATTTAAGACCTCCTACCTCTCGCTAGAGACCTCATAGCAAGGTCATATGGGTATCGTTGGAAACCTATTGATGCCCTCTTTCGATTTACATGAAACATTGACTGATTTATTTTCATTATGGGCCTCAGGACATTTTTCCAATTTTCGTAAAAAATTTTCAACTTTGATCATGACCGAGACCCCCAAGTTTAAATCACTTCAGAAGTTTTGTTTGTGATTCTGATAGGCCCATGTATAAGCTATACAACAAAACTTAAATCACAAATATCGCATCACCCAACCGATTTATTCTGTTAGTGCCGATTTTTCCGGATTTTGGACCCCTGTGTGACGCAAGTCTTTATGCAGATGTGCGCATACAGACATTTACAAATTTCACTTCTGTCGGGTCTTTTAATATTGCTTCGCTCAGTTAAAGTAAAGAAAAATTTAAGTTTAGAGCAGCGTATAGCGTTTATGTTTTTTCGTAGTTTCAGCTCAAAGTCCTACCTAAACTTCTTTTGTTTCTGAAATACCGAACGAAAAATTTTACTACACCGGAAGTTGAGCCGATAATACCGACTAAAGAATAAAAATACCAGATTGGAAGTAACGGCTGGAAACAACAAATACCGAGAGATACACAACATGACCGGCTACATAATTAAAACACTGTGACCGAAAATTCAAACTACCGAAAAGAGGCGATCGAGAGATTATTCGAATTACCGACTACAAGTGATCGACTGTCAAATTACAATAGTGACGCTAAATTTGAGCTTACCGAAGCTTAAATCGAAGTACCGGAAACAAATGATCGACAAGAAATTTTAAAATACCGGCTGAAAATAAGTTTTTGTAGGTCGATTTCTGTCGGTCAAACACATGAAACGGTCGATCGATAGAATCTTTTGTCGATCTTTCAATTTATCGGCCGGTAAATTATTATCGTTTTTTGTCTTTTCTAAAGTTGTTTTTTTGTCGGCAATTTTGTATATCTGGACGGTATTATACTTGGGCAAATTGTTTTCCCAAAATTTTTGTCGTCTCAAGACCCTCTGAAACTTCAGAAACAAAAATTACTTCGATCATCTGCGCTTACCAAATTGTAACAAAGCAAAACGCTTTCAAAAATTGTATATTCGTCATTTTCAAAAAGGTACTAGTGTTCGAGATTGGACCACCAGATGTCGTTGGCTGTTGACGTACAAAGAACACAAACCTACACAACTTAATGCAATTAGTCACAACATTTTCGTCATTTCGCGAGGCTCATTTGTGTACCAGTTTGTATCGTGTGTATCGTCCTTCGGCGGCATCAACGGGTCAGAGTTTCTAATTTGGATTTGTTTTTAAAATGAACGCTGATGTACCAGAGGTATGAATAAACGTAAAATAAGTGAAATGCAACGCTCTGTTTGAGGTTTCGAACTTCAAAAGGGTTAGCAAAAAGTAAAAATACAGTGAAAAGACGTGCCTTTTTGCACATTCACAAGCTGCCACGTCTACGCTACGGAAGAACATAAACAAAAATTCAGTGTTAGCTTTCTAGCTTACTTTGAGAAAAGACAATGCCAAGGACATGAAACATCTCTGCGCATCTAGGCGATAAAAAATTTAGTTTTCCAATTGATGCGAACATCCACGAGCATTATTTTCCGCTGCAATGTATTCCTATCACTAATAGCAGCTAAATACTTTTGTTTTGTGTAAATGGTTGTGATTTGACGCGATAGGGTGAGTTGAACCCACACTAAGGACTTTACAGCTCGACCCACTCCACAGATTGTCACTAATATAATTTTGCAGAGATATAAATCGCAAAGTTTCACCAACCTTCAAAAAACCACGGTTTTCATCACTCTTTCGACCATATGTTCGAAAGTTCTCTACAGATTTTGCCCAAATTCAAATTCGTTATTCAATGATCTTTCAGGAAAATGATTTTGAAAATCGGATGAGATTTACCCGATTTATGTAACGTTTGGCCCTAGTAGAGACTCAGTATTAGGGCCGTGGCTGAGTCCAATAACCTTTCAAACAAAAAAAAATTATGAAAATCGGAAATGGTTTACGCCAGTTATGTACAAAAGACCAAAAACCACTTAGGCGACCCTAACTCAGCCCTTCGTCTATGCTATACCATACTTCTATACTACAAATTTTCTTCTGGAAATTATATTTACTTTAAAAGTTATTTGCGTCTAAAGGCAGGTGCAAAAATAATATTTTCGGAAAAACAAGAAAAACTGTTAGGAAAATGGATTAGATGGAAAATGTTAGGATTCCAAAAAAACTTGTAGCCTTCGTCTCTTATTTGAGCCCAATGACTAATATCGGTTCAGAGGTCACCTCTCAATAATTCGCTAAAATTACGTCTGCTTTTGAACTTCAAGGAGCTGGGAGGAAGAAAAGTCCTCGTAAATTTTTGGGCTCCCCTTCCAAAATTTAATATTTTTAAGTAGTTAACAACTACAAACTATCCACTTGCTTCTAGTACGAATGTAAATATCATGGTCCTAAGCGAAAAAAATGCGAAAAGCTAATCTGAAGATTGTGTGAAAGTTCTCCACAGTGGAAATTGCTTCAGGCTCTGGTATGCACCGGAACCTCATCAGGATGGTAGTAGAATCGATTTCCGGATATTGTGAACTAAATCGGCTGACTCCTCAGGGCAAAACTAAAGTTTTCTGGTCAAGTCGGTGATTGGGGTGTGGGGTAGTGCTAATGAGAGGGGACCACCCAGCAACTAATAATCACTAGCTATTTGACGGCGGTCATCTCCCGGTCCCGGTCATCTCCCTCCCCCGGATGCTGTTCCTACCTAATTTTCGCCGGGTCCTCTAACTTTACAATAGAAACATGGCAGTCTAAAACTGATCCGAAAAAGTGTTCGAAACGGTTAAACTTAGGCCCAGATGCTGCGTCGAAGAAAAACAAGTTGACGTGGGCCAATATCTGAGCATAAAACACTTGAAGTCGTTGAAAGGGAAAATCACAAAGTTAATTACATTTTATTTTTATTTCGATTTCCATGTCTTGACCATCGTTGTTCGCGCATCTACTCCATTTTTTACACCCATACGAAGTCGGGGCCTGTTTTTTTGTGACACCGTAAGAAACATTAGGAAATATTTGTTATCGTTTAGAGATGCAAAATCCGTAAATTAATTTTTGTCCGTCTGTCTGTCCAGAGATGAGCGGGAACTACTTTTTTGATGCCCGTGCCCGCCTTACCCTAGTCCAAAATTTAAAAGAAGTACCCGCCCCAAATAGTGCTCGTTAAAATTGTGGCCGTGCTCGCCCGGCGAACAAATTACTTTTTCAGTAGAAAGTCAAATTAAAATAACCCAAAAATAGCTCTCATGAAATGGATCACTTTCGTAAGGGGGACGTGATATGATCAACTTTCGCAGAGGGCAGACAACAAAACTGAATACGTCACTTCGAAAAGCAATTTCAGCTCCTGTCCTTGTGACGTAAATAACTACCTTGCCAAGTGCTGATGTTCCGGTTTTCATATACACTAGACTTTTCCCTCCGGGCGTCCTCTGAAAACCGGGTGAAAATGAGGCTTTTTCACAAATTCCCATGGAAACTTCAAAAACAAAAATTTCTCCGTTCATCTGCGGTTGCTAAATTGTCTCATAAAAACGTGATTTTGGGAGGTTACATGCAAGCACAAAGTTGTCAAAAATTTTAGATTCATCATCTTCAAGAAAGTACTAGTTTTCGAGATTTGACAAGCAGATGTCGTTGGCCGTTGTAGTACAAGGACACATACCTTCAAAACCTAATGCAATTAGTCAAAACATTTTTGTCGTTTCGTGAGGCTCATTTGTGTTCCACTTTGTATTGTGTGTATCCTCTTTCGAAGCCATCAACGGGTCAGAGTTTCTAATTTTTTTGTTTTTAACATGGACGCCGATGTGCCAAAGGTATGAATAAATTAACGTGAAATAAGTGAAACACAACGCTCTGTTTGAGGTTTCGAACTTCAAAAGGGTTTTCAACAAAGTAAAAATACATTGAAAAGACGTGCCTTTTTGCACATTTACAAGCTGCTACGCCTTCGGAAGAACATGAACAAAACTTCAGTGTTAGCTTTCAAGCCTACTTTAAGCGAAGACAATGCAATGGACGTGAAACATCTGCGCATCTAGGCGATAAAAAATTTAGTTTTCCAACAGATTGATGCGAACATCCACGAGCATGTACCAAAGAGAAGCACAAGACCTCCATTCTGAATGACCTGATGTTTCTTGGTTCGGTTTTAGTTTTCGGTATAATGCATTCGCATCGCCAAGAGCAGCTAAAAGCTTTTGTTTTGTGTAAATTTTTCTGATTTGATGCGCTCTATTTTGATTGATCTTATGCCATTCCACTTGTCATTACAACCTGACGCTTCGTGTAAATTTCGCTTTGACTTTTTCATATAATTTTTCATAAGGTTGGATCAAATAAATGTGCAGTCGAGAAGCCGTTCTTTTGCCCCACTTGCAAAAAATATTTCGCCAGTAAGGACACTCTGAGGTTACACATGGTAACTCACTCTGGTAAGTAGAAGATTACGGCCAAAGAAGTTCTCAACAAATATATACTTTTCTTTTCAGAGCAGAGGCCGTTTGCTTGTGATCATGCGAAATGTAACAAGACGTTTAAACGAAACTCTGATTTAGAAAAACACAAAAACATCCACACAAGTAAGAAGTTGGTATATTTCCACCAAATGAATGCCAGAAAGAAAATCTCTTTTTTAGGAGAGAAACTCTTCCCTTGTCTTCAGTGCAATACATCTTTTACTCAAAAAAGCGATTTACAAAGGCATGTGTTGATCCACACAGGTGAGTAGTTAGACGGTGCTTCACTGCATATTCGAAAGAATGAAAATCTCTTTTTTAGGAGAGAAATCTCATACTTTCTAACCAAATACTTCCTTTTGCCTTCCTATTGCTTTCCTTTCTTTCTATCGTTAAATTTTCTCGGTGTTTAGGTCACTTCAAATTAAACGTATAATAAATTTCCGCTTCATTTGGGAAGGTGGGGGGGGGGAAGGAGTTGAAAATTAGTAACTAGCTATTCTTATGTCCGTTTGTCCATTTTATAAAGAATTGCTAGTGAGTAGTTGCTTACGGCCAAAGAAGTTCTCAAACAATAGATACTTTTCTTTTAGGCGAGAGGCCATTTGCTTGTGATCATGCGCAATGTAACAAAAGGTTTAAACGTAGATACCATTTAAAAGAACACAAAGAGACCCACAGAGGTAAGAATTTGGTATATTTCCACCGAATGAACGCAAGAATGAAAATCTATTTTTAGGAGTCCAACCCTTCGTTTGTCTTGAGTGTAAAATAAATTTTACTCATAAAATCGATTTACAAAGGCATGAGTTGACCCACACAGGTGAGTAGGTAGACGGTACTTCACTGTATGATAGAAAGATTGAAAATCTCTTTTCTAGTAGTGAAGCTATACACTTGTCCATAGTGCGAGAAGTCGTTTGAAGTTTACCGTTTCTACTTACATCATCTGCAGATCCACATAAGTGAGTAGCTACATCATTTGACCTTTGAAAGAATTACAAAAATTTGAAAACTTTATCCAGTTGAGAACCGAGAAATGGTACTCGCGATTAAAAAACTGGCTTCACGAATGAATGAATAAAAGTTGTCAACGTCATTTGTTTTCCTATGGCAGAATTCACAAATTCATCTTAACTAACGAGCGTCATTTGGTTTATCGATGACAAAATTACTTGTAAATTTGTAACTTTTTGATATCCAATGTAGTGACGTAACAATATAGTTTTATTGAACGCAAATGCGATTTGTTTTTATTTATTAAAGAACAACGAAAGACAATACGGGGCTACTAGAGGCGTGGCGAGCGCTTAACAAAACCTTTTTGTTTTCGTCCATGGGAGAAAGCGATCTCACGGCTGACGGCAGCGACGGCTCATGAAAATTTGTGTACTTAATTCGTCAAAGAAATGTTTGTACTTCCAAAACTACTGATACCACAACACAAACCCTTTTCAAAAGGGAAATTATATTTGACCAATAAAACAATTCAACTTTACCGATAAAAAATAATAAATGATCGATAATTTTTTACCGATACCTTCATTTCAGTCACTTCTCTTGGGAATTTTTCCCTTTACGAAATGTAATGAGGTCTGTTGGACATTACCTCAAATATTCCCGCTTTAATTCTACGTGAAATATATGTTCAAAAGTTTATCGGTCAATAATTATCGGTAATTTATTATTTTTTATCGGTAAAGTTGAATTTTTTTATCGGTCGTTTATTACTATCCGTTTCAAAAGGGTAATGTCACGACGCAAGTATGAAAATGTATGAAAATATTTGCTCAACTCTTCTGCGCATGAAATTACGTCCACATTGAATTAGATTGAAAATTGCTACAAGGGCATTATTGAAAAACTCCTCATGAGCACCCCCACAAAACCTCCACAAATCTTCAAATTTAAAAAAAATTCAAAAAAAATTTTTTTTTTCACGAAAATGTTCAAAATTTTGTTTTGTACTAGGGCGATCATAGAAACGACCCATACTTCCGCGAACAAAACAGTTCGTCTCTTTTTACTTTACAATGCTACACAAAAAACCTCATCAGAAAAGGAATTCTACGAAAAACTACCAAATACCGTGTTGAGT
>CM055404.1:129490975-129512371 GCA_029228625.1 Pseudolycoriella hygida
AATGAAAGTACGGAGCCTAACAAAAACCCAAGGGCAGTTACTTATGATAACGGCATTTCCTTTTTCTTTTTCACTACCACCTACCCACATCTTTTCTAACATTAGCAAGGTTTCCGAGAGCCTACCGTCAAGCCAATATTTACTTACATACGTCCGAGACTTTCTGCAACACCTTTACTGTTTGCCACATCTATTCTGATGCGTACGGGTCCCTTTCATATGTTTTAATCAAATCGAAGCGAATAACTTTTTTATCAATGAATTGTTTTGCCTTTCGAAGCTTGAATCGCCACCCCAAGTGATCTCAGTAGTTTTGAGAGAAGGGACAAGGACTTGCGTCACATTTCCCTTTTGGAAAGGGGTTTTGCTGTGGTAGTTTTGGAAGTACACACATTTCTTCGAAGAATTATCTGAACAAATTTTTAAGAACCGTCGCTGCCATCAAACCGAGCCGTCTCCCATGGACGAATATGAACCTCACAGCTTCCTCTAAAACGCATCAAAAGCTTTTTTGAGCCGCCTGCCACCCCTCTTGTAAGCCAGTATTGTCTTTCGTTGTTCTTTAATAAATGAAAACAAATCGCATTTGCGCTCAATAAAACTATATTGTTACGTCACTACATTGGCTATCAAAAAGTTACAAATTTACAAGTAATTTTGTCATCGATAAACCAAATGACGCTCGTTAGTTAAGATGAATTTGTGAATTCTGCCACAGGAAAACAAATGACGTTGACGACTTTTATTCATTCATTCGTGAAGCCAGTTTGTGAACCATGAGTAACATTTCTCGATTCTCAACTAAATAAAATTTTCAAATTTTTATAACTCTTTCAAAGGTCAAATGATGTAGCTACTCACTTATGTGGATCTGCAGATGATGTAAGTAGAAACGGTAAACTTCAAAGGATTTGTCGCACTGTGGACAAGTGTATAACTTCACTTCTAAAAATGAGATTTTCAATCTTTCTATCATGCAGTGAAGTACCGTCTACCTACTCACCTGTGTGGGTCAACTCATGCCTTTGTAAATCGATTTTTTGAATAAAACTTATATTACACTCAAGACAAGCGAAGACTCCTAAAAATAGATTTTCATTCTTGCGTTCATTCGGTCGAAATATACCAACTTCCTACCTGTGTGAGTCTTTTTGTGGACTTCTAATTGGTCTCTACGTCTAAATTTTTTGCTACATTGCGCATAATCACAAGCAAACGGCCACTCGTCTAAAAGAAACATATCTATTGGCTGAGAATTTCTTTGGCCGCAACTTACTTTTCACTAGCAATCCTTCTTAAAATTGACAAACGGACATAAGAATAGCTAGCTAGTTTACTATTTTTCAACTCCTTCCCCCCCCCCCCCCACCTTCCCAAATAAAGCGGAATTTTATTATACGTTTAATTTGAAGTGACATAAACACCGAGAAAATTTAACGATAGAAAGAAAGAAACGAAGAATTTGGTTAACAAGTATAAGATTTCTCTCCTTAAAAAGATATTTTCATCCGTTCGATCATGCGGCAAAGTACCACCTAGCTACTCACCTTTGTGGATCAACTCATGCTTTTGTAACTGGCTTTTTTGCGTAAAAGCTTTGTTACAAATCGGACAAATGTGAGCCTTCTCTCCTAAAAAAGAGATTTTCATTCTTTCGATTATGCGGTAAAGTGCATCTTATCTACTCACCTTTGTGGATCAACTCATGCATTTGTAAATTGCCTTTTTGAGTAAATTCTTTGTTACAAATCGGACAAATGTGAGTCTTCCCTCCTTAAAAAGGGATTTTCAATCGTTCGATAATACGGTAAAGTACTACCTAGCTACTCACCTTTGTGGATCAACTCATGCTTTCGTAAATTGCTCTTGTCAGTAAAAGCTTTGTTACAAATCGTACAAATGTGGGGCTTCTCTCCTTAAAAAAAGATTTTCAATCGTTCGATCATGCGGTAAAATACTACTCACCTTTGTGGATCAATTTATGCGTTTTTAAATGGATTTTTTGAGTAAATTCTTTGTTACAAATCGGACAAGTGTGAATCTTCTCTCCTAAAAAAGAGATTTTCTTTCTGGCGTTCATTTGGTGGAAATATACCAACTTCTTACTTGTGTGGATGTTTTTGTGTGTTTCTAAATGACAGGGTCGTTTAAACGTCTTGTTACATTTCGCATAATCATAAGAAAACTGTCTCTGGTCTGAAAGGAAAGTATCTATTTGTTGAGAATTTTTATGGCCGTAACCTTCTGCTTACCAGAGTGAGATACCATGTGTGTCTTGAGTTGGGACATAAAGGGGAAACATTTGTTGCAAGTGGGGCAAAAGAACGGCATTTTTATTTGATCCAACCTTATGAAAAGTTATATGAAAAAAGTCAAAGCGAAATTTAAACGAAGCGTCAGGTTCTAATGACAAGTGGGATGGCATAAGATTAATCAAAATAGAGCGCGTCAAATCTAAGTGATAGGAATACATTCTAGCGGAAACAAAAACTGACCCAAGAAACATCAGGTGATTCTGAATGGAGGCCTTGTGCTTCTCTTTGGCACATGAGATGCTGGTAGATCTTCGCATCAATATGTTGGAAAATTAAATTTTTTATCGCCAACATGCGCAGAGATGTTTCACGTCCTTTTCATTGTCTTTTCTCAAAGTAAGCTAGAAATCTAACACTGAATTTTTGTTTATGTTCTTCCGTAGCGTAGACGTGGCAGCTTGTGAATGTGCAAAAAGGCACGTCTTTTCACTGTATTTTTACTTTTTGTTTAAAACACCTTTGAAGTTCGAAATCTGAAACAGAGCGTTGCATTTTACTTATTTTACGGTTATTCATACCTCTGGTACATCAGCGTCCATGTTAAAATCAAATCCAAATAAGAAACTCTGACCCCTTGATGACGCCGAAGGACAATACACAAAATACAAACTGGTACACAAATGAGCCTCGCGAAACGACGTAAATGTTGTGACTAATTGCATTAGGTTTTGAAGGTATGTGTTCTTTGTACTACAACGGCCAACGACATCTGTTTGTCCAATCTCGAAAACTAGTACTTTCTTGAAGATTTGAAGATGATGAACCTAAAATTTTTAACAACTTTGTGCTTGCATGTAACCTCCCAAAATCACGTTTTTATGAAACAATTTGGTAACCGCAGATGAACATAGAAATGTTTGTCTTTGATGCGAATGTGTAAAAAGGCCTCAATTTCACCCGTTTTTTCAGAGTAGAGTGTTAGTGGAAATCGGAACATCAGCACTTGGCAACGGTATTGATAGTTATTTACGTCACAAGGGCAAGAGCTGAAATTGCTGTTCCGAGTGACGTGTTAGGTTTTGTTGTCTGCCATTCTTGGCGAAGATTTTCGTTGACACATTCCACTCTTCTTTCTCATTTTTGTTGATATTATTATCTCACCAATACCCAAGTTGATTCCTATCGACATTAATCTAACAGGCCCATTTCGTTAATAAATATTTGAAACAAAATTATAGAAACATAACCAAAGACCCGTACGTATTAGAATAGATGTGGTAAACAGATATACTGCGAAAAGACTCGAACGTATCTAAATATAGAAATGAGCAAACAACCCATTGTCTTGTGCTCTTTTATAACTTAATTTAATTTAATTTATAACTTAATTTAACTATAAATTTAATTAAATTAATTAATTAATTAATTAAATTAATTTAACTATTTATAACTATAAGAACTAAAATTTTATTCTCTTCAACTTTGCCTTTGGAAGCAACTTGGTAACTCTCATAGTTCTAGAAATGTGGGTCATCCCTCCCCATTCTAGAAGTAGCTGTATCCCCGGATTGGTTCATGTTTCCGAAAAAACCCTGAAGCATGCTTTCCTTAAAATTTAATTCTCGACAACTTTGTCTTTGGAAATAAATCTTTATCTTCCTACTTAGCCAAAGGTTGACGAAAACCCATCTCCTATCATATTAGGCCGAGAAATGGAATTTCGTCCATTCCATGGGTTCCGCTGTCAAAACCATTCAACCAATTTCCACCAAATTTTTTACCAGCTTTGCGAGATCAAATACTTTCATTTGAATCCATTGATATACTCGCTGAGATATTATCGAAAAAGATTCACCGACTCTCGAAAAACCATGTTTTTGGTCACTTCTTCGACCATTCCTCCGGAACAACTTTACCGATTTTGCACATCTGCGAACTTAAATTACCGGACATTTGTTCCTTTCAGGTGAAAAAGTTTAGGGTGATTGGTTGAGCCATTTAGAAAAAAAAGCGGAGACGGACGGACATTTTCTTGCTGATTCGTTATCTCTAGACGATAATAAATGTATCCCCCCACTCCCCACACTCCTACCTCGATTCCGATATGGTTTTCGTAGGAAATCAAACATGGAAATTGCAGCAACAGAAAATTTAGACAAAATACTAAATGGATTTCTTTCAGAGCTTTTCGAAGGTCTTCGCTTGTCGTGATCTCGTCCATATATCTACATTCGATCGTGGCCATGTGGGACACCGCTCTCACTTTTGCTGACTCGCCCAGTGATCTCTTGACTAGATCTTTATAATCTGCACTTTTAATCTCTGGGCCCTTCTTAAGTTCAAACAACATTTCAAACTTCTGCGTTCGTCTTATTCTCGAGACGTTTTCGCCCAGGTCCTTGAGAGTTTGGTCGTCCTTTATTTTTTTGAGGATTTCAGCGTACGTTGTTCCTTCTTCCGCCGCCACTATCAGAGCATCAGCCTTCGGTCTCAGTCTTTTAAGCTTCGGCTTCTCTTTTTTTTTTTCTCCTTTTTGTTTCTCACCTCTCTCCACTCATTAAGACTAGGCTTCGGTGTTTGTGTATCTGGTCTCCTTGTGGTCCTTTCGTTATTTTTCTTGTCTTTTTTGCTCCTTTTCGCCGCGTTTGTTTCTGTGGGCGTAACCTCCGGCGTTTGTTTTCTCTTTGAGGAGAGTGGGGTAGCTAGCACTTCGGCATCTCCGTCTGTTTTCTCCTTCTTGTCAGCTGTTTCCCGTTTCACATCATTTAAGCAGGCCCTAATATTGATCACCATCCTCTTTATGTCCTTATGCACGTTATTCCTATCTTGAATAAATTCATGCAACTCTTTCACCATTCTTTTGGCTTGCTCCAATTTTGTCATCTTCGATTCGCCGGTATCGCTGGTCTGAAGCGCATTTGTTCTTTCCTCGCTTGTTCTCACGGACGACCTCGTTATCTTCGCGCTTCTTGCGAACACGTCGTATATCTTAACCTCCGATTGATTTATCCGCTGATCCTCTGATTTTGTCTGCTGATTTTTGCTGTCATTCTTATTCATTTCTTCCATTTTGTTGAGTCAGCCCTCCAAACCGCTATCTCCATACCTATGCAAGCAGTGAGGCCATGCTAGGGTTGATACGATCCTTCATGGGGCACCGTATTCAGAGCCAGATCGGCATTAGTCAGGAATGTTCATCTGAGCCTACACCTCCTATTTTCACAGGACGAGCCTTCGAACGTACTTGGAGGCCTGCCAAGGTTTTACCGGGACGGGGGCAACCATGGTATTAGCCCACTAGCCGTTTCGTGAAAGTGTCACCCTTCCTTAGTAAGGTAGTGGAATACAATAGTTGTCAGCCCTTACCTACTCATCACAACCATTTAACCAAATTCATTGTCCGTGTTCGATGCTTTGCCAGTATGCCATAATTAAGACCTCACTGGCGTTGGCCTTAATGTGCCCGTAGCACTCCATCCGTGTTTGTTTGTTGGTTGATAGTAGTCCATCTGACTAGGACTGTGCATGCTGCCGTTGTCTCTTACCGTTGAGATCCTCCGCCACCATGCTAAGTCGCCATCCCATCTTAATAGCGCCTAGCTGTCTTCGACTCTCCCTAAACGTAGCGTCTAGGTACTACCCGAAGACAGCCCCCCTCATCCTTCAGCTAAGTGACCCACACTACTACACCAGGGTTGGTTACCTGATGGGGTTGCTCACTATAACAGGTGTCACCACGGGTAGGTAGGATGTAGGAGTAGGTGGACAGAGGCTAAGGTACATAAGGAGTACTATATTGCGCATAACACACCATTTGACACCCACAACACTGCATCTGCTAATATACCGAAAGTCCCTATACGTGTTGGAATTTCTCATGTTAACTGGCAGCGCATTCCAATCTACGACCCCACGAACGAAGAAACATTCTTCATCCCGTTCCTTGGGGACAACCAATTGCTTAGTACGTGCCGAAGTATCATCCTCAAACAGTTCCCTCAGGTTGACCCGTAGTAAACGCTTTGTCTAGCAAACTGAAAGATGCCGTATCGAGACGGTACGCATATATTCCGCAACAATAATCAAAGTGTGGCATTAGAAGTGCTTCGGCCAACATAGACCGAGTTCTAATTCGAGTGGATCGCGCAAGCGGCAAAAGACTTCGCAGTCCATAAAAAGACCTTCTGATAGACAAATTCAACATGAATTCATCACAAGGCCAAGATTCTTCACTACGGTCGTGGGCTTAATCTCCATACCATCTACAACAACTGAAGGGAATTCGGTCAGTGCACCATCATCTCTGGAGGCCATCACCGCATCCAGATCATTCACCGGTTGCAACTTAATTGCAGAATTTGAGCCGATAACAAGAGCTTGCGTTTTGGTAGGATTCAAAATAAGATAGTTATGCGCTGCCCATTGACACAACGACCTCAGATCATTCTCCATCTCCAACACACTCACTTACTGCTGCAGCAGAGAAGAGCTTGTACAGCTGAACATCATCAGCAAACGGATGTTGAAACACGTATCGAACACAAGCAGGAAGGTCATTCACAAAAATAGCAAAGAGGAGCGGTCCGAGTATAGATCCTTGGGGGACACCACTAAACATAGGCAAAAAGCTAGACATCACACCATCTATGCAAGCAGCTTGAAACCTACCACTCAGATATCAACGGATCAACGCAACAGCAGAAGAATCAAAGAATAACGGTGAACTCAACTTCCCACACAGCAGGGTATGTTTCACCATGTCAAATGCTTTGGAGAAATTCAAAAAAAGCAGCACAGCAATCATTCCCCTGTTCAGGGTCTTCTTCACATCTTGCGTGATCTTCAACAGCGCAATCCTAATAAATTGACGTCGTAAATGTCGCTCGCTCGCTAGCCGAGTCAAAACTGTTCTGTGAAGTAGATTTGACTATTATTACGAAACCATTTGGGCGGCTCGAAGATCATTTTTCATTGGACATGGACACGCACATAGGTTTCATGAGAGTATATTCAAACTAAGGGGTAAAAATTTGCTATTTTTAGTCGAGGTCAGTTGAAAATTTGATTAATGAAAAATTTATAATTTGAACTTTTTCATATAAAATTGCATACAGTGGGGTCGATTGACATACCTCTCACTATGAGTGTTCGGAAAGGCTCAGAGATGTCCCCAGAGTGTTGCTGAACACTTGGCTCATAGCGAGAGGTATGTCAATCATCACTACTTGTGACCCGTTGATTACCGGAACCAGAATGCTTTGCGATGCCAGTGTTATGCTGTGTTCTTTGCTGTTCCATGTTGTTTTCTATGTAGCAGTGCAAATTGAGGGAAATATTTTTGTCTATGGAAGTATGTGTCCGCCTCATGACGCGATCGGGCCTACTTATTGTTTTGACAACGCTTTTGAGACAAAATTTCCATCAAGAGCTGACTGGAAAGAAAACAGAGCGACTACGAACGGCAATGCCCTCATCTGGCACTCAGACGGTTCCAGATTTAACAACCGTTCCGCTTCTGGCATTTACTGCCACCGAACCCAAACTGCTAAATCATTTTCGCTCGGCTTTTATACAAACATCTTTCAGGCAGAAACATTTGGAATTGCCCAATACAGCAAACAAACACTAGCGAACAATCTCCTGAACCAAACGATCGTAATTTGCTTAGATAGCGAGAGTGCACTAATAGCTATCAGCGCACATAAGATCAAATCTTCTACAGTGCTGCAGTGCAGAAATGTAGTGCAAAGACTTGCAAAACAAGGTAACTCTGTTACCCTAATTTGGGTTCCCGGCCATAGCGAAATTCAGAGCAACAGAGACAGTCTAGCAAAATCAGGCGTGGGGAAATCATTCACGGGTCCTGAACCTTGTCTCAAAGTACCACATTCTTATTTCAAGGGATTGAAAAACAAGTGAAAAAACTCAAAATTCAAAAAGCACCACTGGCATTCCATTGACCATGCGAGACAATCGAAGAATTGTATTATCATCAACGGCAAAAACACCAAATATTTCCTCTCCCTTAGCAGAAGGAACATCAGAAGATTACTTCAGTCCTCACTAGTTACTGCCATCTCAACAAGCATCTACAAACCATCGGTATTGCGACCTATGTACGAAGTGCGGGAACATAAAAACACCTGAACACTTTTTGTGTAAATGTCCAGCGTATATCACAGCTAGAGCAAATGCTTAGGCGCCTACATTCTGCCACATAATATTATCTGTAGCATATTGCCCAGGGATGAATTGAGTTACTTAAATCAAACTGCCGGCCCTAGCCCAAAAATTGTTTTTTGCTATAGTATAGCCAGTTAAGAACTTTCGAAGATACCGTCGAAAAAGTGGCCAAAAACGTAGTTTTTTGAAGGCTGGTGACACTTTTTGACTTATATCTCTGCGAAATTAGCGCAAAAATCGCTCCTCAAGGTTTTGAATGAAGGATATGAACTTCCACAAATCATGAAAAAAAGTTCAGTGAAAGTTGGTTTAGTGATTCAGGTTGTAGAGTCCTTTGTGTAAGTCCAACTCACGCTACCCGACCCAACACCATATTTGGTGGTTTTTCGTAAAATTCCTTTGATGATGAGGTTTATTGTACAGTGGTGTAGAGTAAAAAGAGACGAACTATTTTGTTCACGAAAGTATGGGCCACAGGCCTCTCCTAAGTGCTCTAAGTCGGTTCTATTATCGCCATATGTTTCTTCATAATTTTTTTTAATTTTTTTTTTAATTTTGGGCTTTTTTTAGGGACTTGAAGAGGTTTTTTGCGCCGGTTCATCTGACGGGTTTTTCAATAATGCCCTTTTACTGATTGTCAATCCAATTCAATGTAGACATAATTTCATACGCAGAAGAGTTAAGGAACTAATTTCTTACATACGTCCGATTCTTTTTGCAACATCTATTCTGTTTGCCGCATCATAATGTACAGGTCCTTTTTGTATGTTTTAATCGAATCGAATCGAATAACTTTTTTCATTGATGAATTGTTTTGCGTCAGGGACAAGGACTTGCGTCACATTTCCTTTTTGAAACGGGTTTTTGTTGTGGTACCAGTAGTTTTGGAAGAACAAAATTTTGAAAATGAACCCCACAACTTCCTCTAAAACGTATCACAAGTTTTTCTTTGAGCATCTCGCCGTCCCTCTTCAACCCCGTATTGTCGTTGTTCTTAATAAATGAAAACAAATTGCATTTGCGCTCAATAAAACTATATTGTTACGTCACTACAATGGATATCAAAAAGTTACAAATTTGCACGGAATTCTGTCATCCATTAACAAATGACGCTCGTTACTCGTTAGTTAAGGTGAATTTGTGGATTCTTGCATTCGTGTAGCCAGTTTTTTAATCGCGACTACCATTTCTCGATTCTCAACTGAATAAATTTTTCAAATTTTTATAATTCTTTCAAAGGTCAAATGATGTAGCTACTCACTTATGTGGATCTGCAGATGACGTAAGTAGAAACGGTAAACTTCAAACGATTTCTCACACTGCGGACAAGTGTATAACTTCACTTCTAAAAATGAGATTTTCATTCTTGCGTTCATTCGGTCGAAATATACCAACTTCTTACCTGTATGGGTCTTTTTGTGGACTTCTAATTTGTCTCTACGTCTAAATTTTTTGCTACATTGCGCATAATCACAAGCAAACGGCCACTCGTCTAAAAGAAAAGTATCTATTGGCTGAGAATTTCTTTGGCCGCAACTTACTTTTCACTAGCAACAATTTTTAAAATGGACAAACGGACATAAGAATAGCTAGTTTACTTTACCCCACCTGCTCTCCTCCCCCCCTTCCTCAAATACAAATAATAAAGCGGAAAAATTAAAGTAAAGCAACAGGAAGGCAAAAGGAAGAATTTGGTTAAAAAGTATAACATTTCTCTCCTTAAAAAGAGATTTTCATTCGTTCGATGGTACGGTGAAGTACTCTCTAGCTACTCACCTTTGTGGATCATCTCATGCTTTCGTAAATTGCCTTTTTCAGTAAAAGCCTTATTACAAATGGGACAAATGTGAGTCTTCTCTCCTAAAAAAGAGATTTTCTTTCTGGCGTTCATTTGGTGGAAATATACCAACTTCTTACCTGTGTGGATCTTTTTGTGGAGGTTTAAAGCTTGTTTATGTTTAAACGTCATGTTACATTGCGCATGATCACAATAAAACGGCCTCTGGTCTGAAGAGAAAAGTATATATTTGTTGAGAACTTCTTCGGCCGTAATCTTCTACTTACCAGAGTGAGTTACCATGTGTGACTTGAGACTGCTCTTAGTGGCGAAATATTTTTTGCAAGTGAGGCAAATGAACGGCTTCTGGACTGCACATTTATTTGATTCAACCTTATGAAAAATTCAAAGCGAAATTTAAACGAAGCGTCAGGTGCTAATGACAAGAGGGATGGCATAAGATCAATCAAAATAGAGCGCATCGAATCAGAACGATGTACACAAAACTGCTGCTCTTGGCGATGCGAATGGATTGTAGCGGAAACTAAAACCGAACCAAGAAACATCAGGTGATTCAGAATGGAGTTCTTGTGCTTCTCTTTGGTTACATGCGATGCCCGTGGATGTTCGCAACAATCTGTTGAAAAACTAAATTTTTTATCGCCTAGATGCGCAGAGATGTTTCACGTCCTTTGCTCAAAGTGTCCTTGAAAGCTAACACTGAAGTTTTGTTCATGTTCTTCCGAAGGCGTAGCAGCTTGTGAATAAGCGAAAAAAGCGCGTCTCTTCACCGTAATTTTACTTTTTGTTTAAAACCCTTTTCGAAACCTCAAACAGAGCGTTGCATTTCACTTATTTTACATAAATTTATTCATACCTCTGGCACATCAGCGTCCATGTTAAAAACAAATCCAAATTAGAAACTCTGACTCGTTGATGACGCCGAAGGACGATACACAAATCAGCCTCGCGAAACGACGAAAATGTTGTGACTAATTGCATTAGGTTTTGAAGGTATGTGTTCTTTGTACTACAACGGCCAACGACATCTGCTTGTCCAATCTCGAGAACTAGTACTTTCTTGAAGATGACGAATCCAAAATTTTTGACAACTTTGTGCTTAAATGTAACCTCCCAAAATCATGTTTTTATGAGACAATTTAGCAACCGTAGATGAACGGAGAAATTTTTGTTTTTGAAGTTTCCATGGGAATTTGTGAAAAAACCTCATTTTCACCCGGTTTTCAGAGGACGCCCGGAGGGAAAAGTCTAGTGTATATGAAAACCGGAACATCAGCACTTGGCAAGGTAGTTATTTACATCACAAGGACAGGAGCTGAAATTGCTTTTCCGAGTGACGTATTAGGTTTTGTTGTCTGCCCTCTGCGAAAGTTGATCATATCACGTCCCCCTTACGAAAGTGATCCATTTCATGAGAGCTATTTTTGGGTTATTTCAATTTGGCAGTATTGGTATGAAAAATACATTGCGAAGATTGCCGTTGACATTCCATTCTTCTTTGATTTAGAAATTTTTCATTTTCATAAATTCTTGGATTTTATTTTCTACTGAAAAAGTAATTTGTTCACCGGGCGAACACGGGCACAATTTTAAGAGTCAATTCGCGAAGGGTTCAGGTGATTGAAATACAAGTGGTTCCAGATATCGAAGCGAGGTGGCTTAGTCGATTCCTTGGTCCTTTCTGAGAATTATGAAGCGAAAGACAGCTGACTTTTATCATGTCATTCAGGTTCTGGAAGTCACTTTGAAGGGTCATGTAAGAATATCGTAAAAATTTTATATTGAGAACAACTCCAGTAAATAAAAACGATTAAACCCAAAACTAATAGGGTCTGTGGACGGGGTCAAGACCAACAACATTTGAAGTATGAAAAGATCCCGAGGCGACATGGTAGGGAGGAATGTTTATTTTTAGCTCAAAAAATAGTCATTTTCAGTGAGACCGGAATTCCGGAAGGAGAACAGCGCGGTAATATCTGAAGATATTTCAATATGGTCGAAGGTTTGTGTCCTCTAGTATTTGCAGTAACCGATACATCCTTGGATATCGGCGGATCTGACTCAAGCGGTAGTGATGAGAAAGATTTCGCGGGTTTAGATGAGTCTGAGTCAATTATTTTACTTTACGTTGCAAAAATCGGTCTAAAAACACAGGCAGAACATCAGAGAAGTAGTAATTTTTCAAGTCTTTTTCATGACCTCACTAATGTAGTTCCCTTGAGTCAGATCCGCCGATATCCAAGGATGTATCGGTTACTGCAAATACTAGAGGATACAAACCTTTGACCATATTGCAAATATCTTCAGATATTACCGCGCTGTTCTCCTTCCGGAATTCCGGTCTCACTGAAAATGACTATTTTTTGAGCTAAAAATGAACATTCCTCCCTACCATGTCGCCTCCGGATCTTTTCATACTTCAAATGTTGTTGGTCTTGACCCCGTCCACGGACCATATTAGTTTTGGTTTTGTTCGTTTTTATTTACTGGAGTTATTCTCAAAATAATATTTTTACGATTTTCTTACATGACCCTTCAAAGTGACTTCCAGAAGCTGAATGACATGATAAAAGTTAGCTGTCTGAATTCTTCGCGAATTGACTCTTAACGAGCACTATTTCGGGCGGGTACTTTTTTTAAATTTTGGGCTAGGGTAAGACGGCCACGGGCAGCAAAAATGTAGTTTCCGCTCATCTCTGGACAGACAGACGGACAAAATTTAATTTACGGATTTGGCATCTCTAAACGATAACAAATATTTCCTAATGTTTCTTACGGTGTCACAAAAAAACAGGCCCCGACTTCGTATGGGTGTAAAAAATGGAGTATATGCGCGAACAACGATGGTCAAGACATGGAAATCGAAATAAAATGTAAATAACTTTGTGATTTTCCCTTTGAACGACTTCAAGTGTTTTATGCTCAGATATTTGCACACGTCAACACGTTTTTCTACTTCTGCAGTCGCAGCCAACCCTATCACAAAACTTCGACGCAGAATCTGGACCTAATTTTAAACGTCTCGAACACTTTTTCGGATCAGTTTTAGACTGCCATGTTCCTATTGTAAAGTTAGAGGACCCGGCGAAAATTAGGTAGGAACAGCATCCGGGGCCAGTCGCATTTTACCGTCTGTGTCTGTAATCAGATTACTGTTCTTAAAATGTGTTTGACAAATTTTGGCATTGGTTTCATGTGGAAGGAGGTGCTTCATAAAACAAACTGAAAATATTTTCTTAAGCGCGTCGCTGGCTGGCTTCAACTTCGTTGCATTTGTTAGTACTAGCAGCATATGTGTATTAGTGTGGATGACGTTTCGAAAAAGTATCCGTATTGCCAGAATGAATGACCATGAAAGTTTGTAGGTGTACTGAACTGAATGATTTTTTCTAAATAAAATAACGGGTGTAGGCAGCAAAAAATCGCTAATTTCTGCCTTGTGAAAAGTGTTTTTATACTTGCAACTTTCTCAAGCATTATTTCGCTTCCTGACGCCCGTGACGCAAGTCCCCATACGATTAAAAAAATCAGAAATTTTTTTTCGTAGACTGCGGAACCATATATACAGCTAAATTTTGTTAGTTAGTTAGTTAGTTACAATTTTGTTATTTTGTTAGACTATTTGCTATCAGTGGAATCATCCAAAACGCGTTTGCAATTTTTTCTTTCAAATAAGGTTATCTACTATTGAAATGACTTTAGACTAACTCATTGTTATAGTCTAAAGTTATTTCAATAGTAAACAAACTCATTTGAAAGAAAAAATAAAAAAATTGTAGGCGGGTTATATGTCTGCTATAAAAGGGAGGTTGAGTTATACAGATCATTTTTATAAAAAACTGATTATTGCGCTTTTAATGAACAGAATAGGTTCATAATGAATTGAAGAAAAACGTTATCTTGTCTTGTGTCGCTCATCAAAACTAAATTTCTTTTGAGATTATTAATGCTGAAAGTATGACAAGTCTATTACGTTACTGCATGCATACGAATGCATACTCAATACTGACGATACGGAGTGAGTGAATAGTCTGTTCGTTCGAATAACCTGAAGATGGAAGCAGATCTAAGTATTAAAGTGGACGAGTTAAAAATCTAAAATGTTTGCCTGCTGCCAAGTCAGTTTATAGTAGGTAATACTGTTTCTGTTTGCGGAGGAGCAACGGTCCGGTCATTCATGATTATATAAAGGTCATTGGCTACAATTTTTTACTTACTGATTTTCTAAAACTTAGCATAAATCACGAAATGTAAATAGAATAGGGAAAGTTCATTCAACTAACTAGGCATGGTGCAACAATTGAAAATAGAAAATAGAACGACTGTGCGCTATATACAAACCATACAAACTGATTGTATTTTTATAAAGTACGCAGACGCAGAATCACGCAGATGCGAATGTTTGGAAAACTTGGCATTTTGTTGTCAGTTTTTCATTCAATGTGAAATTGTGTGAACTACGTATTTACATTTTTGTATACCTTTCCTGGGCATTTCTCGATTGCACCATAAAATTCAGAACAGGTAACAAAAAACGAGTTAATGTTATTGGCGTGGTGATTGTTCCACATAGATATATCTTCGATGTGTTGCAATCAATTCGATCAAATTGTTGAACAAGCCAGATAACGTTTCATTAGACCTTTTGGCACAAATAATACGCGTAAGCGCCCAGTGAGATTTTTAATGAAAAAAAGTTGTTTCTTATGAAACGAAAATGCCTGATCCAGATGGAGGATTGGTCTCTTGCATTGGGGGATGCAATTCGAAGTTATTTTCGAGTCGACGAATTCATCGTCCTCTCATTCCACTGATGGATCAACCTATACCACCTACAAGTACAGGGTGAGCATGTAACCAGAAATGAATGGAGAATAGACTTGTTCTAGCAAAAAATATTTATTAGAAATTCCTTAAACTTCATTCATTTATTGTTCGTGGGGATACACTCTAGTTAATTCCAGTAACAGATTTCAGCGACCGACGCATTTTAACATGTACAGGACCCCCGCGAGTAAATTACCTCCTGGTACTCCATTACTCCTTGAACCGATAACAGTGCCAAACGTGAAAAAGTCAAGGAAACGTCGTGATAGAAAGTAAGGTTCTCCGCAAACAATTTTTCTTTCGATAAAATGACTATTTACTAATTGTGAGTTGTTTAGAGCGTCTGGAATACCATCACAAGATGCAACCATTACAGTACGACATGATTCTAATGACGAGGAAACGCCGAAACGATCCCGACCAGTTGCCGTTCAGTGTATGTTTTGGTTTTGTGGAATTCTGATGGTAATTTTGGGCGCAGGTGCTCTGGTGTACGGTATCGTTTTACTGTTTAGTAAGTTGTCATGAAATAGAGAGACGAATTTTTTTAGCTTGCCATATCAATTAATTTTAAATAACATTTTTCAATTTCACAGCTTCAATGGGCAAAATTATAAAAAATGTTAGTCCGCATGCTACACACCATCAAAAGATCCAACGTAAGGTGTCTGGAGGCACTTGGACAGTCGAATAAATTAGAATTAATACGAATTTTTTAGTTTCATTTCGTTTAATCATTTTTAATTCAATTTCTTCCTCGAAATCGTTGGGTGAAAATTGAGGGGATTCAATAATAGTATAGCGGTATAGTTTCAGCTTTGATGTGTGTCAAATTGGAGGGCAAACAAAGTGAGTTGAAGACGTTGAAGAGTATGTAATCTACACCACTGGAACGCGAAAAAATTTAAATATGTTACGAACAAATGTGTACGATTCACACTAAATTTCAAATAAACGAACGCTTATATACATCACTCTAAGTTTCTGTCATGGCTGTTAAACTAAAGCCATGTTTCATTAGAGCAACGATGACCAGGATATCAGTGTATATCAGAGCGATCAGAGCTGTTATAACGTGTTAAAACATACGCGAAACTCCACTCCTGGCCTCCAATGAAGATGCGAGTAGCTAGACCGCTATAACAATAATTACTGTGTTTACTTGTTTGCAGTCGCATTTTGGAAAATATTTGACAAATTTTATAAAATCCCAGTATTTGGGGGAAGCGAGTAGAAAAACGATTAAACAAATTATTGCCTTACCGGGAGACAAATTGTTTTCGGAGGTACAATTGTCGGATATATCCTTCCATATTTTGAATAATTATCCGTAGCCCAGTACCGACAGATTCTTGGAACCTCGTTGAAAATAAAACTGTAAATGAAAAAGCAGATTGGCTATTGGAAAACCTAAGTAATAGCGTAGCGCAATTCATGAAGGTAAAGGAAATCAAAACGAAACGAGATTTCTATGACCAAGATCTGGAAGATATGCGAAAAGAAAAAACCGTCTGTACAAGATTGCTCAACACCCGCCAGAATTGTCGGACCCGAAGACATTATGGAATGACTATCGAGTATTTCGCCAGAAGTACAAGACACAAATCCAAGAAAAGAAATTTCTATGTAATCAAAGATGTCTCAATCGGGTACGTGGAAACCGAAAACAAACATGGAAGGTGTTAAAAACAATACTCAACAAAGAAAATAACGAGATAGATTACATCACTGACGGAAACATATGTTATGAAAATGATGACGACATTGCTAGAGAGTTCAACAAGTTCTATGTCAACAGTATTGTCGAGTTGAATGCCACAATTCCAGATGTTGAATATGAAGACAACTTGGTAGAGTATCCAAGAGATTTTACCTTCCGGAGTGTCGCAATATCAGAAATGAAAGCTGCAATAAAAGAGTTGAAAGATAACACTGATGAATTCTTTATCAAGCCTAGTGTTCTCCTCGATGTCGCCTTCGTTATAGGCCCAATACTAGTAAACATCATTAACGAGTCATTCCAATCAGGAGTTTTCCCAAACTCATTAAAACGCTCAACATTAATACCTGTACGAAAGAAGCCTGGAACGACGAAAATCAACGAACACCGCCCAATTCATATGCTCCCTTGCTTAGAAAAACTGATTGAGAATCTAGCCCAAAAACAATTAGTAGAATTCATTATGGATGATCAATTGCTAAAAGATTACCAGTCCGGCTTTCGCAGTCAACACTCATGCGAGACGGCAATCAATGAAATTCTTTATGAATGGAAAGAGGCGCTAAACGACTCCAAAATTATAGTCGCAGTGTTCCTGGATTTCCAAAGAGCATTCGAAACTATTACACCGACATTGCTTTTGAGTAAACTATTCAAATTGGGCATTCGAGGAACAGCCTTTGAATGGTTTAAAAGTTACCTCACAGGAAGAAAACAAGTGGTCAAAATATGTGAAGTCATATCTGAAGAGCTAAACAACCAATTCGGAGTGCCGCAAGGATCCATCCTCGGACCAATCCTCTTCATATTATACATCAATGACCTCGGAAATGAGCTACGTAATAGTAAAATCAAATTATTTGCCGATGACACTATTGTATGTGATATCTGACGACATTACATATGCGATATCGCAGATAAACAACGACCTTGCCATACTATTCAACAAAATATGCCAGAATAAACTAAAGTTGAACATTGACAAAACAAAAGTTATGGTGATAACTAATAAGGTAATCAAAAAGAACGAAGTGCACATTTTTATAAATGGCATTGACCAGGTGAAATACTTAGGTGTAATAATTGACGCAAACCTCGTTTTTGATAGAAATGTGGACTACGTCAGTAAGAAAGTTGGAATGAAGGTCTCAGTCCTAGCGAGACTTAGGAATGAGCTTGACTTATATCAGAATTTAAATCTCTATAAGTCATTGATTCAGCCACACTTCACGTATTGCAGCAGTGTTCTGTTCCTTTGCAACCATGGTGACATTTTGAGATTACAAAAGATGCAAGATAAGTGTATGAGAAACATCTTGAGAGCCAAACGTAAAACGGAATCAATAGAAATGCTCGATAAATTGTACTTGATGAGTGTAAAAGAATTAATTATTTATAATACAATGTTATTTATACATAGGATTGTAACAGGCGAAGCGCCTCAATATTTGACAAGATCAAGATCAGATTTAAATATGAAAATCAGACGAGAACTTTAAGGAACTCTTGTGATATTCAATTGACGACAGCTTTAAAGTCGACTAGTAAGAACGCATTGTTTTATAAGGGAGTAAAGATGTATAACTCGTTACCAAAGACTATTACAGGAGAATTATCGTTATATAAATTTGGAAAATTGCTAAAAACTCAGGAGAGCTATGCCAACCAATTTTTAGCAGCAATCAAATTGAACGATTTAATAAATAATAAATAGTAAACGTTACCATCGCCCCTTCGCAGTAATTCAATGATCTAGTACAATCTTCAGTTCATTTGTTGACAGGTTTTTGACGTAAAATAGACATTTGATTGAAAAGTGAATGTATAAAGGGTTATAAAATAAAACAATTTTTCCAACTATGAATAACATTGCGGCCCTTGAATACCATCACAATAAAGTTTTCATGAAAGCTAATCGTCGTCAGCTACGAGACGCACTTGACCCATTCGATATTCCGGAGGAGCGGTTAGTTTACATAAATTTTATGAAATAGAATGTATATGAATGTGCGCTTTTAGGTTTAGAGAGCTCTACCGACTGCCGCGAAGCCTCGCTATGGATCTAATGCAAGAATTAAGCAACGTAATGACAGAAAACGTTACACCAGATATTCCTTTGTCAATACAGCTGTGCTCGACACTAAATTTTTTCGCAAGCGGGAGCTACCAGCGTCGGGTGGGACAAGATGCTTTTGCATGCTTAAGTCAATCTTGTGTATCTAGGTGCATAAAATCGATTAGCAAAACTATTGCTTTAAAAATGTCAGATAAATACATCGTCTTCCCTACAACACCCGAAGAAATAGAAAGCTTGGTAGAGGGGTTTCAGAAACTTGCGGATTTTCCTGGCGTATTCGCTTTAGTTGGCGGTACACGTATCGCTCTTGCTGCATTGAACAAAAAAATTGAATTTTCATATGTCTGCCGCAAGGGTTTTCATTCTATCAATACACAAGTTATTGTTGATAGTAATATGCGTTTCCTCAATGTAAACGCTCGTTACCCGGGATCTGCTCACGATTCATCGATTTGGCGGAACTCTTTAGCTAGTTCTCTTCTAGGAAATATGTACAATCAAATGGGTAGTAAATGGAAATATTTTCTACTGGCGGACACAGGCTATCCACTTGAGCCATGGCTTTTGAAACCCTATGCTTCACCGAGAACAAGTGCTGAAAAGGAGTTTAATGTTCGGCTACGAAGTCTACGTTCATTAATTGAAAGAGCAATCGGACTGTTGAAGGCTCGCTTTAGGTGCTTGCTTAAAGAAAGAGAGCTAAGGTATGATCATGTAACAAGCAGCAACATTATATATTCTTGTGTCATCTTGCATAACTTTCTTCTGAACAACAATTATCCTGTGGATGATCTTAAGTATATTCCTGATGAACCTGATGAATTTCAATCATCGTTTGTATACAGTAAAAATAACTACAAAAGAGGCATTGAAGTTCGAAATGCGGTAGCTCAATATTTTTCTCAGAAATAACAAACTGACCGTTTTGAATTCAGCATATAGTAGAAATTATCTTTTCGTGTTTAATGAATTATAAATGAACGCTTCAAGTTAGTGCCTTCTTCATGGCCTTCATGGCATCTCATAAACACGATACGCTTAATGCAATTACCATGTGAACAGTAGCCATATTTATATCGAGTTAAAGAGTTTAGTATTTACAACTTTCAGCTTTGAGCAGTCTTTTTTTTCGCTTAAATAAAAACATTGAAAAATTTCTTTCATAAAATAGAAAAAAAAAAAAAAACTTTCAGCTTTTTTTGAGGTACCAATCCAATTCATTTCACACAATTTAGATTCATAAACACATTCGTGAATGATACATGGAATGGGACGAATTCGCAAAGTTGAAAAAGTTGAAAGTTATAAATACTTAGGTGTACTCAACAATTTGCTCCTGTGTTCTTTATTTATAAAACTAATTTTGATATGGTTTTTTTAAGAATTAAAAGAATACATTGCCAAATTAGTTAATACAACATAAACTAAAACTAATTTCATTGACATTTTTAACATTTAAATTACAATTTTTGCATTCAAAATATATACAAAATTCATTTAATTCTTTAAAGGGCCTAGCAGGGTTAGGGAGTAAAAAGTGCCCCCAACGGAACTAAAGCGTTTGATACACCATTCGAAAGGTCTTAGCCTAGAACTACTTTTGGTAGAATATGAAACTCCAAAATGGAGTTATAGTGGAGTTATTAATGAAAATGTGAATTTAGTTTTTATCGTTTTTCTCTGAAGTGCGTCAACAAAAAATTCTGTAAAAATTCTCAAAATATCTCTACAGCGAGGGCAACGTCTGAGAATTTTTTCAGAATTTTTGAACCACATCTCGGGGTCAAAAAAATTCATTCAAAATTTCAAATATTTTTTTGGTGGTGATCTACCATTTTCAAAAATCTGAAAAAATTATGTAAGGTAGATCTCAGAACGACTAATTAATGCTCAAAATAACGAGTTAGTTCTGCACCCCTAACATGTAAAATACATTTTTTGAATTTTTGAAAGAATTTTTTCACCCCTAAGAAAGGGTTCAAAAATTCTGAAAAAATTAACAGATGTTACCCCTAGTGCAGAGATATTTCAAGAATTTTTTTCAGAATTTTTCGTTGACGCACTTCAGAGAAAAACGATAAAAACGAAATTCACACTTTCATTAATAACTCCACTATAACTCCATTTTGGAGTTTCATATTCTACCAAAAGTAGTTCTAGGCTAAGACCTTTCGAATGGTGCATCACACGCTTTAGTTCCGTTGGGGGCACTTTTTACTCCCTAACCCTGCTAGGCCCTTTTCAATCACATCAATTCAATCAAATGAATTTCTTTTTTTGCTTTTTTGTATCAAATAATAAAAATTGAATAATTCATTTAATTTTACCTCGCATTTAGCATTTAAAAATTTACAAATGATTCATTTAATTTGAATTTCACATAAAAAAGATATTAATTTTCCTTTTATAATTATTCAAAATTAATTTCATTACCTTTTTTGCATTTTTATGTTAAATAATTAATAACTAAATAATTAATTTAATTTTAAATCAAACTTTTTTTCAATGTTCAGTCAATAAATATTTAAAAATTAAA
>CM055404.1:129512871-129561788 GCA_029228625.1 Pseudolycoriella hygida
GTTAAGACAATTACGCAAATTTTGCTGAGATATATTCACTTTATCAAACATTCTGTAAAATATCAATGAATCGCTCCAAGTACACCTCAAGGGTCGTCAAAATTCCAACTTTTTTCACTCAAATATCGTCTGTCGAGCATGGTACAGACTTGTATTGTTCAAAAAAAAAAAATAAAAAAAATAAAAATATTTGCGTTTCCGAGTGTTTCCCAGAACAAAGCGTTTTCAATGGAAGTATGCACTTATCTCAAAGGGCAGTAGCGATAGGATTTTAATTCTTTAAGTTTTATTATCGTAGGATACCCCTAAGTGTATTCCAGCAAAAAAATTCCATGTACCGGAACTTTCCAATAAAACCCTTTTCAGCCGCACCGTGGTTATCTTAGCCTGATTCGTCCAAAATTTTTTTTCCTGGTGGCATCGTCCTAGACCCATTAGGGAAAAAACATTTTTGGAGGTCCGAAAACAGTTTTCCGTCAATATCTCCACCAAACCGATGTGGAATTCGCTCAAATTTCATGAGTCCGAATCCATATTTTACTGCATTTTGGAAGTGTGAAACACCAAGTGTTCGCAGCGTCTCTCAGATATTTGTGAATTGCAACCCAGATGAATGTAAGAGTCAAATAGAAAAGAAAGGCAGACGCTTTCTAAAGGAAGTAAGTTATAGTTTTCGAGTAAAAATCATTGAAATAGTTCGAATTTCATGAAACCAAAACGATGATGTGAAGTCAGAGAATGAAATGACGCCATTTCATGATATTGGTGCAATATTTGAGATAAGAAACTGGTCGAGCTAAACTAGTCAGAAATGACAGTTTCTTCAACGTTCTTCGCGTCTAGTGACCATCACATGGTACCACAATTTCCGCCGCAACGAGCGTCATGATCCCACGGAATTTGATAGAATTCCACATCGATTTGCATGGTGAACCGACTTTTACCCAAAAGTGTTTACACATAGGATTTTTAGCCCCTGACGAAGTGTCTTTACTGTGTCTTTACTGTGAGGTATGTAATTTTGAAGATTGGCCTATAGTTTCTTGGGCAAAGTTGTTGCTTAGGTCTAGGAGATTGCAGAAATGCAAAAAAATGGTCTGTTCGTCCGTCATCACTAAAACTCGAGTAAAACACATCTGATTTCGATAATTTTTTTCCTGAAAGATAAACAAAAAATAGGAGCTAAGCTCGAAGATGAGCAAATTTAGTCAAAAACTCTAGGAGATATGGCTAAAAGCGTTAGACATAGGGCCGTGAAACTCGTTTGAGTTAATCTTCGTAACGATAGCACGGATGATAATGAATAAGGTACCAAATGAAAGGTATTTGTCATACCTTTCACGAAAAAAAAAAAGATTTGGGACCCACTTGATCGGTAGTTAGGGCTCTGGCCATCGGTGAATGGGAGCGAGTACTTCAGCTCTGGCAACAGGTTATGGGCCCAGGCTGATCAATTTGTAGCGCTAGTTTGCTAGAAAGTGTTTCAATAACTGGCTACAGGTGAAATTGGTTTTTAGAAGGAGACTTTGGTATGAACAATGCGATGAAGCTAAGCGACAATGTGGTCGTTGATCTGTGCAAATTATGATGACGGATTTAGCATGAACGTGGCGGTGATGCCAAACGACAGTCGTTGTTTCATACAAAACTTAAGTTTTTTGGTCAAGTCGGTGATTGGGGTGAGGGTAATGCTAATGAAAGGGGACCACCCCACAACTAAGAATCACTAGCTATTTGGCGGCGGTCACCTCCCTGAAGAGAGGGGGAGGTCAAAACTAAAAAATTGTTTTTTCCTTTTTTTTAAACTTTTTGTGAACTAGGAAGTGCTGGAAAGGACTGGATGAGTGGTTAAAAGGTGGTGGAAGAGTGACGGAAGAGCGGAGATATATGAAGATATATTAAGCGCTTTAAAGAGCCCACCTTAAGGAAAGTAGGCGCTAAGTGGACATCAATTTTGTGTACACGCACCCAGGATACGCCGCGTCAAAGCTGCCTACTTGTAACGGGGACCCCTTGTCTTGTCACTACCGAAGTATTTGCCGACTCCAAACCCCTCTCAGTACCATTATATCGAAGCAAGCATAATTTGTTGCTGATTTGTCACAGATCTCTTCCAACTCTTCGTAAAGTGAACCAACCAACTTACAGAATTCAGTAAACGGATGCTGATTCAATGCTCTACAAGCTCGCAAAAACAAATATCTGCTAAGCTTGCCCGCTAGAAGATCGCTTTGGCGGTTGAGAGTATGCAGAAGTGACGAAAATGGCGGAGACTTTGTAGTAGTTTCTGCGTACCTTCCGTATGACTCAGACAAACCGCCACCAGGTCTTACTCTGGAAAAAATTGTGGAATTCTCCGAAAAAGAGAAAACTCCATTATTAATTGGAACTGACTCAAACTCGCACCACGTTATATGGAGCAGTTCAAAAACAAACCTAAGAGGCGAACAATCAGTACAGTTTCTGATGTCAACGGACCTCACAGTGGTTAACTCAGGTAGGAAGCCAACTTTCGAAAATTCCTTAAGAAGAGAATGTCTTGATGTAACAATTGCATCCTGTGAACTATCCAAACAAATTCACTCGTGGAGAGTGACTGATGAGGAGACGTTCTCGGATCATAAGTTAATCAAGTTCCGTCCAAACCACCAGGACAGATATCTGTCAGTAGAGGAGCTGGAAAAGGCAAATAGAGAATTAACTTCTGCAATAGTCGAAGCGTATAAAATCTCTTGTCCGTTAACCAATCCTAAGCCTCTGGGAAAAAGTTATGTGTGGAGCGATGACCTTGATAGAAAGAAGAAGAAATTACGCAAAGCCTGGAACAAGGCAGGGAAAAAAGGCAAGCGTCAGGATAAAAGCAAAGAAATCCATAGAGTTCTGCTAAAAGAGTACAACAAGGCCCAAGATGAACTGAGGGAAAAATGCAAAAGAAAATTCTTTGAAGAAGCTAAGTCGATTCCTGATTTTGCTCGTATCCATAAGATTTTGGCTAAAGACCCAACTATTCAAGTTGGTTCTCTCCTAGAACCCGATGGAAACTACACAGCAAATAGCAAAGAAACGTTCGAACATCTCCTGAAAACTCACTTTCCAGGTTGTAGCAAACCAAACGAAGAACCTCCTGGACAACCTACAAAAATACCAAGTCGTAAAGAATGGAAGTTTGCAGAAAGAATTGTCAAGAGAGGAAAAGTCAAATTTGCAATCCATAAGTTCTACTCCTTCAAATCAGCTGGCCTCGATGAAATCTGGCCAGCTCTGCTAAAAGACGGCAAGGAACTATTGGTGGAAAGACTAAGCAGTACTTTTTAGAGCTCTATTGACTTTGGCCACTTACCCAGCCTCTGGGAAAAGGTAAAAGTCATTTTCACTCCCAAGCCTGGGAGAACCGTCCATAATGAAGCAAAAGACTTTAGGCCAATTAGTCTTACATCCTTTCTCCTCAAGGCTGTTGAAAGACTACTAGATTTCTTTGTAAGAGGTGAGGTCCTCAAGACCTTTCCACTGCACGCAAATCAACATGCCCATCAGATGGGAAAGTCCACTGATACTGCACTGCATCAGTTGACTCATAAAATAGAAAGCACGCTTAAAAATGGTGAAGTGGCCCTGGGCTGCTTTATGGACATGGACATTGAAGGTGCTTTCGACAATACAGAATTTGAAGTCATTACTGATGCCATTAAAGAAAGGCAAATGGATAACGTGGCGGTGAAATGGATAATTAAAATGCTTAGCGGAAGGACAGTAGAGGCTGTAGTCTGTGGCACTAAAATGAGAGCAGTAGTTACTAGGGGATGCCCACAAGGAGGAATTCTATCCCCAATCTTGTGGTGCATAGTCATAGACTCACTCTTAGTGAAATTGAACGACACGGGCTTTTTTACTCAAGGTTATTCTGATGACGTCTCTACGATCATATGTGGTTTCTGTGTAAACACTATAGGTGATCTTATGACAGCAGCACTAAAAGTGGTAGAAACATGGTGTCAGGAAAGGAACCTGAAAGTAAATCCGAGTAAAACCAAGATGATTCTGTTTAGAAGGACCAAAGCTGTAGAATCTGAATTAGGGGATTTTGTGCTAATTGGCACGATCCTAACTATGAGAACTACGGTGAAATATATGGGGGTCTTATATGATTACAGAATGACATGGATAGTACACATAGAAGAAAAGTTAAACAAGGTCACTGGGATTTTCTGGATGTGTAGAAATGCTTTTGACAGGACTTGGGGCCTATCGCCTAAGGCAATATGGTGGCTATACACAGCCGTGGTCAGACCGATTCTCTGCCACGGATGCTTGGTATGGTGGCCCAGAACTGAAATTGGCACAGCCAAAAAGAGGTTGGATAACCTTCAGAGATTGGCTGGTCTATGTATCACGGGGCGAAAAATACCACCGCTAAAAAGTCGCTAGAGGCCCTACTATGCCTACCACCGCTTGATCTTTACATAAAATCATTGGCTTTCAGATCAGCCTGCAATGTAAGATGTAACGGCTGTTGGTCTGCAAAATCAGAGCTAGGCCACGCCACCATATGTAAACTCATAAAGGATGAAATCCTTCAAATGCCGAGTGATCAATGCCGACCGGAACTCTGGTTGGACGATAAGTTCACATGCATTACTCCTGATAAAAATGAATGGCTAGGAGAGAACAAAATCTATCCACCCACGGAGGCACTGGTTTGCTATACGGATGACTCCAAACGGGACGGTTTTACTGGGGCAAGTTTCTTCTGTGAATTTCCTCTTTTGGAGGCTAGTATTTTCACAGGATCTTACGCCTCAGTCCACCAGACCGAACTTTTTGCCATCTCGGAACTCTGCAAATCAGAAGCTATTAAAACGGCTTTGAATAAAGATATTTATATCTGCACTGATAGTCAATCGGCTATTGATGCCATCAGCTCCCCAATAGTATGCTCCAAAACCGTAAGGGTATGTAAAACAATTCTAAATGAAACGAGTAGGGCAAACAAGGTTACTATCATCTGGGTCCCTGCACATGAAGGTATTCCTGGAAATGAGAAAGCGGACACTCTAGCAGGTAACGCAACTACCAAGAGCTTCATTGGACCAGGGCCACACTTTGGCATTTCCAAAGCCACAAGGAAGAGCATCATTAACCAATGACTTTTTAAGCAGCTTGAAAATTCTTGGCGTAACTATGACGGGGCAAAACATACAAAAATATTCTGCCCAACCCCGTCCAAAGACTTTAGTCAGAGACTTCTAAACCTTGATAGACCAAACATCAAAAGAACGGTTGAAGTCATCACAAACCATTGTGGACTCAACAAGCATCTTTGTGATATAGGTATCAAGGACGACCCGAAGTGTCTGTGTGGTCATGGGGATGAAACGGGAAGCATATCATTTTTAATTGTATCAGATTAGACATATCAGAATGAGTATTCTGGGTAAACCGGAACTAACGCCCTCGGACATGAATCTGAATAACCTGGACCTGGAGAAATTTGCTACTTTTCTTAGACGGACCAATCGATTGGAATGACGAACGTAACTTCAACCACAAATCCACTTGCCCAAACTAGTCAGAAAATTAAAAACACATAAACAACTTTGTAAAAGCATATAAATTTAGTTGGACGTGATTATTTGTAATCAAAAATGTCTGTAAGGTTTTTGAATGCTTCTCGTTTGTAATGTAAAGTCTGAATGTTTTGTATATTCTGTTTTGGAAAAATTTGAATTTTGAATAAACAAGGAATAAGAGGGACGTTGGTACAAAGGATAATTATCCAGGTGCCTGTCAATCTCCCTGCAGATTTGACCCCTCTCTACACCCTTCTTATCTATCTAAGCTTGCCCGCTAGAAGATCGCTTTGGCGGTTATGCGTACCAACTACTTATTTAGCGTGACGCCAAGATCCTTCCATGCTGTTGGTGTGTGCGCCTGTTTAAGTTAATAGAATGGCTAACTGTGAGATGTTGGAACCTTCGTCGGCCAGACAATTGTAAGCAGGCTAGCTCGTCGAGCAAATGTCGCATACCGATATCTATATTTCAATGATCCCATGCATAGTGCAGAGAGACGAGGTCGTGCATGCTCTTACGACGACACAACGAACAAGGCTGTCACCTATCTAAATAGACGCATCAATCCAAAAGGATGAATAGTAAACGTACTCGCTTCGACATAATGGTACTGAGAGGGGTTTGGAGTCGGTAAATACTTCGGTAGTGACGAGCCGAGGGGTCCCCATCTCAGTAGGAAGAAAATGCCCTTTTCAGCGCCAATGGGTTACAAGTAAGCAGCCTCCACGCGGCTTATCCTGGGTGAGTGCACACAAAATTGATGTCCACTCAGCTACATTATCGATAAAATTTCTACTTAAAGGGCGCAATTTGCTAACGTAGGCTTTGTAAAGCGCCTACTTTGCTTTATGTGGGCTAATAACTATTTGACGACGTATACGGGCATAACCTGATCTTAAGGCGCCCAATATATTTTCATGGCAATCTCCGCTCTTCCGTCACTCTTCCACAATCTTTTAACCACTCATCCAGTCCTTCAGGGAGGTGACCACCGCCAAATAGCTAGTGATTCTTAGTTGTGGAGTGGTTCCCTCTCATTAGCACTAACCCCCACCCCAATCACCGACTTGACCAGAAAACTTAAGTTTTGCCAATGGTCACACAAAATAAAAACTTTTCAAAACAAAATCTAACGAAGGATACTGAAATTCGCGGAAATTCATAAAAATTCACGAAATTCACCGAATTCAACAAATTCGTAAAAATTCACGAAAAATTCAATTAAATAGGCGCTGGACCCAACACGATATTTGGTGGTCTTTCGTAAATTTCCTTTGATGATGAGGTTTTTCTGCAGCGGTGTAAAGTAAAAAGAGACGAACTGTTTTGTTCACGAAAGTATGGGTCACAGGCCTATCCTAAGTGCTCTAAGTTGAATCCATGATCGCCCTAGTACAAAACAAAATTTTGAACATTTTCGTGAAAAACAAACTTTTTTTGAATTTTTTTTTAATTTGAAGATTTGTGGAGGTTTTTCCTTCCAGTGTTCCAGAGGGTTTTTCAATAATGCACTTCTAGCAATTTTCAATCCAATTCAATGTGGACGTAATTTCATGCGCAGAAGAGTAAAGGAAATATTTTCATACATTCGTCCTAGTCTTTTCGCAACATCTTTTCTGTTTGCCAAAAGAAGGGACAAGGACTTGCGTCACATTACCCTTTTGAAACGGGTTCTTGTTGTGGTATCAGTCGTTTTGGAAGTACAGACATTTCTTTGACGAATTAAGTAAACAAATTTTCATGAGCCGTCGCTGCCGTCAGCCGTGAGATCGCTTTCTCCCATGGACGAAAACGAAAAGTTTTTTTTTGAGCGCTCGCCACGCCTCTAGTAGCCCCGTATTGTCTTTCGTTGTTCTTTAATAAATAAAAACAAATCGCATTTGCGTTCAATAAAACTATATTGTTACGTCACTATAATGGATATCGAAAAGTTACAAATTTACAAGTAATTTTGTCATCGATAAACCAAATGACGCTAGTTAAGATGAATTTGTGAATTCTGCCACAGGAAAACAAATGACGTTGACGACTTTTATTCATTCATTCTAGAAGCCAGTTTGTGAACCATGAGTAACATTTCTCGATTCTCAACTGAATAAAGTTTTCAAATTTTTATAACTCTTTCAAAGGTCAAATGATGTAACTACTCACTTATGTGGATCTGCAGATGATGTAAGTAGAAACGGTAAACTTCAAAGGATTTGTCGCACTGTGGACAAGTGTATAGCTTCACTTCTAAAAATGAGATTTTCAATCTTTCTATCATGCAGTGAAGTACCGTCTACCTACTCACCTGTGTGGGTCAACTTCTTACCTGTGTGGGTCTTTTTGTGGACTTCTAATTGGTCTCTACGTCGAAATGTTTTGTTACATTGCGTGTGATCACAAGCAAACGGCCTCTCGTCTAAAAGAAAAGTATCTATTTGTTGCGAGCTTCTTTGGCCGTAAGCAACTACTCACTAGCAATCCTTTTTAAAATGGACAAACGGACATAAGAATAGCTAGTTTACTTGTCCCCTCCTTCTTCCCCCCCCCCCCCCACCTTCCCAAATAAAGCGAAATTTTATTATACGTTTAATTTGAAGTGACCTAAACATCGAGAAAATTTAACGATAGAAAGAAAGCAAAGCAATAGGAAGGAAAAAGGTAGTATTTGGTTAACAAGTATAAGATTTCTCTCCCTAAAGGGATATTTTCATTCGTTCGATCATACGGTAAAGTACTACCTAGCTACTCACCTTTGTGGATCAATTTATGCGTTTGTAAATGGCTTTTTTGAGTAAATTCTTTGTTACAAATCGGACAAATGTGAGTCTCGTCTCCTGAGAAAGAGATTTTCTTTCTGGCGTTCATTTGGTGGAAATATACCAGTTTTCTTACTTGTGTGAATGTTTTTGTGTCTTACTAAATCACCGTTTCGTTTAAACGTCTTGTTACATTGCGCATAATCACAAGAAAACGGCCTCTGGTCTGAAAGAAAAGTATCTTTTTGTTGAGAACTTCTTTGGCCGTAATCTTCTACTCACCGGAGTGAGTTACCATGTGTAACTTCAGACTGTCCTTACTGGCGAAATATTTTTTGCAAGTGGGGCAAAAGAACGGCTTCTCGACTGCACATTTATTTGATCCAACCTTATGAAAAATTATATGAAAAAGTCAAAGCGAAATTTACACGAAGCGTCAGGTTGTAATGACAAGTGGAATGGCATAAGATCAATCAAAATAGAGCGCATCAAATCAGAAAAATTTACACAAAACAAAAGCTTTTAGCTGCTCTTGGCGATGCGAATGCATTGTACCGAAAACTAAAACCGAACCAAGAAACATCAGGTCATTCAGAATGGAGGCCTTGTGCTTCTCTTTGGTACATGCGATGCTCATGGATGTTCGCATCAATCTGTTGGAAAACTAAATTTTTTATCGCCTAGATGCGCAGATGTTTCACGTCCATTGCATTGTCTTCGCTCAAAGTAGGCTTGAAAGCTAACACTGAAGTTTTGTTCATGTTCTTCCGAAGGCGTAGCAGCTTGTAAATGTGCAAAAAGGCACGTCTTTTCAATGTATTTTTACTTTGTTGAAAAGCCTTTTGAAGTTCGAAACCTCAAACAGAGCGTTGTGTTTCACTTATTTCACGTTAATTTATTCATACCTTTGGCACATCGGCGTCCATGTTAAAAACAAAAAAATTAGAAACTCTGACCCGTTGATGGCTTCGAAAGAGGATACACACAATACAAAGAGGAACACAAATGAGCCTCACGAAACGACAAAAATGTTTTGACTAATTGCATTAGGTTTTGAAGGTATGTGTTCTTTGTACTACAACGGCCAACGACATCTGCTTGTCAAATCTCGAAAACTAGTACTTTCTTGAAGATGATGAATCTATTTTTGTTTATGTTCTTCCGTAGCGTATACGTGGCAGCTTGTGAATGTGCAAAAATGCACGTCTTTCCACTGCATTTCTACTTTTTGTTTAAACCCTTTTGAAGTTCGAAACCTCAAACAGAGCGTTGCATTTCACTTATTTTACGTTTATTCATACCTCTGGTACATCAGCGTCCATTTTAAAAACAAATCCAAATTAGAAACTTTGACCCGTTGATGCCGCCGAAGGACGATACACACGATACAAACTGGTACACAAATGAGCCTCGCGAAATGGCGAAAATGTTGTGACTAATTGCATTAGCTTGTGTAGGTATGTGTTGTTTGTACTTCAAGAGCCAACGACATCTGGTGGTCCAATCTCGAAAACTAGTACCTTTTCGAAAATGACGAATATAAAATTTTTGACAGCGTTTTGCTTTGTTACAATTTGGTAAGCGCAGATGATCGAAGTAATTTTTGTTTCTGAAGTTTCAGGGGGTCTTGAGACGACAAAAATTTTGCAAAAAAAATTTCAATTTACCGTCCAGATATTCAAAATTACCGACAAAAAATCTTCTTTACCGACCAAAATAAAGACAAAAAACGATAATAATTTTCCGAGCGATAAACTGAAAAATCGACAAAAATTTCTATCGATCGACCGTTTACTATGTTTGACCGAGAGAAATCGACCTACAAAAACTTATTTTCAGTCGGTATTTTGGAATTTCTTGTCATTCATTTGTTTCCGGTACTTCGATTTAAGCTTCGGTAAGCTCAAATTTAGCGTCGCTATTGTAATTTGACAGTCGATCACTTGTAGTCGGTAATTCGAATAATCTCTCGATCGCCTCTTTTCGGTAGTTTTAATTTTCGGTCACAGTGTTTTAATTATGTAGCCGGTCATGTTGTGTATCTCTCGGTATTTGTTGTTTTCAGTCGTTACTTCCAATCTGGTATTTTTATTCTATAGTCGGTATTATCGGCTCAACTTCCGGTGTAGTAAAATTTTTCGTTCGGTATTTCAGAAGTAAAAGACGTGATAAACAAGGTAAGACTTTGAGCTGAAACTACGAAAAAACATAAACGCTATACGCTATACTGTACGACCAAAACCGTAACGTTTCAAAATAAATCAACAACCACAGCATATGAAAATGGTGCTCTAAACTTAAGAGTTTACACTACGTACTAAAGAGCCATCTGGCGGAAGTTTTTCAACTAATGAAAATTTGTATGGGAAAAGTGACACTTTTGTGTAACGTTTTTCTCTTAAATTCTTGAATGCAAACCAATGCTTATATAATAATAATGCGTTTATTTAGCGTCTGACTAATACAGTCGACGATTCTTAGTACTAAGCACAGAGTTTAAATTTGAAAATTATAATAATAAATAAATTAGGTTCAACAAGGTGCAGTAATGTTAAGTACAAATAGTGAAAAGCAAGTAACATTTATAAAAATTGCTAAACGTTCGTCAATCAAGAATATAGGAAACAGAAAAAATAGAAAAATATAATGACAGAAACAAAGAAGAAAGTTTGAGCTTTGAATAAAAAAAAAACCCAGGTCAAAAGTAAAGTAAATTTGAGTCAGTTTAAAGCGCCACCCAGTGGTCAAATAGATTGTCGGGAAGCTGAAGAAGTTCTGAACGAAATCGGTTATCAGGTAATGTCGGATCAATGTGTTTAGCTGCGATATTGTATAAAATGCAATATAATCATTACATACTTTACCTATTTCTAAAGGAAATTGCGAAAACACTTTTGAAAAAAACATTCTCATTTGCTAGAAATTAGAATTCCAATGTTTCATTTCAAAAGTCAGTTTTTTCAGCTTTTCTAGTTAATAAACACTTCGAAATGCATAATTTTTTCGACCAATGTGTTTGCTCACTTAATCTCACTTAATCCATTTAAAACACAGAAATAGATAAAAACTTTTTGAGTTGATACATTTGCAAATGTTTGTAAACGTCAAATCACAATAAAGATTTTATTTGGAATCATCAACTCAAATTTTTTTTATCAATTTCTGACCCGTAAAAAATGTTTTCTGCCATTTAAATTGATTACTCAGTTAAAGATTAAGTGAGCAAACACCATTGGTCGAAAAAAGTAAACCTTTCGAAGTGTTTATTAACTAGAAAAGCTAAAAAAACTGACTATTGCAGTGAAATATTGGAGTTCACATTTCTAGCAAATGAGAATGTTTTTATGAAAAACGTTTCCGCAATTTTCTTTAGAAATAGGTAAAGTATGTAATGATTACATTAACATTGATTTGCATTCTGGACTTTAAGAGAAAAACATTACACAAAAGTGTCACATTTCCCATACAAAATTTCATTAGTTGAAAGACTTCCGCCAGATGGCTCCTAAGTACGTAGTGTAAACCCTTAAATTTTTCTTTACTTTAACTCTTTTTAAAATCGCGTAAAGCAATATTAAAAGACCCGACAGAAGTGAAATTTGTAAATGTCTACCTGCGCACAGCTGCATAAAGACTTGCGTCACTACTCCACTTTTTGGCGGGTACTCCTTTTTCATAACTAATGACTTTTCCCTTGACACCACCTCTACAACTATATGTTTTACCGAGATGTTTCAACCTTACTAAAATCCAATATTGCGGCTGTCGGCCATTTTGTTGGGAGCCCAAATCAGTGTTACCATATGGTGTTTAGAAAACCTTTCCAACAAAAAAAATCTGAAAGTCTGATGTAATTCACCCGATTTATATGTAAAAAACACATAGAGCCCTTGTCGACCTGTCTTTTTAGGGCTACAGCTAGGTCCAGTGACGTGAAATTGAAAAATATTGAGCATCAACCTTTCCAACAAAAAAAGTTTATCAAAATCGGTTGAGATTTACTTGAAGTATGTACAAAAGACAGAAAACCACTTAAGCGGCCCTAGCTCGGCGGCCCTACGTCCAAAAGTGCCTAAGTTCGAACGTGACTTCTTTTTTTGGTTATCTTTCAGGGGGAAAATCTTTTTTGAAAATCGGTGAAGACTTACTCAAGTTATCGTCGCGTCGTGACAGACAGACGGACGGACGTTAATTTTTTTTGCTGATTTGGCATGTAGAGGCAACCAAAAAAATTTCCGCCTTACTCACAGGTTCAAATTCGAAATGTAACAAAAAGTTGTAGTAAACCCATAAGCCTCTTAGTTCGTGTTCTGCTCTTGAAATTTGAAATACCAATCAATACACATCAGAGAAATGATACCAGGATGGCTAATGAAATGTGTAGGTCCCTTAGAATAAAAATTAAACTACCGACTCATAAATTCAAAGCACATACTGCTTTGATCGACCAAAACACATCCATACAGGCGGTGACTGATCGACAGAACTATTTAAGTATCGACCGAAAAAACAAATTACCGAACCAAAATGTAAGTACCGACCGAAAAATCTAATTTGCCGATCGAATCAACCGGCTAAAAAGTTCTCTTTTTCATATTTTTCAGTCGATCAAATACGTTTTTGTTCGGTAAAGTAAGTCGGTAATTTAAACTTAGCAGTAAGTACGAAGGATGTCGGTCAAGTCTAATTTCCGTGCAGTGTAGTCTTTTGTGTGATAGTTTGCTGTGGTTTGCTGTGTGATGGTATGTTATGTGGTTGTGTTGTTATAATATCCCCCCATGAAGGGATTAGTCGTGTCAGTTGCTTCCTGTGATGAACGAGGCTATGTTAGTATCCTACGAAATTCTTCAAGGGTAGAAGTCTCCAAACCAGTTCACCCTTAAGTTCATGAGGCCTGGACAGTGTAGCAGGAAATGCTTTGCTGTTTCTGGTACGTCGTTGCACCTCGTGCACTTCGGGTCACTTATGAGTCCCATTTTTAGATGGTATCTCAGTGTGTTGTGGCCGGTAAGCATTCCCACTGTCGACCTTAAGTTTTTTCTATTAAGGTTTAAGAGGTTCTTGGTGGTCTGTGGGTTACATCCATCGACTAACTCCTTAGCCTGCCTGCAGCTGTCTATCCCTTCCTAAAATCTTTGGTGCCTTTCGCGAGTCCGCCCTTTTATGAGTCCCACAACCTGTCCGATTTTAACACCCAGGACTGGTTCGCCAGCTCGTCGCTCGTCGGTCCTGAAACCCATATCAGAGATACTTTATTGTTCTCTGAGAGCGCATCCGGTGCCACTTTGTTTTCTAGTATCAATTTTGCCGCAAACTTACAAGACTCGCTAACAGTGCAAATGACAATTCGCTTATTCACAACCTGACTTCCCGTCAGTTACCCACAGCTCCTTCCGACCGCTAAGGTCTCTGCTTGCAATACTGTAAAACTCCTATCTCTTACCATGTTCCGCCTTCACCCAATCCTTTATCACTGTCGTATACACTGAGTTCGGGACATCGGCTTTGTCATTGCCATCCACTCCCGAATGTTAAGGCACCCGCACCCGTTTGACCCGATTCTTCAGCCCTATCTGATGTAGGTGTTCCTTGCATTCTTTCACCAACTTGGAAGTCACAACGGGTGATATCAGCGCCTTTATCGCTGCCTTACTATACGTGCAAATTACTATATCTTTGTCTCCCAGTCCTTCTGGCAGAATTTCACTAGCACTTAGGAGTGCCGCTGAAGTTTAGGCCTGGATGATACTAGAGAGCTTCATTAGATGAATCCAAGTGCCGGTATCCGTTCCTGGGTGGTATATACCAGCTCCAGTCCCTTCACTCATTTTCGAACCATCCGTAAAACCAACCCATTCGCTACTAGGTAACATATTTGGCCACCCATTTTCCCATTCATTCCTAACTGGGAAGATCGCTTCAAAGTTCCTTTCGATACTTAATTCTCGCTTCAAGTAATCCCGTGGCATGTCTAAAATGCGATCAGAAGTCATACTTTTGATCTTCCCTTGCCCGGTGCAGAAACCTGAAGTCCGCAATCCGTTTTGCGTCAACATGTCCGCTATAACGAAAGCTTTTGGCTTCATTACTATATCTGTAGGTGGCCCCGCTAGTAGAACTTCCAGGGCCGCTGTTGCCGTCGTCTTCATGGCGCACACACATACCAGCCGCAGAACTTATTTCAGCCTCTCCTTCGCGCCTCTAATACATTTTTACTATACTTCGGGCATGTAAGCTAGTCACACGATATGCATAGTTTATATGTTACAAGCTTACATTTAAGTCGAACAACTTTCTGCGTATTATCAGCGATAGCGTCACCTCAAGCGATATCATTGATTTTGGAAGCGGACCTACGCACTGCGTCACACTTTACCTTGAAAGAGGTTTTTGTATGCGATTTCTTGCTGTGAACATTGTAAACGAAATTCGATTTAGTAAAACTTTCGACTTTTTTGTTATCACAGTGGGGGTCCGAAACGTACTTTTGTGCACTTTTTCTTAAAAGCATGAAAATTATACCGTCGATAAAGTATACTTTCCTGAGCCAAATGCGATCGGCAGCCTGAAAAATGTCCGCCTTCTTCCCCAATTTTCCTTCTATAAAGTTATGAATACAGAGGTAGTTTTGAGTAATTTGAGGAATTGTTGATAAGCGACTACTGAATCGATAGAGGTCATATGGAGCTAAAATGAAAGAAGAAAGTCGCAAGTTTTGTAGAAACTTTATATTTCCCGAATTTTTCCAGCTATTCCGAAAAAGTGATTTTTTCTCGATGCATAACCTCAAATAGCTTCTGAAATTGAATTGCTACGAGAAAATTTTATTCGGGGGGTTTATTCACCATTTAATTCTGCATTAAACTGCTGAAAAGAAAAATTTTCTATCTCGTCAGGGAAAAGATCTAGGAACGATTTTCCATCATCCTGTCATTTGTAACTGTAAACAAAATTACTTTTTTTTTGGTGATCTAACAACTTCTCTAATCATTTCAAAAGGTTTTTCGACGAATGTACAGAATGTAGTCGCTATTTTCTTTTGGTCGTCGATTTTTCTACACCCTATCATGTGATACCATCAGTTAGAACTCTAAGAATAAATTATTTTTACAGATTTTTCTTGCTCGTGTCTTGGATTCATACTAAAGTCGTGACGATAAATGCTAGTGTGGCATTTTTCGCATAGGGCAGGTCAGAGGCGGATCAACCTCAGGGCGATTCGGAACATTGCCCCAGGGCGCTGGAAGAATAAAGAAAGAAAAGTTAACTTATTGCAATCACATATTCGAAGTCAGTACAACCGATGCTCTTGGACTATGTGCACACGCAATCTCAGTCCTCCATTCGAATTATTGTCAAGTAATGTTCCTAACACCTGTGACGGCAATGCATGCAACTGCGCTCCCGATTCCGGTCGTTGGACGACCAAAAACCTTGCTTTTTCATCCCGTTCTTCAAAATGTAGCTGCTTTGGCAGCTTGATGGTCGTGCACCATTGTTTCTGAGACCATCGTTGAACTGGAAAACAGGTTTCAGGGTGCAGGGATTTCCATTCATTAAGACCATCCGCGAAATCAGCATCTTCAGGGTTTAGAGCAAGTGAATTTAACATAAAGCTTACGAAGGAAGATACTGAATGTACTGATGATAAAAATGCTGGGATGACAAAGTCCACGTGTTGTTGTCGACCTTGCATTGGTCAATGCTTCTACCGTCAATTTAGTATGGTTTTCAAATTCTTCTACTGATTCCCTGAAACAGGGCCGCACTGATCTATTTTCGACCAGTCAAAATTTCGTTCGGGCAGATCGTCATTTTTTACTTCTTAGAATGCAAACAAAAAAGTTAAAGAGCAGTTTCATGAAATCTCCGAACGATTTATATGAATCTCACATACAGCTCGCTTCCGATCCTCTCTAGTGATTTCGTGTACTGGAAAAGCGCTTTGCAAATACGAAATTTCTAACTAGAGCGTAAAAAAGTTTCGCTCGCTCCGCTCGCGATCTTACGACTGTACACATATGAAGTATAACAAAAAAATATCGCCAAGCCCAGGTTTTGCATGTTTTGTTTGAAAGTAGAATTTCTATTATAAGTGAATGGCGCTAGAACTTTCCAAAGTCGAAAAAACGGTAATTTTTGTGAAGGATCTAGAAGTCGCAAATGGCTTCGGATAACAAAGCAGAATATATGGGGAGGTTTTTCGATTTTTCATGACTTTCAAATGTGGGCCTGATCCAAAACCATGCCCCAAAATAAAATCAAAATTTAGCCCGATGAGCCTTGGGGTTACAAATCGGCGTAATTTGGTGAATTGTAATTTAAGAAAAAGTATTGCTGAAATGGAAAACGACTTCTAAAAAGATGATTTTTAACTGAACTTCTTCTAAGATATTTGAATTTATCAGTTTGAAAATAAATTGTGGAACAAAAATTATTATCACATTCGAGCCAATTGCACTAATAATTGGGCTATAATCGGCCTATTATAGTCGACTTTCTTGTTAAAAGTAGGGTTGTAATGACGCTATTATAAGCCGGTTCTTTAATGATGACGTAGACTACACTGAAACAATACGAATGAATGGGAATGAAACGTGTGTCTTTATGACAATTGCATACTAAATCGAAAAATCAATCTACACGACATTTTTTGCAACAAATTCGATGAGTTTTGATTTTTGATTTATGTAATTTTGTTGTCATGTTTTGTGCATAATTGCCAATTATAGGCTTAAATGTGATAAACTATCGTATAATACAAGGAGAACAATCGCGCATTTATTCCTCTTGTATTATAATATACTATTACGCTCTTGTTTTTCAAAAGTTACTACTAGTGATAGTTAATGATAAACCTTCCGAGTCTTCGATCACGAAGCATAAATCTGTGTTTGATTCAGCTTTGTGGACCTTTGAGTAAAATGTGTCTCTGTCCTTCGAGTCCAGCTGAAGCTCGATGCTTGAAGCCCACCAATTCCAATTCCAATGATTCACGTGATTTTCGTGATTCTCATGATTCCTTAAATGAATCCGAGATTCCCCGGGTGAATTTGTGATTCCATTTGCCTTGTGACAGGATTCACTGGAGTCGTTTGTCCCTCGGGGCTTTCGACTTCATACAAGTAATTATTGCAAACAAAAATTCAAAGATTTGCACTTACGTTCAGTCCTTTCTAAATTTATGTATTTTTTCGATGATTGAGTTGAGTAAAACCACACGAGTGAGTTCCGATTGCAATGAATTACTAAGCAACCCTCGCTGTAATATACTTTTACGTATCAATTGTGGACGATTGATTTTAGGCAATTTGGCGAGTATCTGAAGTGTAGTGAATCTTACTAAGAGGCTTACGTTTGTTCTTATCATGGCACGCAGAAACGGCCCATAGGTTTCATGATGGGGCCGCACTAATAGAGTATATTCTAACTTAGAGGTAAAAAGTGCCTACTCTTAGTCGAGGGCAGTTGCAAATTTGATTAATGAAAAATTTATAATTTCAACTTTTTCATATGAAATTGCATACAGTGGGGTCGATTGGGGGGGGGGGGCTAGTGGGGGCTATAAACCGAGTGTTCGGAGATGTCCTTAGAGTATTGCTGAACACTCGGTTCATAGCGAGAGGTATGTCAATCATCACTACCAGTTTCGCCAATTTGTGACCCAATGATCACCGGAAACAGAATGCTTTGTGGGGCAGTGTTATGCTGTGCGACAAGCCTAGTACCATCTTTGATGCATGCTAAGACCAAGAGTAGGAGTAGAATACCAGTATCCCAACAATGCATCTTGCGGTAAGCTACACTCAACACTTCATTTGCCTTTGAACTGATTCAGACAGTGTTGTTTGTTTACAAATCTGAAAATCGGATTGAATCTGTCTGCGGTTGAGTTTCGAACCAACGCTCTGGCAAGTCAATCGCACAGTAGCAACCACTACGCTATTGAGTTGTTATTGACAAGAATGGCTTAAGTACAAATAAGTATACAAATAACTTATTTAGCCTGGCCTTAACCATTACACCAAGGACAATATATGCCAATGAAAGTACGGAGCCTAACAAAAACCCAAGGGCAGTTACTTATGATAACGGCATTTCCTTTTTCTTTTTCACTACCACCTACCCACATCTTTTCTAACATTAGCAAGGTTTCCGAGAGCCTACCGTCAAGCCAATATTTACTTACATACGTCCGAGACTTTCTGCAACACCTTTACTGTTTGCCACATCTATTCTGATGCGTACGGGTCCCTTTCATATGTTTTAATCAAATCGAAGCGAATAACTTTTTTATCAATGAATTGTTTTGCCTTTCGAAGCTTGAATCGCCACCCCAAGTGATCTCAGTAGTTTTGAGAGAAGGGACAAGGACTTGCGTCACATTTCCCTTTTGGAAAGGGGTTTTGCTGTGGTAGTTTTGGAAGTACACACATTTCTTCGAAGAATTATCTGAACAAATTTTTAAGAACCGTCGCTGCCATCAAACCGAGCCGTCTCCCATGGACGAATATGAACCTCACAGCTTCCTCTAAAACGCATCAAAAGCTTTTTTGAGCCGCCTGCCACCCCTCTTGTAAGCCAGTATTGTCTTTCGTTGTTCTTTAATAAATGAAAACAAATCGCATTTGCGCTCAATAAAACTATATTGTTACGTCACTACATTGGCTATCAAAAAGTTACAAATTTACAAGTAATTTTGTCATCGATAAACCAAATGACGCTCGTTAGTTAAGATGAATTTGTGAATTCTGCCACAGGAAAACAAATGACGTTGACGACTTTTATTCATTCATTCGTGAAGCCAGTTTGTGAACCATGAGTAACATTTCTCGATTCTCAACTAAATAAAATTTTCAAATTTTTATAACTCTTTCAAAGGTCAAATGATGTAGCTACTCACTTATGTGGATCTGCAGATGATGTAAGTAGAAACGGTAAACTTCAAAGGATTTGTCGCACTGTGGACAAGTGTATAACTTCACTTCTAAAAATGAGATTTTCAATCTTTCTATCATGCAGTGAAGTACCGTCTACCTACTCACCTGTGTGGGTCAACTCATGCCTTTGTAAATCGATTTTTTGAATAAAACTTATATTACACTCAAGACAAGCGAAGACTCCTAAAAATAGATTTTCATTCTTGCGTTCATTCGGTCGAAATATACCAACTTCCTACCTGTGTGAGTCTTTTTGTGGACTTCTAATTGGTCTCTACGTCTAAATTTTTTGCTACATTGCGCATAATCACAAGCAAACGGCCACTCGTCTAAAAGAAACATATCTATTGGCTGAGAATTTCTTTGGCCGCAACTTACTTTTCACTAGCAATCCTTCTTAAAATTGACAAACGGACATAAGAATAGCTAGCTAGTTTACTATTTTTCAACTCCTTCCCCCCCCCCCCCCACCTTCCCAAATAAAGCGGAATTTTATTATACGTTTAATTTGAAGTGACATAAACACCGAGAAAATTTAACGATAGAAAGAAAGAAACGAAGAATTTGGTTAACAAGTATAAGATTTCTCTCCTTAAAAAGATATTTTCATCCGTTCGATCATGCGGCAAAGTACCACCTAGCTACTCACCTTTGTGGATCAACTCATGCTTTTGTAACTGGCTTTTTTGCGTAAAAGCTTTGTTACAAATCGGACAAATGTGAGCCTTCTCTCCTAAAAAAGAGATTTTCATTCTTTCGATTATGCGGTAAAGTGCATCTTATCTACTCACCTTTGTGGATCAACTCATGCATTTGTAAATTGCCTTTTTGAGTAAATTCTTTGTTACAAATCGGACAAATGTGAGTCTTCCCTCCTTAAAAAGGGATTTTCAATCGTTCGATAATACGGTAAAGTACTACCTAGCTACTCACCTTTGTGGATCAACTCATGCTTTCGTAAATTGCTCTTGTCAGTAAAAGCTTTGTTACAAATCGTACAAATGTGGGGCTTCTCTCCTTAAAAAAAGATTTTCAATCGTTCGATCATGCGGTAAAATACTACTCACCTTTGTGGATCAATTTATGCGTTTTTAAATGGATTTTTTGAGTAAATTCTTTGTTACAAATCGGACAAGTGTGAATCTTCTCTCCTAAAAAAGAGATTTTCTTTCTGGCGTTCATTTGGTGGAAATATACCAACTTCTTACTTGTGTGGATGTTTTTGTGTGTTTCTAAATGACAGGGTCGTTTAAACGTCTTGTTACATTTCGCATAATCATAAGAAAACTGTCTCTGGTCTGAAAGGAAAGTATCTATTTGTTGAGAATTTTTATGGCCGTAACCTTCTGCTTACCAGAGTGAGATACCATGTGTGTCTTGAGTTGGGACATAAAGGGGAAACATTTGTTGCAAGTGGGGCAAAAGAACAGCTTCTTGACTGCATTTTTATTTGATCCAACCTTATGAAAAATTATATGAAAAAAGTCAAAGCGAAATTTAAACGAAGCGTCAGGTTCTAATGACAAGTGGGATGGCATAAGATTAATCAAAATAGAGCGCGTCAAATCTAAGTGATAGGAATACATTGTAGCGGAAACAAAAACTGACCCAAGAAACATCAGGTGATTCTGAATGGAGGCCTTGTGCTTCTCTTTGGCACATGAGATGCTGGTAGATCTTCGCATCAATATGTTGGAAAATTAAATTTTTTATCGCCAACATGCGCAGAGATGTTTCACGTCCTTTTCATTGTCTTTTCTCAAAGTAAGCTAGAAATCTAACACTGAATTTTTGTTTATGTTCTTCCGTAGCGTAGACGTGGCAGCTTGTGAATGTGCAAAAAGGCACGTCTTTTCACTGTATTTTTACTTTTTGTTTAAAACACCTTTGAAGTTCGAAATCTGAAACAGAGCGTTGCATTTTACTTATTTTACGGTTATTCATACCTCTGGTACATCAGCGTCCATGTTAAAATCAAATCCAAATAAGAAACTCTGACCCCTTGATGACGCCGAAGGACAATACACAAAATACAAACTGGTACACAAATGAGCCTCGCGAAACGACGTAAATGTTGTGACTAATTGCATTAGGTTTTGAAGGTATGTGTTCTTTGTACTACAACGGCCAACGACATCTGTTTGTCCAATCTCGAAAACTAGTACTTTCTTGAAGATTTGAAGATGATGAACCTAAAATTTTTAACAACTTTGTGCTTGCATGTAACCTCCCAAAATCACGTTTTTATGAAACAATTTGGTAACCGCAGATGAACATAGAAATGTTTGTCTTTGATGCGAATGTGTAAAAAGGCCTCAATTTCACCCGTTTTTTCAGAGTAGAGTGTTAGTGGAAATCGGAACATCAGCACTTGGCAACGGTATTGATAGTTATTTACGTCACAAGGGCAAGAGCTGAAATTGCTGTTCCGAGTGACGTGTTAGGTTTTGTTGTCTGCCATTCTTGGCGAAGATTTTCGTTGACACATTCCACTCTTCTTTCTCATTTTTGTTGATATTATTATCTCACCAATACCCAAGTTGATTCCTATCGACATTAATCTAACAGGCCCATTTCGTTAATAAATATTTGAAACAAAATTATAGAAACATAACCAAAGACCCGTACGTATTAGAATAGATGTGGTAAACAGATATACTGCGAAAAGACTCGAACGTATCTAAATATAGAAATGAGCAAACAACCCATTGTCTTGTGCTCTTTTATAACTTAATTTAATTTAATTTATAACTTAATTTAACTATAAATTTAATTAAATTAATTAATTAATTAATTAAATTAATTTAACTATTTATAACTATAAGAACTAAAATTTTATTCTCTTCAACTTTGCCTTTGGAAGCAACTTGGTAACTCTCATAGTTCTAGAAATGTGGGTCATCCCTCCCCATTCTAGAAGTAGCTGTATCCCCGGATTGGTTCATGTTTCCGAAAAAACCCTGAAGCATGCTTTCCTTAAAATTTAATTCTCGACAACTTTGTCTTTGGAAATAAATCTTTATCTTCCTACTTAGCCAAAGGTTGACGAAAACCCATCTCCTATCATATTAGGCCGAGAAATGGAATTTCGTCCATTCCATGGGTTCCGCTGTCAAAACCATTCAACCAATTTCCACCAAATTTTTTACCAGCTTTGCGAGATCAAATACTTTCATTTGAATCCATTGATATACTCGCTGAGATATTATCGAAAAAGATTCACCGACTCTCGAAAAACCATGTTTTTGGTCACTTCTTCGACCATTCCTCCGGAACAACTTTACCGATTTTGCACATCTGCGAACTTAAATTACCGGACATTTGTTCCTTTCAGGTGAAAAAGTTTAGGGTGATTGGTTGAGCCATTTAGAAAAAAAAGCGGAGACGGACGGACATTTTCTTGCTGATTCGTTATCTCTAGACGATAATAAATGTATCCCCCCACTCCCCACACTCCTACCTCGATTCCGATATGGTTTTCGTAGGAAATCAAACATGGAAATTGCAGCAACAGAAAATTTAGACAAAATACTAAATGGATTTCTTTCAGAGCTTTTCGAAGGTCTTCGCTTGTCGTGATCTCGTCCATATATCTACATTCGATCGTGGCCATGTGGGACACCGCTCTCACTTTTGCTGACTCGCCCAGTGATCTCTTGACTAGATCTTTATAATCTGCACTTTTAATCTCTGGGCCGCACTTCGGCATCTCCGTCTGTTTTCTCCTTCTTGTCAGCTGTTTCCCGTTTCACATCATTTAAGCAGGCCCTAATATTGATCACCATCCTCTTTATGTCCTTATGCACGTTATTCCTATCTTGAATAAATTCATGCAACTCTTTCACCATTCTTTTGGCTTGCTCCAATTTTGTCATCTTCGATTCGCCGGTATCGCTGGTCTGAAGCGCATTTGTTCTTTCCTCGCTTGTTCTCACGGACGACCTCGTTATCTTCGCGCTTCTTGCGAACACGTCGTATATCTTAACCTCCGATTGATTTATCCGCTGATCCTCTGATTTTGTCTGCTGATTTTTGCTGTCATTCTTATTCATTTCTTCCATTTTGTTGAGTCAGCCCTCCAAACCGCTATCTCCATACCTATGCAAGCAGTGAGGCCATGCTAGGGTTGATACGATCCTTCATGGGGCACCGTATTCAGAGCCAGATCGGCATTAGTCAGGAATGTTCATCTGAGCCTACACCTCCTATTTTCACAGGACGAGCCTTCGAACGTACTTGGAGGCCTGCCAAGGTTTTACCGGGACGGGGGCAACCATGGTATTAGCCCACTAGCCGTTTCGTGAAAGTGTCACCCTTCCTTAGTAAGGTAGTGGAATACAATAGTTGTCAGCCCTTACCTACTCATCACAACCATTTAACCAAATTCATTGTCCGTGTTCGATGCTTTGCCAGTATGCCATAATTAAGACCTCACTGGCGTTGGCCTTAATGTGCCCGTAGCACTCCATCCGTGTTTGTTTGTTGGTTGATAGTAGTCCATCTGACTAGGACTGTGCATGCTGCCGTTGTCTCTTACCGTTGAGATCCTCCGCCACCATGCTAAGTCGCCATCCCATCTTAATAGCGCCTAGCTGTCTTCGACTCTCCCTAAACGTAGCGTCTAGGTACTACCCGAAGACAGCCCCCCTCATCCTTCAGCTAAGTGACCCACACTACTACACCAGGGTTGGTTACCTGATGGGGTTGCTCACTATAACAGGTGTCACCACGGGTAGGTAGGATGTAGGAGTAGGTGGACAGAGGCTAAGGTACATAAGGAGTACTATATTGCGCATAACACACCATTTGACACCCACAACACTGCATCTGCTAATATACCGAAAGTCCCTATACGTGTTGGAATTTCTCATGTTAACTGGCAGCGCATTCCAATCTACGACCCCACGAACGAAGAAACATTCTTCATCCCGTTCCTTGGGGACAACCAATTGCTTAGTACGTGCCGAAGTATCATCCTCAAACAGTTCCCTCAGGTTGACCCGTAGTAAACGCTTTGTCTAGCAAACTGAAAGATGCCGTATCGAGACGGTACGCATATATTCCGCAACAATAATCAAAGTGTGGCATTAGAAGTGCTTCGGCCAACATAGACCGAGTTCTAATTCGAGTGGATCGCGCAAGCGGCAAAAGACTTCGCAGTCCATAAAAAGACCTTCTGATAGACAAATTCAACATGAATTCATCACAAGGCCAAGATTCTTCACTACGGTCGTGGGCTTAATCTCCATACCATCTACAACAACTGAAGGGAATTCGGTCAGTGCACCATCATCTCTGGAGGCCATCACCGCATCCAGATCATTCACCGGTTGCAACTTAATTGCAGAATTTGAGCCGATAACAAGAGCTTGCGTTTTGGTAGGATTCAAAATAAGATAGTTATGCGCTGCCCATTGACACAACGACCTCAGATCATTCTCCATCTCCAACACACTCACTTACTGCTGCAGCAGAGAAGAGCTTGTACAGCTGAACATCATCAGCAAACGGATGTTGAAACACGTATCGAACACAAGCAGGAAGGTCATTCACAAAAATAGCAAAGAGGAGCGGTCCGAGTATAGATCCTTGGGGGACACCACTAAACATAGGCAAAAAGCTAGACATCACACCATCTATGCAAGCAGCTTGAAACCTACCACTCAGATATCAACGGATCAACGCAACAGCAGAAGAATCAAAGAATAACGGTGAACTCAACTTCCCACACAGCAGGGTATGTTTCACCATGTCAAATGCTTTGGAGAAATTCAAAAAAAGCAGCACAGCAATCATTCCCCTGTTCAGGGTCTTCTTCACATCTTGCGTGATCTTCAACAGCGCAATCCTAATAAATTGACGTCGTAAATGTCGCTCGCTCGCTAGCCGAGTCAAAACTGTTCTGTGAAGTAGATTTGACTATTATTACGAAACCATTTGGGCGGCTCGAAGATCATTTTTCATTGGACATGGACACGCACATAGGTTTCATGAGAGTATATTCAAACTAAGGGGTAAAAATTTGCTATTTTTAGTCGAGGTCAGTTGAAAATTTGATTAATGAAAAATTTATAATTTGAACTTTTTCATATAAAATTGCATACAGTGGGGTCGATTGACATACCTCTCACTATGAGTGTTCGGAAAGGCTCAGAGATGTCCCCAGAGTGTTGCTGAACACTTGGCTCATAGCGAGAGGTATGTCAATCATCACTACTTGTGACCCGTTGATTACCGGAACCAGAATGCTTTGCGATGCCAGTGTTATGCTGTGTTCTTTGCTGTTCCATGTTGTTTTCTATGTAGCAGTGCAAATTGAGGGAAATATTTTTGTCTATGGAAGTATGTGTCCGCCTCATGACGCGATCGGGCCTACTTATTGTTTTGACAACGCTTTTGAGACAAAATTTCCATCAAGAGCTGACTGGAAAGAAAACAGAGCGACTACGAACGGCAATGCCCTCATCTGGCACTCAGACGGTTCCAGATTTAACAACCGTTCCGCTTCTGGCATTTACTGCCACCGAACCCAAACTGCTAAATCATTTTCGCTCGGCTTTTATACAAACATCTTTCAGGCAGAAACATTTGGAATTGCCCAATACAGCAAACAAACACTAGCGAACAATCTCCTGAACCAAACGATCGTAATTTGCTTAGATAGCGAGAGTGCACTAATAGCTATCAGCGCACATAAGATCAAATCTTCTACAGTGCTGCAGTGCAGAAATGTAGTGCAAAGACTTGCAAAACAAGGTAACTCTGTTACCCTAATTTGGGTTCCCGGCCATAGCGAAATTCAGAGCAACAGAGACAGTCTAGCAAAATCAGGCGTGGGGAAATCATTCACGGGTCCTGAACCTTGTCTCAAAGTACCACATTCTTATTTCAAGGGATTGAAAAACAAGTGAAAAAACTCAAAATTCAAAAAGCACCACTGGCATTCCATTGACCATGCGAGACAATCGAAGAATTGTATTATCATCAACGGCAAAAACACCAAATATTTCCTCTCCCTTAGCAGAAGGAACATCAGAAGATTACTTCAGTCCTCACTAGTTACTGCCATCTCAACAAGCATCTACAAACCATCGGTATTGCGACCTATGTACGAAGTGCGGGAACATAAAAACACCTGAACACTTTTTGTGTAAATGTCCAGCGTATATCACAGCTAGAGCAAATGCTTAGGCGCCTACATTCTGCCACATAATATTATCTGTAGCATATTGCCCAGGGATGAATTGAGTTACTTAAATCAAACTGCCGGCCCTAGCCCAAAAATTGTTTTTTGCTATAGTATAGCCAGTTAAGAACTTTCGAAGATACCGTCGAAAAAGTGGCCAAAAACGTAGTTTTTTGAAGGCTGGTGACACTTTTTGACTTATATCTCTGCGAAATTAGCGCAAAAATCGCTCCTCAAGGTTTTGAATGAAGGATATGAACTTCCACAAATCATGAAAAAAAGTTCAGTGAAAGTTGGTTTAGTGATTCAGGTTGTAGAGTCCTTTGTGTAAGTCCAACTCACGCTACCCGACCCAACACCATATTTGGTGGTTTTTCGTAAAATTCCTTTGATGATGAGGTTTATTGTACAGTGGTGTAGAGTAAAAAGAGACGAACTATTTTGTTCACGAAAGTATGGGCCACAGGCCTCTCCTAAGTGCTCTAAGTCGGTTCTATTATCGCCATATGTTTCTTCATAATTTTTTTTAATTTTTTTTTTAATTTTGGGCTTTTTTTAGGGACTTGAAGAGGTTTTTTGCGCCGGTTCATCTGACGGGTTTTTCAATAATGCCCTTTTACTGATTGTCAATCCAATTCAATGTAGACATAATTTCATACGCAGAAGAGTTAAGGAACTAATTTCTTACATACGTCCGATTCTTTTTGCAACATCTATTCTGTTTGCCGCATCATAATGTACAGGTCCTTTTTGTATGTTTTAATCGAATCGAATCGAATAACTTTTTTCATTGATGAATTGTTTTGTGTCAGGGACAAGGACTTGCGTCACATTTCCTTTTTGAAACGGGTTTTTGTTGTGGTACCAGTAGTTTTGGAAGAACAAAATTTTGAAAATGAACCCCACAACTTCCTCTAAAACGTATCACAAGTTTTTCTTTGAGCATCTCGCCGTCCCTCTTCAACCCCGTATTGTCGTTGTTCTTAATAAATGAAAACAAATTGCATTTGCGCTCAATAAAACTATATTGTTACGTCACTACAATGGATATCAAAAAGTTACAAATTTGCAAGGAATTCTGTCATCCATTAACAAATGACGCTCGTTACTCGTTAGTTAAGGTGAATTTGTGGATTCTTGCATTCGTGTAGCCAGTTTTTTAATCGCGACTACCATTTCTCGATTCTCAACTGAATAAATTTTTCAAATTTTTATAATTCTTTCAAAGGTCAAATGATGTAGCTACTCACTTATGTGGATCTGTAGATGACGTAAGTAGAAACGGTAAACTTCAAACGATTTCTCACACTGTGGACAAGTGTATAACTTCACTTCTAAAAATGAGATTTTCATTCTTGCGTTCATTCGGTCGAAATATACCAACTTCTTACCTGTGTGGGTCTTTTTGTGGACTTCTAATTTGTCTCTACGTCTAAATTTTTTGCTACATTGCGCATAATCACAAGCAAACGGCCACTCGTCTAAAAGAAAAGTATCTATTGGCTGAGAATTTCTTTGGCCGCAACTTACTTTTCACTAGCAACAATTTTTAAAATGGACAAACGGACATAAGAATAGCTAGTTTACTTTACCCCACCTGCTCTCCTCCCCCCCTTCCTCAAATACAAATAATAAAGCGGAAAAATTAAAGTAAAGCAACAGGAAGGCAAAAGGAAGAATTTGGTTAAAAAGTATAACATTTCTCTCCTTAAAAAGAGATTTTCATTCGTTCGATGGTACGGTGAAGTACTCTCTAGCTACTCACCTTTGTGGATCATCTCATGCTTTCGTAAATTGCCTTTTTCAGTAAAAGCCTTATTACAAATGGGACAAATGTGAGTCTTCTCTCCTAAAAAAGAGATTTTCTTTCTGGCGTTCATTTGGTGGAAATATACCAACTTCTTACCTGTGTGGATCTTTTTGTGGAGGTTTAAAGCTTGTTTATGTTTAAACGTCATGTTACATTGCGCATGATCACAATAAAACGGCCTCTGGTCTGAAGAGAAAAGTATATATTTGTTGAGAACTTCTTCGGCCGTAATCTTCTATTTACCAGAGTGAGTTACCATGTGTGACTTGAGACTGCTCTTAGTGGCGAAATATTTTTTGCAAGTGAGGCAAATGAACGGCTTCTGGACTGCACATTTATTTGATTCAACCTTATGAAAAATTCAAAGCGAAATTTAAACGAAGCGTCAGGTGCTAATGACAAGAGGGATGGCATAAGATCAATCAAAATAGAGCGCATCGAATCAGAACGATGTACACAAAACTGCTGCTCTTGGCGATGCGAATGGATTGTAGCGGAAACTAAAACCGAACCAAGATACATCAGGTGATTCAGAATGGAGTTCTTGTGCTTCTCTTTGGTTACATGCGATGCCCGTGGATGTTCGCAACAATCTGTTGAAAAACTAAATTTTTTATCGCCTAGATGCGCAGAGATGTTTCACGTCCTTTGCTCAAAATGTCCTTGAAAGCTAACACTGAAGTTTTGTTCATGTTCTTCCGAAGGCGTAGCAGCTTGTGAATAAGCGAAAAAAGCGCGTCTCTTCACCGTAATTTTACTTTTTGTTTAAAACCATTTTCGAAACCTCAAACAGAGCGTTGCATTTCACTTATTTTACATAAATTTATTCATACCTCTGGCACATCAGCGTCCATGTTAAAAACAAATCCAAATTAGAAACTCTGACTCGTTGATGACGCCGAAGGACGATACACAAATCAGCCTAGCGAAACGACGAAAATGTTGTGACTAATTGCATTAGGTTTTGAAGGTATGTGTTCTTTGTACTACAACGGCCAACGACATCTGCTTGTCCAATCTCGAGAACTAGTACTTTCTTGAAGATGACGAATCCAAAATTTTTGACAACTTTGTGCTTGCATGTAACCTCCCAAAATCATGTTTTTATGAGACAATTTAGCAACCGTAGATGAACGGAGAAATTTTTGTTTTTGAAGTTTCCATGGGAATTTGTGAAAAAACCTCATTTTCACCCGGTTTTCAGAGGACGCCCGGAGGGAAAAGTCTAGTGTATATGAAAACCGGAACATCAGCACTTGGCAAGGTAGTTATTTACATCACAAGGACAGGAGCTGAAATTGCTTTTCCGAGTGACGTATTAGGTTTTGTTGTCTGCCCTCTGCGAAAGTTGATCATATCACGTCCCCCTTACGAAAGTGATCCATTTCATGAGAGCTATTTTTGGGTTATTTTAATTTGGCAGTATTGGTATGAAAAGTACATTGCGAAGATTGCCGTTGACATTCCATTCTTTTTTGATTTAGAAATTTTTCATTTTCATAAATTCTTGGATTTTATTTTCTACTGAAAAAGTAATTTGTTCACCGGGCGAACACGGGCACAATTTTAAGAGTCAATTCGCGAAGGGTTCAGGTGATTGAAATACAAGTAGTTCCAGATATCGAAGCGAGGTGGCTTAGTCGATTCCTTGGTCCTTTCTGAGAATTATGAAGCGAAAGACAGCTGACTTTTATCATGTCATTCAGGTTCTGGAAGTCACTTTGAAGGGTCATGTAAGAATATCGTAAAAATTTTATATTGAGAACAACTCCAGTAAATAAAAACGATTAAACCCAAAACTAATAGGGTCTGTGGACGGGGTCAAGACCAACAACATTTGAAGTATGAAAAGATCCCGAGGCGACATGGTAGGGAGGAATGTTTACTTTTAGCTCAAAAAATAGTCATTTTCAGTGAGACCGGAATTCCGGAAGGAGAACAGCGCGGTAATATCTGAAGATATTTCAATATGGTCGAAGGTTTGTGTCCTCTAGTATTTGCAGTAACCGATACATCCTTGGATATCGGCGGATCAGTTAGAACTCTAAGAATAAATTATTTATTACAGATTTTTCTTGCTCGTGTCTTGGATTCATACTAAAGTTGTGACGATAAATGCTAGTGTAGCATTTTTCGCATAGGGCAGGTCAGAGGCGGATCAACCTCAGGGCGATTCGGAACATTGCCCCAGGGCGCTGGAAGAATAAAGAAAGAGAAGTAGCGAAAAGTTTAAAGTTTTGCGTAAATAAACAAAACAAAATTGAACGATTTGATGAACTTATTCAATCACATATTCAAAGTGAGTACAACCGATGCTATTGGACTATGTGCACACGCAATCTCAGACTTCCAATCGACTTATTGTCAAGTAATGTTTCTAACACCTGTGACGGCAATGCATGCAACTACGCTCCCGATTCCGGTCGTTGGACGACCAAAAACCTTGCTTTTTCATCCCGTTGTTCAAAATGTAGCTCCTTTAGCAACTTGATGGTTGTGCACCATTGTTTCTGAGACCATCGTTGAACTGGAAAACAGGTTTCAGGGTGCAGGGATTTCCATTCATTAAGACCATCCGCGAAATCAGCATCTTCAGGGTTTAGAGCAAGTGAATTTAACATAAAGCTTACCAAGGAAGATACTGAATGTACTGACGATAAAAATGCTGGGATGACAAAGTCCACGTGTTGTTGTCGACCTTGCATTGGTCAATGCTTCTACCGTCAATTTAGTATGGTTTTCAAATTCTTCTACTGATTCCCTGAAACAGGGCCGCACTGATCTATTTTCGACCAGTCAAAATTTCGTTCGGGCAGATCGTCATTTTTTACTTCTTAGAATGCAAACAAAAAAGTTAAAGAGCAGTTTCATGAAATCTCCGAACGATTTATATGAATCTCACATACAGCACGCTTCCGATCCTTCCAACATTGGTTTCTAGTGATTTCGTGTTCTGAAAAAGCGCTTTGAAAATACGAAATTTGTAACTAAAGCGTAAAAAAGTTTCGCTCGCTCCGCTTGCGATCTTACGACTGTACACATAAGAAGTATAACAAAAAGATATCGCCAAGCCCAGGTTTTGCATGTTTTGTTTGAAAGTAGAATTTCTATTATGAGCGAATGGCGCTAAAACTTTCCAAAGTCGAAAAAACGGTAATTTTTGTGAAGGATCTAGAAGTCGCAAATGGCTTCGGATAACAAAGCAGAATATATGGGAAGGTTTTTCGATTTTACATGACTTTCAAATGTGGACCTGATCCAAAACCATGGCCCAATTCAAAATCAAAATTTAGCCCGATGAGCCTTGGGGTTGCAAATCGGCGTAATATTGTGAATTGTAATTTAAGAAAAAGTTATGCTGAAAAGGAAACGACTTCTAAAAAGATGATTTTTAACTGAAATACTAAGATATTTGAATTTATCAGTTTGAAAATAAATTGTGGAACAAAAATTTTTACAACATTCGAGCCTATAATAAGCCAATTGCACTAATAATTGGGCTATAATCGGCCTATTATAGTCAACTTTCTTGTTAAAGGTAATGTAATGACGCTATTATAAGCCAGTTCTTTAATGATGACGTAGACTACACTGAAGCAAGACAAATGAATGAGAATGAAACGTGTGTTGTTATGACAACCGCATACTAAATCGAAAAATCAATCGAGACGACATTTTTTGCAATGCAACAAATTCGATGAGTTTTGATTTTTGATTTATGTTAATTTTGTTGTGATAAACTATCGTATAATACAAGGGGAGCAATCGCGCGACTATAGTCTCGGTGGATGAAAATTCTCAGGGCTTACGCCCCTTGAAATTTCACCCTACCTCGACTATAATTACGCAATTATTCCCCTTGTATTATAATATACTATTACGCTCTTGCTTTTCAAAGGTTACTACTAGTGATAGTTAATGATAAATCTTCCGATTCTGCGATCACGAAGCATAAATCTGTGTTTGATTCAGCTTTGTGGACCTCTGAGTAAATTGTGTCTCTGTTCTTCGAGTCCAGCTGAGGCTCGATGCTTGAAACACACCACCCCAACATTTCATTATTATTATCGTCCTTTTCGTAGCCTTCCCATTCACTGTTATTCCAAAGATTCACGTGATTTCCGTGATTCTCATGATTCCTTAAATGAATCCGAGATTCCCCGGGTGAATTTGTGATTCCATTTGCCTTGTGACAGGATTCACCGGAGTCGTTTACCCCTCGGGGCTTTCGACTTCATACAAGTAATTATTGCAAACAAAAATTCAAAGATTTGCACTTGCGTTCACTCTTTTCTAAATTTTTGTATTTTTTCGATGATTGAGTTCCACACAAGTGAGTTCCGATTGCAATGAATTACTAAGCAACCCTCGCTGTAATGTACTATTGCGTATCAATTGTGGACGATTGATTTTAGGCAATTTGGAGAGTATCTGAAGTGTAGTGGATCTTACTAAGAGGCTTACGTTTGTTCTTATCATGGCACGCAGAAACGGCCCATAGGTTTCATGATGGGGCCGCACTAATAGAGTATATTCTAACTTAGAGGTAAAAAGTGCCTACTCTTAGTCGAGCGCAGTTGCAAATTTGATTAATGAAAAATTTATAATTTCAACTTTTTCATATGAAATTGCATACGTACCTCGCTATAAACCGAGTGTTCGGAAAGGCTCAGAGATGTCCTTAGAGTATTGCTGAACACTCGGTTCATTGCGAGAGGTATGTCAATCATCACTACCAGTTTCGCTAATTTGTGACCCAATGATCACCGGAAACGGAATGCTTTGTGGCGCAGTGTTATGCTGTGCGACAATCCTAGTGCCATCTATGGTGCATACTAAGACCAAGAGTAGGAGTAGAATACCAGTATCCCAACAATGCACTTTGCGGTAAGCTACACTTCATTTGCCTTTGAACTGATTCAGACAGTGCTGTTTGTTTACAAATCTGACAATCGGATTGAACCTGTCTGCGGTCGAGTTTCGAACCGACGCTCTGGCAAATCGATCGCACAGTAGCAACCATTACGCTATTGAGTTGTTATTGACAAGAATGGCTTAAGTACAAATAAGTATACAATTAACTTATTTAGCCTGGCCCTAACCATTACGCCAAGGACAATATATGCCAATGAAAGTACGGAGCCTAACAAAAACCCAATAGCAGTTACTTATGATAACGGCATTTCCTTTTTCTTTTTCACTCCCACTTACCCACATCTTTTCTTACATCAACAAGGTTCCCGAGAGCCTACCGTCAAGCCAATATTTACTTACATACGTCCGAGACTTTCTGCAACACCTTTACTGTTTGCCACATCTATTCTGATGCGTACGGGTCCCTTTCATATGTTTTAATCGAATCGAAGCGAATAACTTTTTTATCAATGAATTGTTTTGCCTTTCGAAGCTTGAAGCGTCACCCCAATTGATTTCAGTAGTTTTGAGAGAAGGGACAAGGACTTGCGTCACACTTCCCTTATGGAAAGGGGTTTTCTTGTGGTAGTTTTGGAAGTACAAACATTTCTTTGAAGAATTATCTAAACAAATTTTTAAGAACCGTCGCTGCCATCAAACCGAGCCGTCTCCCATGGACGAATATGAACCCCACAGCTTCCTCTAAAACGCATCAAAAGCTTTTTTGAGCCGCCTGCCACCCCTCTTGTAACCCCGTGTTGTCTTTTGTTGTTCTTTAATAAATGAAAACAAATCGCATTTGCGTTCAATAAAACTACATTGTTAGGTCACTACATTGGATATCAAAAAGTTACAAATTTACAAGTAATTCTGTAATCGATAAACCAAATGACGCTCGTTACTCTATAGTTAAGGATAATTTGTGGATTCTTGCATTCGTGTAGCCAGTTTTTTAACCGTAAGTAACATTTCTCGATTCTCAACTGAATAAAGTTTTCAAATTTTTATAATTCTTTCAAAGGTCAAATGATGTAACTACTCACTTATGTGGATCTGCAGATGATGTAAGTAGAAACGGTAAACTTGAAAGGATTTGTCGCACTGTGGACAAGTGTATAGCTTCACTTCTAAAAATGAGATTTTCAATCTTTCTATCATGCAGTGAAGTACCGTCTGCCTACTCACCTGTGTGGGTCAACTCATGCCTTTGTAAATCGATTTTTTGAATAAAACTCATATTACACTCAAGACAAGCGAAGACTCCTAAAAATAGATTTTCATTCTTGCGTTCATTCGGTCGAAATATACCAACTTCTTACCTGTGTGGGTCTTTTTGTGGACTTCTAATTTGTCTCTACGTCTAAATCTTTTGTTACATTGCGCATGATCACAACCAAACGGCCTCGCGTCTAAAAGAAACATATCTATTGGCTGAGAATTTCTTTGGCCGCAACTTAATTTTCACTAGCAATCCTTCTTAAAATGGACAAACGGACATAAGAATAGCTAGTTTACTTGTCCCCTCCTTCCCCCCCCCCCCCACCTTCCCAAATAAAGCGGAATTTTATTATACGTTCAATTTGAAGTGACCTAAACACCGAGAAAATTTAACGATAGAAAGAAAGAAACGAAGAATTTGGTTAACAAGTATAAGATTTCTCTCCTTAAAAAGATATTTTCATCCGTTCGATCATGCGGCAAAGTACCACCTAGCTACTCACCTTTGTGGATCAACTCATGCTTTTGTAAATTGCTCTTGTCAGTAAAAGCTTTGTTACAAATCGTACAAATGTTGGGCTTCTCTCCTTAAAAAGAGATTTTCAATCGTTCGATCATACGGTAAAGTACTACCTAGCTACTCACCTTTGTGGATCAATTTATGCGTTTGCAAATTGCTTTTTTTAGTAAATTCTTTGTTACAAATCGGACAAATGTAAGTCTTCTCTCCTAAAAAAGAGATTTTCTTTCTGACGTTCATTTGGTGGAAATATACCAACTTCTTACTTGTGTGGATGTTTTTGTGTGTTTCTAAATCACAGGGTCGTTTAAACGTCTTGTTACATTTCGCATAATCACAAGAAAACTGTCTCTTGTCTGAAAGAAAAGTATCTATTTGTCGACAACTTCTTTGGCCGTAACCTTCTGCTTACCAGAGTGAGATACCATGTGTGACTTGAGTTGGGACATAAAGGGGAAACATTTGTTGCAAGTGGGGCAAAATAACGGCTTCTTGACTGCATTTTTATTTGATCCAACCTTATGAAAAGTTATATGAAAAAAGTCAAAGCGAAATTTAAACGAAGCGTCAGGTTCTAATGACAAGTGGGATGGCATAAGATTAATCAAAATAGAGCGCGTCAAATCTAAGTGATAGGAATACATTGTAGCGGAAACCAAAACTGACCCAAGAAACATAAGGTGGTTTTGAATAGCAGCCTTGTGCTTCTCTTTGGCACATGCGATGCTGGTAGATCTTCGCATCGATATGTTGGAAAATTAAATTTTTTATCGCCAACATGCGCAGAGATGTTTCACGTCCTTTTCATTGTCTTTTCTCAAAGTAAGCTAGAAATCTAACACTGAATTTTTGTTTATGTTCTTCCGTAGCGTAGACGTGGCAGCTTGTGAATGTGCAAAAAGGCACGTCTTTTCACTGTATTTTTACTTTTTGTTTAAAACACTTTTGAAGTTCGAAATCTGAAACAGAGCGTTGCATTTTACTTATTTTACGGCTATTCATACCTCTGGTACATCAGCGTCCATGTTAAATTCAAATCCAAATAAGAAACTCTGACCCGTTGATGACGCCGAAGGACGATACACAAAATACAAACTGGTACACAAATCAGCCTCGCGAAACGACGTAAATGTTGTGACTAATTGCATTAGGTTTTGAAGGTATGTGTTCTTTGTACTACAACGGCCAATGACATCTGTTTGTGCGATCTCGAAAACTAGTACTTTCTTGAAGATGATAAACCTAAAATTTTTGACAACTTTGTGCTTGCATGTAACCTCCCAAAATCACGTTTTTATGATTAGCAACCGCAGATGAACATAGAAATTTTTGTCTTTGATGCGAATGTGTAAAAAATCCTCAATTTCATCCGTTTTTTCAGAGGAGAGTGTTGGTGAAAATCGGAACACTAGTACTTGGCAAAGGTATTGATAGTTATTTACGTCACAAGGGCAAGAGCCGAAATTGCTTTTCCGAGTGACGTGTTAAGTTTTGTTGTCTGTCATCCTCCATTTCATGAGGGCTATCTTGTGTTATTTGACAGTATTGCTATGAAAAGTACATTGCGAAGATTTTCGTTGACACATTCCATTCTTCTTTTTCATTTTTCATAAATTCTTGGATTTTATTTTCTACTGCTGCTCTTAAAAACTGTGTTGATATTATTAGCTCACCAATAGCCAAGTTAATTCCTATCGACATTAATCTAACAGGCCCATTTCGTTAATAAGTATTTTAAACAAAATTATAGAAACATAAGCAAAGACCCGTTCGTATTAGAGTAGATGTGGTAAACAGATATACTGCGAAAAAACTCGAACGTATCTAAATATAGAAATGAGCAAACAACCCACTGTCTTCTGCTCTTTTATAACTATAGGAACTAAAATTTTATTCTTTAGAACTTGGTGACTCTCATAGTTCTAGAAATATGGGTCATCCCTCCCAATTCTAGAAGTAGCTGTATCCCCGGATTGGGTCATGTTTCCGAAAAAACCCTGAGGCATGTGTTCCTTAAAATTTAATTCTCGACAACTTTGTCTTTGGAAGTAAATCTCTATCTTCCTACTTAGCCGAAGGTTGACGAAAACCCATCTCCTATCGTATTAGGCCGAGAAATGGAATTTCGTCCATTCCATGGGTTCCACTGCCAAAACCATTCAACCGATTTCCACCAAATTTTTTCCCCAGCTTTGCGAGATCAAATACTTTCATTTGAATTCAAAATGAACAATTTCCGTGCTATACTCGCTGAGATATTTTCGAAAAAGATTCACCGACTCTCGAAAAACCATGTTTTTGGTCACTACTTCGACCATTCCTCCGGAACAACTTGACCGATTTTGCTCATCTGCGAACTTAAATTACCGGACATTTGTTCCTTTCAGGGGAAAAAGTTTAGGGTGATTGGTTGAGCCATTTAGAAAAAAAAAGCGGAGACGGACGGACATTTTCTTGCTGATTCGTTATCTCTAGACGATAATAAATGTATCCCCCCACTCCCCCCACTCCTACCTCGATTCCAATATGGTTTTCGTAGGAAATCAAACATGGAAATTGCAGCAACAGAAAATTTAGACAAAATACTAAATGGAACGAACAGTGAATGTCATGTACTTGCAATATTCCTTGATCTTGCGAGAGCATTTGACACTGTCGACCGTAACATTTTATTGATAAAAAGCTGACATTAGAGGAAAAATTTTGAATTTAATCCGAAGCTATCTTTCAGATCGAGAACAGTTTGTTTATTTGAATGGTAATCGTAGTCCATTAAGGGATATACTGTGCGGCGTGCCACAGGGTAGTGTGCTGGGACCGTTGCTATCTATAATATAAATCTGAAAATCACTACAAGTCGCCGCATTTCACTACATTTCCCTACACTTCACTGCTACTGTTCACAACAGTTCGCTACACTTCACTGCATATCGCTACTTTTCACTGCATGTCGCTACTTTTCACTGCATATCGCTACACTTAACTACACTACATTTTACTACACTTCTATACAGTTCGTTACACTTCGCTACAGTTAATTACGCTACACTTTGCTACACTTCACTACACTACACTACACTTTACTACAGTTTACAAAACCACACTACCTGTAAATCACTGCATGTCACCGCATCTCACTACTCTTCACTGCAGCTTAGTGGATTTCGCGACGGTTCACGACAGTTGACTGCCTTCTCACTACAATTCAATGCAGTTCGGAAAGGATTGTTACACGAACTACTATTAGTGAGAGTGTGTATCTGGGCAATTCCACGGATCATTTCGTTCCAACGCATGAAATTCTCAGTAGTTACAAAATGATAGTCATAGAAAAATAACTAACCTCTAGTTGAAGGATCAATCCTTCTGATGCACCATTTTCTATGAATATCTTTTCGTAACTACTGAGCATTTCGAGCGTTGGAACGGAGTTTTTGTGGAATGGCCCATCTATCTAGATATTCTATATCAATGGTTACATTCTCAATTCATTTTAATTACAGTCAACACTCTCTAGTGCTCCATTAAAATTAATAGAGAGCTTCTCCTCCATTGATGAAAATGAGTTTGTCAAGGGCCGACCTTTGGACCGACCTAGGGTCTTCAGGAGAGACCTCGGACAAAAGACAAAAATAAATCCCTCCATTTTCTCTACAACATAGTGAAAAGCCATTTTTTGTCTAGGGCAGACCTAAGAACCGACCTAAGGCCGTAAGGAAATACCTCGGACACATACTTTCATATACAAAATGTTTCCCTCAATTTGCTCTGCAACAGGCTTCCGAACCTTTGGAAAAGCGGTTCGGATTACGGTTCATGGTTTTTGAAAATTAAAAAAACGGTTCGGGTTCGGGTTCAGGGTTTTCGCAAATCAAAAAAACGGTTCGGGTTCGGGTTCAGGGTTTTCAAAAATAAGAAAAGCGATTCGGGTTCGGGTTCAAAATAATAACTAAGGTTCAGGTTCGGCTCCGCAATAAAAACAAGGTTTTGGACTCAATTCAAAACTTTAATTTTAAAAAGTCCCTTAAGTTAAGTTGAGTTTTTAGTATTAAAGTAGTAGTATTAAACAAAAATATTACAAAGAAGATGTAAACGAAAGAGAATTAAAAGAAAATCATACATCAAGAAATTTTCTGTTTAAACGAACTATTAGTTGTTTCTCTAAAATTCCACCTTTTGTTCGCCCTCTACGTTTAGTAAATACGAAGTCAAGGGTTGAAAACGCCTTTTCTACTGTTACTTGAGTAGCAGGGACGGCAAATATTATTTCCGACAGCTGTAACAATTGCGGTTGCAGTAGCTCCTGCGATTTCCAGTATGTGAGAATTGTTTCACCCGGACCGAATTTGACTCTTGGAGTCCCATCAAACTGCTTTATAAATTGTGGAATTCTATCTACAAAAATGACAAAAAATCTATTATAAATCCTGCTGTAATTAGTAAATAACAATTTGCTTACCAGTGAAATGTGAGTCTTGTGATTGGCGAGTATTTGTTCGGCTCTCCATTTGTGTAAGAAACATTTTGAACTCTGTTTCATGAGTTTCAACAGTATCGGTACTGTCTGTTACAACTGAACTAGGCTGAGCGTCAAGTAGAGAGTCATCTTCTATGTGGTAGATCTTCTTGTATAGAAATAACAAATGCTTTTGGGCAGCTTTTCTGTCTTCTGGACTCAACAAAACTTGATATCTTGGATCTAAATAGACTGCAGCACATTTGAAAAAAAGTTTTGTCTCGAATTCATTGACTTTGAGAGTAATTGTGCAAACTCATTTGATGTCATTTTTGAAAGCTGCAGACGACATTTGACAAAATAACCGTAGAAATCGCTGAGAGTCATCTGAACAGATTGAACTTGCCGAGTTAATGTTTTTCAGGCGTCAAAGCTTCCAAAAGCTTATCGATATCACCCCAAAGACTCTCAGTTAGACGCAGTTCCGGTGTAACATTTTGATATTTCAAACAAAATGGTTTTAGTTCAACTAATCGGAACAGCATATTATATTGAGAATTCCAACGAACTTTGGAATCTTTTATAGGTTTCCTCATATTTTCTGCTTGAAGTTGCAACCTCATTGTGGATGTCCGAAGTTTTTTAGCAACACGACGACTTTCCTTAAAAATTATTTAATTTTGTTAGTTTTAATTGTATCCAACACCGACAATTGAACAGAATGAGTGGCACATCGTATCGTAACAGAGAAATTGTCTCTATTTTCACCAATCCCAAATGAAGTCAACACAACATTTTCTACTGAGTCTATTAACTCTGAATTATTGTCCCCATCATCATCGTCGTCTGCTTCACTTTCAGATGCACTATCTTCGTTATTATCATCATCGTCGGATGAGTTATCTTCGTCTGAGTCCTTGATGCATTCCAATTCATTTCTTATTATGCGGACGGATTTGACAACGTTAGCACCATTGTCGACAGAGAACATGTAAACGTTTTCAATTAAAATGCCGAATTCGGCAAGCGTTTCAACGATGACGCGTTTTAGATTTTCTCCTGTAGGACGGTCCAACATTTCCTTCATCGCAATGCTGCGAACGACAATTTTTGCATCTTTGATTTATTGAATATTTGAATATTCATAGTATGGGACGGTTGTGTTTGGTACAACCAGGGTTTTCGCCATTGAAAAAAACGGTTCGGGTTCGGGTTCAGGGTTTTCGCAAATGAAAAAAACGGTTTGGGTTCGGGTTCAAGGTTTTCAAAAATAAAAACGGTTCGGTTTTGGGTTCGGTTCTTTCTGTCAAATTATCTGCGGTTCAGGGGTTCGGTTCGGTTCGGTTCGGAAGCCTGCTCTGCAACATAGCAAAAAAATGTTTTTTGGCTAGGGGCAATCTTAGAACAGACCTGAGCCCCACTTCAGCCCTAAGCACAGGCACCGGGCCGAAATTTGTTTTCAAATATAATTCGGTACTCGATTACCTCTCAAATAGAAAAAGAATCAACAAAATCAGTTAGGATTTATCCAATTTATGTAAGCAAACACGTTGGGCCCTAGTAAAAACTCAGTTTTAGGGTCCTGACTGAATCCAAGGATTTCTAATCAAAAAATTTTCTGCCACAAAACGGGAGACAGTCCTCGACCTTTCGATCAAACAAAGTTTGAAAACCGGAAAAGATTTACTCGAGTTATGTACAAAAGACCAAAAACCACTTAAACTGCCCTAGCACGGCGTGGCGGCCCTTCGCCCAACAGTGCCCAGACTCAATTCCATAAAAGATATTTCGATTAGCTTTCAGGGAAAAAAAGTTTTTGAAAATCGGTTGAGTTTTACTCAAGTTGTCGCGGTGACAGATGGACGGACGGACGAACAACGTTTTTATTGTTGATTCGTCATCTAAGCACAAGGATCGATGCTTCCCACCTACTCCCAGGTCGAAATTGGGGTGGTTACAAACGTCGTGGTAAACGCATAAGACCCCTTTTCGAAGAACTCTACTTCGTTCTTCGTCTGGGTCTAAACATATTTCCCGTTATTACGTTTGAAAGAAGCGAAATAATGGTCAAAATTTTACTAAATTTTGATAGTATTTTCTACTACAACAACTGTAAAGGGTGTTTTATGTTCAAGAAATTGTAAATTGCCATTTCAAGAACATAAAATTCTCGTTCAGTCCCTCGTACCCGTAACCGTACCCTTCGTCTGATACATGGCCCCAGTTTATACGTACAGCTTTTTGAGAGCCACGTTTCAATGACCACAACAGGAGGGTAATAGTTATTGGTTAAATTCTCTTTTAAGAATGGCGTATGTTACGCCAGCTCGTCGAGCAAATGTCGCATACCGATATTAATATTTCAATGATTTCATGCATGGTGCAGAGAGACGGAGTCGTGCATACTCTTACGACACAATGAACCTATCCAGATGGACGCATCAAACCAAAAGGAGGATGAACAGTAAACGTATCCTGGGTTAGTGTACACAAAATTGATGTCCACTTAGCGAATGCTTACATAATCGATAAAATTTCTACTTAAAGCGCTCAATTTTATTAGCGTGGGCTTTTTAAAGCGCCTACTTTGCTTAATGTGGGCTCCTAAAAGCGCCCAATATATTTTCATCGCAATCTTCGCTCTTCCACCACATTTTAACCACTCATCCAGTCCTTCCGTACACTTCCTAGTATGCAAAAGATGTGAAAAAAAGGATTTTTTGGACCCGTACGAAGTACAAAGGTCCTATACGTTTAATACAAACAATTTTATTGTAACATGGGGTAGATCGAGGTGGGAGGAGGGGGGAAGCATCTATTATCGTCTAGAGATGACGAATCAGCAATAAAAAAATGTCCGTCTGTCCGTCCGTCTGTCCGTCTCCACTTTTTTTTCCAAACGGCTCACCCGATCAGCCTAAACTTTTTTTTCTCTGAAAGGTACATGGGGTACATGCCTCTCATGATTCAAGTTCGAAGATGAGCAAAATCATGGTATGTTTGCGAACAACGTTTTTTATTATGTCTGCAATTTTTGTTAGTAAAAATTTTTTTGAAAGGTCCCTCAACACTGAAAATGATTTTTAGTCGTTAAAATTTTCGTTCCGTGAATTTTTATGATGTTCGCTTTGGTGTAACTCAACAATCATGTATCTATCAACCTATATTAACTTTTGGCGATTAAGTACCATCCAGTACCTTCGTCCTTGACTAGTTCGATTGATTACATCAATACCGTACATCTCTCAACGGCGAGTCTCGTGAAGGTCATCTTAAATTTTCTGCTTAGCAATGCTGCTGTGTGTGAACGGATGAAGAAAAGTTGGTATAGGACCTACCGAAAAATTGGGGCATCTTTTGACGTTATTCAGACCAGCATCGATTCGATTTAAGATGAACATCTAGCTACGAAAAAAATATGGTCTTGTTGAAAAACACATAATCTCACAACCGCTGAAAAGGAGGCTGGCTCGATTGTAGCACTAAAGCACTGGACAAAGATGGCCATAGGGCTTCTAAAAGTTCATATCACATCTTACTTGAAAAAGAATCGTAAACATATGCGATCGAAAGAGAGGTGAACCTAACATAGGTTCTAAGATAAAAATCATTTCGAAGGAAATGTCTTCCAATTTTTTCAGTATTAAAAGCCATAGGACTACATGCTCAAATGACGATCGTACAACAATCAATTATGATTAGGACAAAACCGTTCATTTGCTTAAATTGTTTAGCGAAAAGACAAATTCCATTAAAAGCTCTTCATCAACATGCTCCTAGAAAAAGGGAGCTTTTTGACATTTAGTTGAAATAATGGTATTTCTAGGTAAGCAAACCGATGGATTGATGTACCATCCGCCGTACAACCATAAGGGGCTGTTCACAAATGACGTAACGCTATAGGGGGAGGGGGGGGGGAGTCTGGCAAAACGTGACGATATGTGACAGGGGGGGGGGGGGGCTGGCAAAACGTGACGTCACGCCGCCAAAAATTTGAAATTTTTCGCTATTCGAAAAATTTTACGTAAAACTTTCATTGTAAGCCTCTCCCACATGTTTTTATTAATTTTATTGGCGCTATAATTACAAACAGTTATAATTACAAAAAAGCAAAGTGATATCTAAGTTGAAGCATTCAATAGCTTTTATTTGCTTATCGAAAAGTAATAAAAATGTTGCAAAAGTAAGTATAGCTCTCGGTATCTGCAAGTGGTATTTGTCTCGTTTATGTTCGTTTTATGTGAGTTTGTTATTATTTTTTTGGTGTCGTTATTTGGTATGTAAAATGTGATCGATAAAAATCCAACAAGAGCCGAATACATTGATCCTGAATGTTCGGAGGTCGATGCAGCAGCTTTAGTATCGAAGGACGCTGAATGGATAGGAAAACACGTACAAACTAGTCAGTACTGCCTCCAAATAGTCAAGTGTATGGACACAAAGTGTTGTAATAGGCCAAGAAGCAGCTTGTTCAAAGTGATGGGAAACAGTAAGGGTTTTATGCCACCACCAATACCAATCGAACAAACCGAAGAAGGAATTTTCGCTGCGACATCACCCTCCGAAAAAAACCAGCATTTTGCCTTCCTGTTTCTGCTGAACTCCTTAGACGTGAAAAGTATGCTTCCCAGTCATTTTCAATCATTACCGACTGTTCCTTATGACATATATTGCCCTTCGGTACAAAAGTCATTACGCGACCGAGTATGCGATAAATGCAGCAAATATTTTGCAACTTTGGTTCTGTTAAAAGAACACATGAAAGGTGTACACAGGCAAACTCCTGCCTTCAAAAAGATTCGCCCTACACGTGTAGCTGCCCACGTCCAAACGAACTACTCACCATAATAAACAACTGTGAAAGCGAAGACGCTGAGTGGAATTGAATTGAAGACGTAGAAGATAGGACTGAATGTCTGATAAACATAGTAGCTAAGGAGCGAGCTATAGACATGAAAAAAAGTTGTACGATCGCATTCGATAAATACATGAAACCCGTTTGGAAAGATGACTGAAAAATGTTTCGTTTTCTTTATTAAATTTTTCTATGGCGGGGGGGGGGGGTGTTTCAAACGTGACGTCATTTTTAGGGGGGTTGTCCAAATGTGACGCGCCGTGACAGGGGGGAAGGGGGGTGTCAAAAATCCCGAAAAAAAGCGTGACGTCATTTGTGAACAGCCCCTAATCTGATACCAAAAACTGTGCCTAGTTCATTCACATAAAGAAATAACTCCGTAAAATGCGAATCAAAGCACTACAAAATCTGTATATGTCCTCAAAAAGCTAGTTTTTTAGGTGTTAGATTCTACTACTTATAGCTACGCAATTAGCGACGCTAGCTTAAAACGTTGTTAGCAAACATATCATGAAAAATGTCAAATTTTTCATATCCGTTTGATTCCCTAGCATTATTTGGCTAGTTTGTCCGATTCTCAAGACTTAAAAGGTGCCCCTCGTATAGCACGGAAATTCCTCATTTTGGTGTCAAATGAAAGCATTTGATGTCACAAAACTGGGAACAAAATTTTGTGGGAATCGGTACAGGGGTCTGGGCACTGGAATGGACGAAATTGAGATTCATGGCCATACGAAAACAGTTTTTCGTCTATATTTCCTTAACTATGCAATATGGAGATTTACTGTCAAAGGCAGAGTTGTAGAGAATTAAATTTAAGCGAACACGTGTTCCAGGGTTCTGGGGAAATATGGCCCAATCCTGGTACATGGCCACTTCCATAATTGGGCAGGATGACCAAAACTATGAGAGTTAGAAAGTTGGTTCCAAAGGCGAAGTTGTAGAGAATTAAATTTGAACGAACACGAGTTTCAGGATTTAGGGAAAATATGGCCCAATTCTGGTATATGGCCACTTCCATAATTGGACAGAATGACCCGAATCTCCAGAACTATGAGAGATAGAAAGTTGCTTCCAAAGACAAAGTTGTAGAGAATAAAATTTTAGAGAACGCGTGTTTCAGGGTTTCAGGGGAAAATGACTTAGTCCTTGGATATAAGCTTTTCTAGATTTGAATGGTCTGAGACGTACTTCGGTAGGGCCTGAGACATTACCTTGGGTAATTTTATAACAATCATAATAATCATAATCTTCAGATTAGCTTTTCGCATTTTTTTCGCTTAGGACCATGATATTTACATTCGTACTAGAAGCAAGTGGATAGTTTGTTGTTGTTAACTACATAAAAATATTACATTTTGGAAGGGGAGCCCAAAAATTTACGAGGACCTTTCCCCTCCCAGCTCCTTGAAGTTCAAAATCAGACGTAACTTTAGCGAATTATTGAGAGCTGACCTCTGAACCGATTTTAGTCATTTGGCTCAAATAAGAGGCGAAGGCTACAAGTTTTCTTGGAATCCTAACATTTTCCGAATTTTCCATTTTCCTAACAGTTTTTCTTGTTTTTCCGAAAATTTTATTGTTTTACCTGCCTTTAAACGCAAATAACTGTTAAAGTAAATATAATTTTTACAAGGCTGGCAGCGTTCGTAGAAAATATGTGCGGCGCTCATGGGCTCATGGGCATGCTCGCGCTCAAATCTAATAAACTAACAAAACTGCACAGAATGTTCTTCATGTTTATGTCATTTTTGCCATTACGAAGAAGAAGGTCATATACGTAGAAATTGGTTAATTGTGTGGGCAGTTGGACCCACGGAATGGACAAAATTCAATTCAGTTCCTCGGCCATATACGATAGGAAATGGATTTTCGTCAATATTTTGTTAAGTGTAAAGTCTAGAAACTTACTTCGATGTGTTTTAGGGTCCTGACGACACTTTTTGATTTGAACTGCTCTAGAATTATAATATTACGAACTTGCTTCCAAGGGCAAAGTTGTAGAGAATTAAATTTGAAAGAGCACGTGTTTAAGGGTTTTGGAGGAAAATGATCTAATTTTCGGGATAAAGAGAATATGTGCTTCGGGAGGGTTTGGGTAATTTCTGTGATCGGTCGAATAGCAATAGTTATAAAAGATGGAAACGTTGAGTTTTCAGCTCATTTTAAAAACCTTTCTAATTTTCTGATACGCACACATGTCTCTTTGCATTCGCTTTCGTACGAGTCTTTGCTGGGCCATTCGAAATGTATGTAATGTAAGGACCGAAAATTTCTCAGTAAATTGCGGGAAACGTGAACGATTGATGGACATCAGTCGATTCGAATAGTTAGCACAGACATCTGTAAAATTGTTTGACACATTTGTTTATTACAGAAATATAAAGTAGCTACGAAACATCTGTCATGTTGAAAGCGTTTGGCGGTAAAATACCGACAATTGAATTTCTCTTTAACTTTTTAAGTTTCCTCCTTGTAATTTTTACAGTAAAGAAAAAAGCTCACCGCAATATTTATTAAGCAAATTTATTTTCTGGCGCAATGCCTGGAGCTGACATGCGTGCGATGCGAAGTGACTCTTACAAATTGTTATATTTTTCAAAAAATGAATTTTCATATGTTACTTAGAACAGTTATAATAAAGAAAATAATAGATCTGCACCGTTTTAAGAGAAGAATACAATTTTCATATTCATCCATTTTTGTGCCAGTTTTCGAGCCGTGGATGCTTTCAGTTGCTGAGATGTGACCTAATTTTTGGTTTGTATTACTTTTTGTATGTGTAAAAACATTTCAAACACAAAAATCGAAAATGTGAATTTCACATTTCACATTTTTTTTCACAGATGTGGTCACATTTATGTGAAAATATGTGAGTAAAATGTGAAACACATAATTTTCAAACGTCAAATTTGTCGTCAGCTTAAGATTTTTTATGGATATTATTGCACATCTGAAAAGTGTATGGTAGAATGTGCCGAGATGTGACATAAAGTCCCACAATGGAGTACTTTATATCTGGGAATGTGGCGTTCACATCTGGCAAATGTGACGAAAAAAGGCAAATTCGGCACATTCTACCATAAAAATTACGGATGTGCAATAATATAGACAAAAAGTTCAATGCCGACAACAAATGTGCCATTTGAAAATTATGTGACTTCACATTTTTTTTTCACATAATTTGAAATGTGAAATGTGAAAATTGAATTTCACATCTCGGATTTTTTGTGTTTAAAATGTTTTTATAGATATAAAAAGTGAAACAAACAAGAAATCAGGCCACATCTCAGCAACTAGTCATATACAGAGCCCGAAAAGGGTAAAAAACAATGAGTTCTTCGAAATCCCTAACTTTAATCATTTCTAAGCAACAACTGAGTTACCTTCTATTGAAACGAAACTGAAAGTAAGCAAACATTATTGTTTACAATGAGTTTGACATTAGACAATATTATATGCCCTTACATTTTACTGTGTTAGACGCGACCAATATGACTACTATGAAAAACATTTAAACAAAATCGTTAATTCTTGGAAAGATGTATGCGAGCGAAACCATAAAGAAAGTGTTGTGGTAAGTTGCATGTCATCCGAATTAGACAATATTGCAAATCTCATTCTAAATGAGAAAATGGATTTATGATGACAAAAAACTTGGAACTGCACACATTTTAAGATATTATGTTGGTTTTACTTCTACATATTCGAAATTCTGGGGTTGTCAATGGTGAGTCAAGCGCAATATAGTACTCCTTATGTACCTTAGCCTCTGTCCACCTACTCCTACATCCTACCTACACGTGGTGACACCTGTTATAGTGAGCAACCCACATGGACGATCGGGTAACCAACCCCCGGTGTAGTAGTGCGGGTCACTTAGCCGAAGGATGAGGGGGGATGTCTTCGGGTAGTACCTAAACGCTACGTATAGGGAGGGCCGAAGACAGTTAGGCGCTATCAAGATGGGATGGCGGCTTAGCATGGTGGCGGAGGATCTCGACGGTAAGAGACAACGGCAACATGCACAGTCCTAGTTTGTTGGACTACCATCATGAGTGGAGTGCCACGGGCACATTAAGGCCAACGCCAGTAAGGTCTTAATTATGGCATACTGGCAAAGCATTGGACATGGACACTGAACACGGATATTGAAATGAGTAGAATGCAATGGGCTGACAACTGTGGTATTCTACTACCTTAATAAGGGGGTGACACCTTCACGAAACGGCTAGTGGGCTAATATCATGGTTGCCCCCGTCCCGGTAAAACCTTGGCAGGCCTCCAAGTACGTTCGAAAACTCGTCCTGTGAAAAGGAGGTGTAGGCTCAGATGTACATTCCTGACTAATACCGATCTGGCTCTGAACGCGGTGCCCCATGAAGGACCGTGTCAACCCTAGCATGGCCTCACTGCTTGCATAGATAACCATGAGATTACGAAGGTAACTACACCACGAGATTGAGATAGCGGCTTGGAGGGGGGACCCAACAGCATGGAAGGGAACACTTTGAAGAATATGGGGAACAAAGGGAATATTAGAGAAAATCAAGCAGGGAACCAGCAGAGGAAATCGGAGGATCAGGGGATGGATCAATCTGAGACTCAGGTGTATGCCGTGTTTGCAAAAAGCTCGAAGATGACGAGGTCACCCGGGAGAGTGAACGAGCGAAGGAGAGAAGGTATGCAGGCCGTCGATCTCAG
>CM055404.1:129562288-129578145 GCA_029228625.1 Pseudolycoriella hygida
AATACCAAAACCAAGGAAGCCGCCAGGTAAGCCATCATCATACAGACCTGTGTGCTTGCTAGATGGAATGGGAAAACTGTTTGAGGCTATAATCCTGAACAGACTAAAGAAATACACAGAGGGCGAACGCGGACTGTCAGATTACCAATTCGGATTTCGAAAAGGGAGATCGACGATTGACGCCATAAAGAAAGTGATGGAGATTGCCGACAAGGCGGGAACGAAAAAAAAGACCGGGAACCGCTTCTGCGCTATAACAACGATAGACGTTAAAAATGCTTTTAATAACGCAAGCTGGAGGGAGATAGCTAAGGCGCTACATGCCATGAGAGTTCCCGATTACCTCTGCATGATAATTAAAAGCTACTTCGAACGACGAGTGCTAACGTACGATACCACGGAAGGACAAAAGATGGTAGACATCACGGCTGGAGTACCTCAGGGATCCATACTGGGACCAACGCTGTGGAATGCAATGTATGACGCGGCGTTACGATTGACACTGCCAAGATGTGCAACGACGATTGCTTTTGCCGACGACCTGATCCTCACGGTGTCCGGAACGTCAAAGTTGGAGGTGGAAGTGGTCACGATAGAGGTATTCGAAACAGTCGAAAGCTGGATGACAAAGGCAAAGCTCAAGCTGGCTCACCAAAAAACAGAGATCATGCTAGTTAGTAATTGCAGAAAGACTGGACAGATTGTTCTGAACATCGAAGGCAATGAAGTCACATCCACTCGACAATTGAAATACCTCGGAGTCATGCTGGATGTCCGCAGAAAATTCAATAGCCATGTGGATTACGCGTGCGAAAAGGCAATGAAAGCCAACGCAGCACTGGCTAGGATGATGCCGAATAGGTTTGCACCGCGCAGCAGTATAAGGAGGCTTCAAGCAAGCGTTACCCTATCGATGTTGCGATACGCGGCACCAGCGTGGATAAAGGCGCTGGACACGAAGAGGAACCGGAGGAGATTGAACAAAGCTCATAGATTGGCAAGCATAAGGGTAGCTAGCGCATACCGAACGATCTCCCTGGAAGCGGTGTGTGTAATAGCCGGAATGATGCCAATATGCATAACGCTGATAGAAGATAGTGCATGCCACAGACTGAAGGAAATTGACGGTCAAAACAGAAAAGAAGTCAGGTCGCGATTAAGAGTAAACTCACTGAGACAATGGCAGCGGGAGTGGGACTCCACGGACAAAGGAAGGTGGACCCATAGGCTCATTCCGAACGTAACCACATGGATAGAAAGGAAGCACGGAGAGGTAAATTTCCATTTGACTCAGTTCCTGTCGGGTCATGGGTGCTTCAGAAAGTACCTGCATAGGTGTGGATTCGCAGAGTCACCCTTCTGCAAGTCATGTCGTAACGAGGAGGAAACGGCGGAGCACGTGATGTTCGCCTGCCCTCGTTTCGAACAGGAGCGATGTGCGCTGATAGCTGCGAGCAGGCCAGATATGAGTGCCGATAACATAGTGTCAGAGATGTGTCGCGATGAGGAGGTGTGGAAAGTGGCAGATGACGTGGTTGCGAAGATAATGGGGAAGCAACAAAATGAATGGAGAGAGGAGCAACGAAGAGCTGCTGAGAGAGTAAGTGCGTAAGCACAGCCCCTCCCCGAAGTAATGCCGTGAGGCGGTTCCGGGGAGACGAGAGCATGGAGAATAAGGAAGGAGGTTTTAGTTGGTAGGTCATCGAAAGATGGAATCCAACACTACCTGGGTCGTCAAACGACCAGGCGCCTATGAAGGTTTCCTCACCCTTAGAAAAAAAAAAAAAAAAAAAACATATTCGAATTTGCTTATGTCTATTACTTTCTCACCTTTCCCGCAACTCCCTGTGTCACCCACGGGTCCAATTTTTGTGTTCTATGAAAACATTGTTCATAACTTATGTTTTTTATCCCATTTCAGCTTTCGTAAAATTTCGTCTGATTAAATCTTCATAAATTCTTGACAGAAATGAGTAAAAAAATGTCTAATGAACGACATGAACAATGCGAATAACCAATGTCAAAGGGGTAGTCCATACAATACGTAACGCAACAGGGGTAAGGGGTATGAGGTAAGCGTGACAAGGCAATCAACTTCGTATGACTGGGGGAGGGGGTCTGCAACTATTTTTTTTGCGTTACTCAATTTATGAATGGCTTTGAACTCAAAATCAAATCACGACTATACGTTTCGAAATAATTCTTGAAGATAATATCGCCTACGACATACATAGTAGTTTCTTATCTAACAGAGTGTACCTATAATAGTGAGCCTAATAAAGTACACCGAATCGCACAGAGTCATTTAAAGTTCGACGATTCTACTCGTCATTATGCTTTGTTGAATCTTCTTTTTGTTTGTGTGTATTTGTATAGATCTTTATATTACAAAGGTATTGTCCACAAGATGTATTTGAGCGCGAGCGCGAGCGCTAAATTTGAGCTCCGCTCGCGTCAGCGCTCATGCCAGCCTTGAATTTTTAGAAGAAAATTTGTAGTATAGAAATTTGTTCCAATTTCAATTGTCCACAAAATTTCCGAAGACCCGGACTAAAGCACTAGTATACAAAAGTGTGGATGCGTGTGGGTTGAACTCACCCTACGCGACCCTAAATGATAATTGATGGCTTTTCACGTGGGTGAAGATAGCAAAACTGAAGATTTTCAGATCTTGAGTTGTCACAAGATTATTGTGTTCATCTTATTCGAATCTTGAGTTGCTCAAGAATGTGATGCACATTTCATTCCAAAACATATGCAAGGGGCCCGTACGTATCAGAATAGATGTGGCAAACAGAAAATATGTTGCAAAAAGACTCGAACGTATCTAAGTAAATACTGCCTTAACTGTTAAGTATATACAATTACGTCCATTAAAATTGGAACATTGGAAATTCGAGATAATAATGTTGGGCTGCACATAATTTTACTGGACATTTTATTCAAAAAAATGTTGAGTTGCAGTCAAAGGGCCGATATAACAGCAGATGACGAATTTTAAAATTCTGAATGCGTACACAAAACATACGCAAGGGTCTTATGGGCGCTCCAGGGGAATCCAATGCTTTATCGTCCATAGCTTCGCACATATTTTTAAGAGTTTTTCCGAAAACTCAAATTTTTCCAAGACCATAAATTAACTCGCTTTTCCCTAATTCCGCATAGAGTATCTCATCAACTACATTCACCACAAACCAAGCAATACGCGATATTTCGAAATTGAATTTCTGTAGTAATATCTCAATGTGCTATCTCAAGATTATTAATTGTAGAAGAAAGTACTGACTCTATTTCGAACCAGTTTGTGCAGATAACCAAAGCAACACGAAATAGACTACGATGCACATTCTGCAAGGACCCATTTTCTATTTTCAATAAAATGTCCAGCAAATTCTTGTGCAACTCGAGATTATCGACTTGAATAAAATGTGTAATTATGATTTTTGTGCGAATAAAATTTTTCAATATTTTTTTTTTTCAAACTGTGGGCTTTATGGATATGAAGAGGTTTTCTGCCGTTGCTTCGAACGGGTTTTTGCATATTGTCCTTTCGGCAATTTCCAATCTTTTTTTGAATGTAATTTCGTACACTTACGAGTTACACTGAAGAAAGAAAAATTTTACATTTTTTTTTAGATTTTATCAGTTTGGGACGATCGATTTCTCGATCTGGATCACAGATATCTTGACCCTTTGTTCCTAATCCCGTTCATCATGTAAAAATCAAGAGAACCTTCGCGTGCCGACCAGGAACTTGTCTAATGTGATAGGTCCTAGTTCAGCCACTCTCAAAGGGTGGACGACATTAGATAGAAAGATTAGAAAATTTTAGGGGAGTATCCAGCCAGTTGGCTGGAATAGCACCTGGATCAATGATCCTTTGTTCTGTTTCCCCAAAAATTCCTTTGTTTATTTATAACAAAACGAAAATTTACACAAAGGTTACGTCAATAAAAAAAAGAGAATTAAAATTTTGTCGTAAATGCCGCTGTGCTGTCGTCGTTTATTTGGTGGTTGCCTGCGTCAAACATACATTGCCATCGTCCAATTCTTGAATATTTCCGTCTACACGCTTTTAAAACCATCCCAAGCATACGAGGAACTCATGGAAATCGTCTGGTTTTCTTTAGGAAAACGGCCAGATTATATATAACCATAGAGTTGAGAGTCAGATCGTCGCTATTTAGTTCTGGTTTACACATGATATTTCTCCTGAAAAGTCTTTATCTGGGACAGACACTAATAACATGATAGCCAGTTTCGTCACCTAGACCACAAAGACAAATGGGGCTATCCGAACAGCTAATGTCGTAAAGGTATTTGTTGAGGCCACGGTGGTTTGTAATAGCTTCGATGACTCTCTTGATATCGGGTCTGCTAAGGCTTAATGGAGTTTTGCTGACTTCCTTCGATGGAGTTTTACAGAATAATTTTGTGTGTCTAGCGCCCTCATACTCAGTCCAACCAATGAGATGCTCTTTCACTATGGCCTTCCTTGTTGAGGAGGAGATGCCAAACATGGGTTCCGGTCCAATAAAACTATTAGTCGTTCCTTGACGAGCAAGTTCGTCCGCTCTTTCATTTCCGAAAATGCCACTTTACCCAGTTCATTTAGGCATAATTTACAGTCAAGAACGGTTCTAGACCTGATACAGGGAGAACTAACCGCTTGAATAGCGGACTGACTGTCGGTGCAAATGTAGATTTTATCCCCAGAAACCTTGTTACTTGTCGCATATTTTCGATATTGCGAAAAGTTCGGCCTGATCAACAGACGCCAAGGAACCGGTTGGGAGACTATCTTCCACGTTCAAAGATTTGCAAAAACAACCTGCTACCGAGAAGTCCTCATTCTTGGAACAATCCGTGAAGCAAATAATACCTTCGGTCGGAGGAAATGCATTCCTCTCACTGAGCCTGTCTTCTACTTCAGGAATAATCCAGTCGAACTTTCATCTAGAATATATTCCGCTCTGATTTGATCAGTGGGCATTAGTAGCCGTTCATCCTTGACAAGACCAGTGATTGCAGAGTGTCCTCCCTCAAACATGGGAGACCACCAACCATTGCGACGGATATTTACAGAGGTGTTGAAAGCAACAGATTTTATAAAAAGGTCGAGAGGCGGGATATCCAGCAGTGCTTCTAGGGCCCATAGCGGTTGTGCTCTTCACCCCTGTAATACATAGCATGCTAGACGCTGAAGCTTGTCTAGTCTTTTCTTAGTCGTACCTATTTCAACTCTTGGCCACTAGACTATACACCCGTGACAAAGAATGGGTCTGACTACCTCCGTGAAAATCCACCAGATAGCCTGAGGAGAAAGTTCCCATGTCTTACTAAAAGCATTTCTACACAGCCAGAAAATAGCAATGCATTTGTTAAGTTTTTCCTCTAGGTGCACCATCCGTGTCAGTTTATGATCAAGAATCACTCCGAGGTACTTAACGGCCGCTTTCAGATGAACCTCCGTATCGAAAAGCGTAAAGCTGTCCAAGTCTGAAGCGGTTTCGACTTTTCTTCTGCTAAAGAAGATGATTTTGGTTTTGACTGGGTTTACCATCAGCTTGTTTTCTACACACCATACTTCGACCACCCTAATAGCGGTTCTCATCAAATCTCCAATGGTGGCGACAAATTCTCCACATATTAGGGTAGACACATCATCTGAGTAGCCTTGAGCGAAAATGCCGGAGTCATTTAGTTTTGCCAAGAGCGAGTCAATCACCATACACCAGAGTATAGGAGAGAGAATACCACCTTGTGGGCAACCCCTGGTTACTCCGAGCTTGATGTTGGTGCCGCAATTGGTTGCCTCAACCGTTCTACCGCTCAGCATCCTGACTATCCATCTGATGGCTAGGATGTTTACTTGTCTTTCCGTCGCTGTCTTATTATCACCTCAAAATCCGTATTATCAAAGGCTCCCCCTTAACGTATCTAAATATAGAAATGAGCAAACAACCCATTGTCTTGTGCTCTTTTATAACTATAAGAACTAAAATTTTATTCTCTTCAACTTTGCCTTTGGAAGCAACTTGGTAACACTCATAGTTCTAGAAATATGGGTCATCCCTCCCAATTCTAGAAGTAGCTGTATCCCCGGATTGGGTCATGTTTCCGAAAAAACCCTGAGGCATGTGTTCCTTAAAATTTAATTCTCGACAACTTTGTCTTTGGAAGTAAATCTTTATCTTCCTACTTAGCCAAAAGTTGACGAAAACCCATCTCCTATCGTATTAGGCCGAGAAATGGAATTTCGTCCATTCCATGGGTTCCGCTGTCAAAACCATTCAACCAATTTCCACCAAATTTTTTACCAGCTTTGCGAGATCAAATACTTTCATTTGAATCCAAAATGAACAATTTCCGTGCTATACTCGCTGAAATATTTTCGAAAAAGATTCACCGACTCTCGAAAAACCATGTTTTTGGTCACTTCTTCGACCATTCCTCCGGAACAACTTGACCGATTTTGCTCATCTGCGAACTTAAATTACCGGACATTTGTTCCTTTCAGGGTAAAAAGTTTAGGGTGATTGGTTGAGCCATTTAGAAAAAAAAGCGGAGACGGACGGACATTTTCTTGCTGATTCGTTATCTCTAGACGATAATAAATGTATCCCCCCACTCCCCCCACTCCTACCTCGATTCCAATATGGTTTTCGTAGGAAATCAAACATGGAAATTGCAGCAACAGAAAATTTAGACAAAATACTAAATGGAACGAACAGTGAATGTCATGTACTTGCAATATTCCTTGATCTTGCGATAGCATTTGACACTGTCGGCCGTAACATTTTATTGATTAAAATGGAAAAAGCTGACATTAGAGGAAAAATTTTGAATTTTATCCGAAGCTATCTTTCAGATCGAGAACAGTTTGTTTATTTGAATGGTAATCGTAGTCCATTAAGGGATATACTGTGCGGCGTGCCACAGGTTAGTGTCCTGGGACCGTTGCCATCTATAATATAAATCTGAAAATCACCACAAGTCGCCACATTTCACAACATTTCCCTACACTTCACTGCTACTGTTCACAACAGTTCGCTACTTTTCACTGCATATCGCTACACTTCACTACACTACACTTCACTACACTACATTTTACTACACTCTTATACAGTTCGTTACACTTCGCTACAGTTAATTACGCTACACTTTGCTACACTTCACTACACTACACTACACTTTACTACAGTTTACAAAACCACACTACCTGTAAATCACTGCACGTCACCGCATCTCACTACTCTTCACTGCAGCTTAGTGGATTCCGCGACGGTTCACGACAGTTGACTATCTTCTCACTACAATCCGATGCAGTTCGGAAAGGATTGTTACACAAACTACTATATTAGTGAGAGTTTGCATCTATCTAGATATTCTTTTAACTTTTTATTGACTCAGCATTGGTACATAAATTTCATAAAAAACATTTGATTACTAAAATAGGTCCAAAATTACAGATAGAAAATCTCCTCCATTTTCTCGAATTCTATGAACGAGCCCATAACCGACGCTGCATTTCCTCTCTGGATCGCCATGCTGATCCGTTGCTGTAGAAATGACTTCGTTCTTGGCTCGTTGGTTTTCAAGGTGATGATCCTGGCTAGCTCGTTGATAAAAGCTTTAGCTGACCCATGGTCTCAACCACAAAAGGGACGAAATAATAATTTTGGTACATTACATTCTCAATTCATTTTAATTACAGTCAACACTCTCTAGTACTCTATTTAAATTAATAGAGCGCTCCCCTCCATTGATGAAAATGAGTTTGTTGCATTTTCGTTTTGAGGTGCGCTAAAAATGTTGTCCATCCGTCCGCCTGTCAATACAATAACTCGACTTAAGCTTGACCGATTTTCAAAATCCTCTTTTCCTCTCAAAGATAATTGAATTTCTATGGGATTGAATCTATGTATTGTCGGGCTAAGGCTGCTTAAGTAGCTCGAGTAAATTTTTTCCGATTTGAAAAAAAAAATGTTTAACTGAAAGATATAGAAAAACACGGTTGGCCACCACAGCGTTGCGATCGAATCTAGTATAATCATCATGTCTGCACTATCTTGGTTCGTAGCAACTTCACTCTAGTTACTGTTATGGTAACCTTATTATAACGAAGTTGATTGCAGTTGAGATAAGAGCAACGAAGTAAAAATATGTACAAGATTTTCAATGAATTTGTACTGAACGTACTAGTTTTTCAAATTTAGTTTCCAAACCATGTTCACCTATAGGAATACCCTACAATTTATGAAAGAAAATTTGATGATTCTAGGCGTTTAAAATCAGCAAAGGCCATGAAACTACATAAGTCGGGTAAATCTTTACCGATTTCCATAAATCTTTGTTTTGCTGAAAGCAAATCGAAAAACTGATAACGGATTTGAGTTTGGGCAGCATCGGTAGCCAAGTAGTTCTGGTTGAAGAAGTGTCCAAAAACGAGTGTGGGCGAAACTTTTTCTCAAATACCTCAGCAGGTACAGTAAGGAAATTGTTCATTTGAGTGTCAAATGACAGAATTTTATCTCACAAAACTTGAAAAAAATGTTTTGTCGAAATCGGGTCAGGGCTCTGGGACTAATTGAGTTTCTTAGCCATAAAGCAGGTAATTTTTCGTCTATATTTGCTCAGGTATGCAAAGTGGAGATTTACTGTCAAAGACAAAATTGTAGAGAAAAATTTTTTGAGAAAACACGTTTCAGGGTTTTAGGGAACAGACAATAGCCACTGGGACTTCTAGAATTGAATGGGATGACCCATATCTCTAGAACTATGTCAGTTAGAAAACTGCTTCCAAAATCAAATTTGAGTGCAAAGGTGTTTCAGGGTTTTAGGAAAGAATATGTTTTATTGCTGGTTCGTCATCTAAGTAGCATAATCAATGCACCCGCCCAACTCCCGGGCTGTAATTAGACTAGTTACATACGTCGTGGTAACGCAAGACTTTCGTTCTTCGTACGGATCTGATCTAACAATATGTGACAATACCTAAAAATGTGTGGAAGGATTTTTTGAAAATTGTACAGCCGCAGAAGCACATTATTTTGCAGTTGACTGTTGGCAATATACCCGATTTCCCCGAATTAGTCTAAAATCACTTTCATTGAACCCGTACGAAGTACGAGTCCTAGACGTTTACCACCACATTTGTAAGCAATCGATTTGATGGGAGGTAGTTGGGGGAGCATCGATCATGGACCACAGATGCCAAATCTGCAAAAAGATTGTCCGTCCGTAAGCCCGATAACCCCAGAAAGGAAGTCTCAAACTGGGAGTTAGTATTGTAGATGGGCATTTTTGGGTCAAGAGCCGTGCAGCGAGTGCCGTTTTAGTGGTTTTGGGTTTGATGTACATAACATTTTTGTAATTTTTTTTATTAGTTAGGTCAATGGGTGCGCAAACATTTTTGGACGGAACTTTTTTGAGTTTGGGCCATTCTAAAAAGGGGCTCAACTAGGGGATATATATATCGAATAAAATCCTTCCGATTGAAAGGCCAAACAGTATTCAAGATAATTGTGAGGTCGGAAGCCTCATAAAAACAAAACAAAATTTTTTTTTATAATTTGTAGGGAAAATTTCATTTGCCCATGGACGTATGAGTTCGATATTTAAGTAAATATTGCCATAACTCTAAAGTATGTGCAATTATGTCCTAATTAAATTGGATTGGAAATTGCCGAAAGGGCAATATTGAAAAACCCGTCCGAAGCGCGGACGCAAAAAAACTCTCCAAATTCTTAAAACACTTCAAACCTACAGAGACCTCTGACCCATACCTCCATGTACAAAAAAGTTCGCCCCTTTTTTCTCTACCACATTGTACAGAAATCCTCATGATCAAAGGAATATTCACGAAAAACCATTAAATATCGTTTAGGGTCGCGTGGCGTGTGCTGGGTCCAAACTAAGGGCTCTATAGCCCGAACAACTCAACAGATTTTCACTAATTTATATTTCATGATTTTCTAATGTTCACATCTTTTCTCCAAAACCTTGAAGAGCGATTTCCGTTCTAATTTCGCAGTGATATAAGTGAAAAAGTTCCACCAACCTTCACAAACCCACGTTTTTCACCACTTTTTCGACCATTACTTCGAGAGTTTTCAATCGATTTTGCCTGAATTCAATTGCGTTATCAATTATCTTTCAGGGGAAAAAAAGTTTTTGAGAAACGGATAAGTCTTACCCGATTTATGGAGGAAAAACACGTTCGACAATAGCAGAGATTCAGTTTTGGGGCCCTAGCTGAGTACAAAAGCTCAATAAAAAGATTTTCTCAATTTTGAATTGTCAGGCATGCTCAGATCTTTCAAACAAAAAAAATTATGAAAATCGGAAACATACAGTTCTTTTCCATTCGTAGGGATGCGCAGTGTGACATTTCTTTCAAAATGGCGGCGTGTGTCAAAATCGGGCACTACGCCACATTTACCAAATAACGCAAAAGCGGATAAGGATGTTGAATCTTTTATGAGCTACAAGCAACGTTACAGTAAATTTGTTTTAATTTGCACCGATTTTGCTTTATTTGGTAAATTTCGCGTAGTGCCGGATTTTATCAAACGCCTCCATTTTGAAAGAAATGTCACACTGTGGGATGGAATGAAAAGAAACTCCTTTGTAGGCTATCGTCAGGGACGTCAAACAGTGTTACTCTTTAAGACCTTATGCTTTCTTCGGTGTAAGGAGGGTATTCTAATGTAGCGATGAAAGTAAAAATGCAAGTTCATAGGTAACTCCTTCATTATTTTAACATCGAGACATAAGACCCGTTCTCGGTGTAAATTCAACACTAAGATGAGGCATATCATAAATTCGAACTCCGCACGATTAATTTCACCGATCTCGTCGAACAGCGTGAAATTATTTAGATTCTTGGCTTCCATATCAAATCAGGCCAAATTCATAACGACATCGCAATCCTTATATCGGGGGTTTTGGAAGGGATTTAATTCTTAATAATGAGGGCAGCATTTCGTATAATCAAGAAGTGGTGTGAGAAGACTTGGCTGTCCGTTAATCCGAACAAAACCGAACTTCACGAGTAAGCAGAAACTGGTATTGCCGGATTGACCGAAGCTTTTCGGGACTAGACTCAGTTTGCTTACTAAGGTGAAATACCTGGGCGTCACTCTTGATAGTAGGGATAGGATCAGAAAAGCTTGAAGAATCTTCTGGCAATGCCGGAGCGTGATGGGTAAGAAGTAGGGCATAGGTCCGACTGTTATGTACTGCTTGTATAGGGCTATAGTGAAGCCAATCCTGCGCTATGGATGTATGAAGTGGGCTGCGTAAGCGGAACTCAGCACAGTACAGAAAAAGGTAAATCGCGTACAGAGGATAGACTGCTTGAGGTCAGTTGGAAAAAAATGTTCAGATGTTTCTTATGCATTTTTTCGCGAATTTTGGTAAGAAACAAAACTCGATTAGAAACGTCAACAAATAATTCGCATAAAAGACACTTGTTTCTTATGACAATTACGGCAGAACCGACGGAGCTATGGTAATCTACAAAGACGGATCGAAGACCGAAGAGGGAACAGAAGCTGGGGTGTACATCCAGGGGTAAAATTTTACTTTATGAGTTTCGTGCGGAAGGGGTGGTGAAGGGTGGGGATGGTAGGTGTCGACCCCCCCCCCCCCCCCCCCCCCCCCCCCCCCCCCCCACATAATATGACCGTTAGCAGGTGGCGCTCACATCGGTTTATGTAGTAGGGCCGTTTAAAGCTATGAATTAGTGGTGTTACCATATGACAAAAAATGCATAATTGAGGGGTTCAGGAGCACAGATACATAACCCCAATTGGGTAATTGGATTTTAGCGCTTTAACTGATTGAATTTTAGCGCTGAATTGTGAAATTATGAAATTAGCATCTAATTCAACAATGGATTTTAGCGCTTTAATTGCGCAAATATGAAGTATGAATGACATTATTCAGAATTTTACCGCTTTAATTTTGTAAGCATCCGCTAAATATAGACTTATCCAGGATACGCCACGGGGAGCAGGGCCTTTTATAATATACAAGCTCGGAGGAAAAATCCACCCCAGTCCCACCCCACTTTATAAAAATCCACCCCAGTGCACTCCACTCATTTTCAACTTGCAAAAAAAGTTCCACTCATTTTCTACTACAAAAATTTCGCCTGCGGCGCTTTACAATGATTCTTATATTCAGTAGTTGGGCAATTTTTAAATTTATTTTTAATTCGGGATGCCTGACGCAACGCCTACAGCGATCCGGAATAGTCCCACGGTTTTTTTTATGGAAGATTCTTTATTAAAATACAATCTTCTATTGTCATAAACTCAATTTCGGGTTTTTTAAATTTATTTCAAAGCGAAAAAAAGAAAAAAACGATCTTTTCAACAAAACCCAATTTCTGTACCCAAAATTGGCTCACCTATTGGGTCTCACTCAGCAAAAATTTTTCGCTCGCTGCGCTCGCGATTCCCTCATCTTATACTCAAAGTATTGCAATTTAAAAAAAAACTTCACCTGCGGGCGCTTGACACTATTGTTAGTGTGCTTTCCTGTTATCGAAAATTAATTGCTTCCAGCATAGTTCGTTTTATTCAATAAAATTTTTCTCGCTCGCTACGCTCGCATAAGTTATTTTCTAACTTGACAGAAAATCATAAAGAAATTCTCGTCAATACATTATTTCACTATTTCTTCTATATCAGATTTTCACAACGCGAACATAATAGGAATAAGTACGACTGGGCCCTCTTATTAAGAATTTGGGGCCCCTTCAATGAAATATTTTGGCCCCCTTGCCGAAAATCCCCCCCCTCAGTCCGAAATCCTTATAAAAGGCAATGACGGGGAGGCTTGCTTACGTGTATCCCATTGGCCCTGGAAAGGGCCGTTTACCAGACTGGGTGGGGACCACTCGGCTCGTCGCTCCCGAAGTATTTATTGACTCCAAACCCTCTCAGTATGGTGCATTCAGTGGCTATTACTGTGTTTTAGTACGTCCATCAAGATAGGTAACTTCCTTTAACGACAAATGATGATTGGAGACATGGCCACAATTTATTCGAACTGCTTTCTGGGATTCATCTTTCAAGGATCACAACAGGATGGTAGTGGTTAATTTTGCATTCAAAAATGGAGTTTCTGAGTGTCTATTGCACGAAGTGTTAATTTTCACGTTGTGAAGCAATTACACATGTGCACGACGAGCAAACGTACAGTATCGATATACTTACTTCAATGATCCAATAAATGGTGCAGAAAGACGAAGCCGCGCGTACTCCTTCGAAACCACGTTGAAGAAAGTTACCTGTCTTGATGGACGTACTAAAACACAGTAATAGCCATTGAATGCACCATACTGAGGGGGTTTGGAGTCAATAAATACTTCGGGAGCGACGAACCGAGGGGTCCCCACCCAGTATGGTAAACGGCCCTTTTCAGGGCCAATGGGATACACGTAAGCAGCCTCGCCGTGGCGTATCCTGGGTAAGTCTATACTTAGCGGATGCTTACAAAATTAAAGCGGTAAAATTCTGAATAATGTCATTCATACTTCATATTTGCGCAATTAAAACGCTAAAATCCATTGTTGCATTACATGTTAATTTCACAATTTCACAATTACAGCGCTAAAATTCAATCAGTTAAAGCGCTAAAATCCACTTTTAACCAATTGGGGTTATGTATATGTGCTCCTGAATCCCTCAATTACGCATTTTTTGTCATATAGTAACACCACTAATTCATAGCTTTAAACGGATCCCACTACTAACACTGATGTGAGCGCCACCTGCTAACGTCATATTATTGTTGGGGGGTCGACCTCTACCATCCCCACCCTTCAACCACCCCTTCCGCACAAAATTCATAAAGTAAAATTTTACCCTAATTCGCCATCACAACAAAAACCTTTTTAGAGTGTGACGCAGTCCGTAACTCCGCTTCCAAAATTAATGGTATCGCTTGAGGTGACGCTATCGCAGATAATACGCAGGAGTTCGTTTGAATGGAACCTTGTGTTAAAAGTTTTGATTTCCTGAAAAAATTAGAGCGCTTTCTTTGAAACAAAATTACGTTTTGTTAAAAAAAATTGTGTCACAAAAGCCGGACCCAACGACGAAATAATTTTTCTGTACTTTTCAGTTTCAGTGGAGGTTTTTGGGTTTGTAGACGTTTTTGGGGTGTGGATACTGTGTCACGCTCTCCGCTACCGCTCCGAGCATGATCTAAGGACCATGATCGATCCTCTATTCCCGGGACGTGACACGTGACACGTTAGTAGCAAACGATACGGGCACAAGTGAGCTATCAAAAAAGGCTCTAGGACCGATTATCCCCAGTCAAAATATCCCCGGACGAAATATCCCCTGACAAAATGTCCCTAGACAAAATATCCCACAAAAAACGAACAAAATATCCCCAGATGTAATGTCTACTCAGAAATGTTGAATATAGGTAGGTATTATTAATTAGATATTATATTGTGTGTTGGAGGGCTCTGCCCCCTCACCTCTGCGCCTCCTGCGGGTTTTCGAAAGCCTTGCAGGCGGTCTTACGTAAATGGGGCGCTCCGCCCCTTAGACCCCACTTTTTTGTTTTTGTTTGTTTATTTCAGGCCTGCGGCGCTAAGTACACTTCACATTGAATATTCTTAATTTTTGAGTGTGGATATTTTGTCAGAGTGGATATTTTGTTCGGAGATATTTTGTCCGTTTTTTTAATGGAAAAATTGTGGTTATTATGTCCGGTTATTTTGTCTGGGGATATTTTGGCTGAGGATAATTTTTTTTGGACATACGGTCCTAAACCCATCAAAAAACGTTGCGCTAAGCTAATTTTCTGAGCGCAATCATAGAGAATTGCATTGATGATAGACGCGCTTTTGGGAATCCACTGTAATAAAATGTAGAAGAAAGACCTGTCCCAAAAATCGAAATCCCTTTCTTTTACTTATTTCGCTTTCAATTCTCAAAATTGAGAGAACGTCAATAAAATTAAGCAGAACGTCCTTTTTCTCAGGGCAGTCCCACAACACAATGTGTAATCGGAAACTGTTGATAGGCCGATAATTTCTTCCAATTAGTATCACTACAAACATTTCCACCTACCAAATTTTGCGAAGATAAGCGTTCGCTACTAGCGCGCTAGAATAAGAACGGTTAGCGAATTATACATCAGCGACGCTAACTTTTCATCAGTCAAAAATTGGTTAGTGAATGCAACCCTGCTCATCTACTATCGACGCGTTGGACCCTAGTAGAAAGTCAGTTTCAGGGTCCTAACTGAGTCCAAGGGCTTCTAATCAAAAAATTTTCTTCCATAAAATGTGAAACGTTCCTGGACCTTTCGATTAAATTTTTTTTTTTGAAAATGAGAAGAAATTTACTCGAGTTATGTACAAAAGACCAAAAACCACTTAAGCGGTACTAGCTCGGCGGCCGGCCCTTGGGCCGACAGTACCCAGATTTTTTTTTTTGATAAATCGTTTATTATCGTCCCTTAACATTGTGTGTGTGTGTGTGTGTGGGATACAAATTGATGCAAGTTAAACTTAAATTGCTATTTTTTCCAAACTTTTAGGGTGACATAGAACAAGTATAGGATAAGTACAACAATTATAGTCAATAAAAATATGTCTCAATCACTACAGATACAGAGATAGTCTTGGGTCAATATAAGTTTAACCCCAAAAATGCTGACGTAGAAAAAATCGTTCAAAAATGTAAATATCACAGGTTTTCCAAACACCGTCGCAGCTAACTCAATTGAGGTAGACATAGGGCGATATCGGGCTGTACTCGCCACCACTTTGTCTCATAACTAACACAGGCTGTGTCAGCGATGTAAATGGTTTGAATGGC
>CM055404.1:129581747-129594293 GCA_029228625.1 Pseudolycoriella hygida
AGACTGAGTAATTGGTGCAAACTCAACTGTCTTGATCTAAATGTTGGCAAATGTTTTACGGTGTCGTACTCTAGGAAGTTGGAGCCGCTTTTAACGAAATACTTCATCGGTCACACACAGCTTGGAAGAAAAAACGGCATGAAAGATCTCGGTGTCATCTTTGACTCTTTGACGCTAAAGTAACTTTCAACGAACACATCGATTATATTACGTCGAGGGCTTACTCCATCCTGGGTTTCATCAGACGTAACTCTTGGGAAATGGACGATGTATACGCACTGAAGAGCCTGTCTGGTTAGACCGGTGCTGGAATACGCGAATGTTGTTTGGAATCCAAACTACGAAGTTCATTCCTCAAGAATCGAGTCGATACAAAAAAAATTTCTGCTATTCGCCTTGAGGAAGTTGGGCTGGAAAAGTCGACTATCGCTACCATCATACAAGTCAAGGTGTAAACTTATTAATCTAGAGTCTCTTCACTCCCGGAGGCGAAAAGCTTGTGCACTTTACGTTTTTGACCTAATCACCGGCCGTGTCGACGCACCAAAACTCTTGTCGCTGCTATCGATTAACGATTATAATAAGAAACTACGTCGTAATAGATTCTTTCGACTTGCATGACATCGAACAATTTATGGCAATTACGAACCAGTAAACAACATGTGTCGAATCTTTAATTCAGTACAAAACGTATATGTTCCGGGTATGTCTAGAGCTAAATTTTGAGATAATCTTCATCTGTGATAGAATTGTGTCACAGTAAAATTGCTGTTTGGTGGCTTTAGCGTTTGTTTTTCGAGTCAGCTTAAACTTGTTTTGTTTTAATAATTCTTAAAATTTAAAATTTTTATTGTTTTTGTCATTCAGTAGGGATCGTAGCTCGTTGAATATAGTTAAATAAATAAATGGGGTAGATCGAATTGGGAGTGGGGGGAAAACATGGGTACTATCGGCCCAAGGGCCAATGAACTTGTTTGTTTGTTTAGCGTATGGAGTACAACTGTTTTTTACAATGTTTTTATATTCTAAGGAGCCGTTCATAAATTACGTAACGCTAAAATTGGCATTTTTTAGACCCCTCCCCTCCCCCTAGGCCCTAGGTCCGTGCTACAGAGTGCGTTGGAAATTGGCATTTCTCCATGCTGACAAAGTTCGGACTTCACATAATGGAAAATACGATTTACTAATTTTTAATCGACTAAAATTTTTTTACGACATCTTTGTGAGAAATATGTTGTGTTACGTAACGCTACTGCCGTGCCCCCCCCTTTCCCTTTTAACAAACTGTCACGCTAGGCACGAACCCCCCTAGAGCGTTACATGATTACAATTCATATTGAAGACCGAGAGGTCAGTGACAGGCTCAGCTTTTATTAAATTTTGTAATCACAAAATTTCAATTTCTTTTCACACATTTCATTTTCGCTGTTCATTTGTAAAGCAGTGCAATTTGCCGGTGGTTGATAGTTCAACAAGTTCGGCATCCGATTTGATAGCATTCCGCCCCAAGAGGCAAGAGATCACGCGAATCCAACTGTGTGACGTTCATAGGTTGCCATCGTTCGCGCCTTTGTTTTGTTGTTATTTAGGTTAGTGCCATAGCTAGCTCCTTTACCATGGGTACACAAATGTCGTCATATGTGGGTGAAGTCACGAAAACTACCCGAATTCTAAAGCTTGGGTGAGCCTAGGGACGTTCCATATGATCCGTTCATTACAGAAAAACCCTATACATCCCGGGGCTCGAACCGGGGTTTTCTGCGTGGAAGGCGAGTACGTTACAACTACACCACCCCATCCCCAATGAACTAGGGCCGTTTAAGTTTTTGGTTTTTGGTCTTTTCTATATAATTCGAGTAAATCTTTTCCGATTTTCATAATTTTTGTTTGTTTGAAAGATCTGGGCATGCCTGACAATTTATAGACTCAAACAGGGCCCTAAAAATGAATTTCTACTTAGGCCCAATGTCTTTTTCTATATAAATCGGGTAAATCTTATCCTTTTTTTTCCTGAACGATAATCACCTAATTGATTGATTGAATTTGAGCAAAATCGGTTGAAAACTTTTGAAGTTACGGTCAAAAAAGTGGTCAAAATCATGAATGAAAGATATGGACATAAGAAAATCACGAAAGTTAATTTAATGGAAATGTGTTGAGTGGTTCGGGCTGTTGTGTACTTAATGTGGACCAAACTCTTGCTACGCGACCCTACACGATATTTGGTTGTTTTTCGTGAATATTCCTTTAATGATTAGGTTTTTTGTGCAGTGTTGTAGAGAAAAAGGAGACGAACTTTTTTATCCATGTAAGTATACGTCAGAGGCCTCTCCTAAGTGCTTTATGTCTTTTCTAAACTCTGGGAATATTTTAAGGGTTCGGAGAGGTTTTTAGCGCCGTTGCTTCGTACGGGTTTTTCAATATTCCCCTTTCGGCAATTTCCAGTCCAATTTAACGTTGGCGTAATTTCGTGCACTTAAGAGTTAAGGCAATATTTACTAAGATACGTTCGATTCTTTTTGCAACATCTATTCTGATACGTACGGGTCACTTTTTGCATATATTTTTGATATGGTGCAGGGGATAACATTTAGACCATCCAAATCAATTAGTCTCAAACGTACTTTGACATTACTTTGGGTAATTTCTATGGATCTTTGAAATTGTTATAGTTATGAAAGAGCACAAAACAGTAGATTGTTTGCTCATTTCTATATTTAGATACGTTCGAGTCTTTTTACGACATCAGTTCTGATACGTACGGGTCTTTGTGACTAATTTGTGACCGAAATTTAATTACGAACTATGAGCATTTTGTACTTCTGCGCATATTACTGGTGCTGGCCGATAACTGGTGCGTTTACCGTACAGTAAAGTTTATAGATAAGATTGTTGGGATCCAAAGACGGTCTGATACAACTGTCAAAATGACGACGTTTTAAACATCAAACGTTTTAAACTTTTCTATAAATGACCTGGAGACAACTTTACATACAACACAAAACATTAAAACTAGAGTACTAAAACTAGATCTATACTATAAACTAGCACTTAGGCAACAGATCAGTGACGTGACAGTCTTTTTGCAATTAATATTCAACGGGAAGTGAGCTGCTGGCTTTTTTTTTCAGATGTCTACGTGGTACGGAAGGCAAAAATATTATACAGGTTTTTTTATAGACCTTTTCAAATTTTGGGGACATTCGAATTGGATTCATTCAAATGTACAAACACATTGATTGATTGATTGATTGGAGTGAGACAGACTATATCCGTCTCGCTCTTACCAACGCTTTCGTATATGAATGAACTTGTGATCTCAACCCTAAAATTTTAAATGATGCCCTGATGCGACCGAGGCTAACTACATTGCTAACAATTAGCTGATTTTAGATCTTTTCAATGAATTTATCTGATTTATGAAAAAAATCAGCTGATTTTGTTTGCAATGAATTTAGATTCGGTCGCAACTGTAACTAACTTCATATTGAGTATTACTTGTAAAGATAAAAAGAATGTCCCACCTATTTGCTTATTAAATATTTCACGCATAAAACGTCATTGTGAAATTTAGAATAGACCAGGAACGTGACAGTCTTGTTTTGAAAGAGACGGATTTTAGACCCCCTCCCTTGCACGCAAAAATACATGTAAAAAAATCGAAATGTATACAGCGCACGATTTTCTCAAACTTCCACCTCCCCCAAAAAAGCGTACGCACTACTTGAAGTGTTCAACGTGAAGTTAGCTGCAGTTGCGACCGAGGCTAAGTTCATTGCTAGAAAATCAGGTTGATTTTTGAACTCTTCAATGTAGTCAGCTGATTTTGGTAAATTTGTAAATGAGATCAACTGATTTTGTTTGCAATGAAGTTAGCTTCGTTAGGTGGAGGAGGAGATGTACGCGGCACTTGCCTGAAAGTTAGCAAAAGGGAACTAGAGAACGATTTAAAAATCACATATTACCTGTGTGCACACGATTCGACTGACCCCTTAAATAAAATGTGATTGCATTTGTGTATCCGCATGAAAATAAATTCAAGCATCTCAAGTACGCCAAGTCAATTTAAATATTTTATTCAAAAATTCAAAACAAAATTGTTAATTACATTACATCAAATCCTACTTACTGTCTTTACTTCGGTAAACACAATTAATTACAGATCGATCATTATGAAATAAAATATTATCAAAGGCACCGCTTTGGAACATGATTTTCGTTTATTGCGTCACCAAATTGATGTATGGATATCTCAATCAATTACTTTGAAAGTAAATTTTAAATCGTCTATCGAAAAGCTATTTAGGGATTAGTCAGTGCAGCTTATGCAACGTCTTCGAATTCGTAACTATATTGAAACGGTTAAAACGCGTCGTTATCATGCTGTTGGGAGATATTTTAGAGTTAAAGCAATTCGATTTGGCCATGCTCATTGCTCAGTTTTTAGCTGCCTCTAGAAAAGTAAGTGTGTGAAACTACATCTACAAATTGAATTGGAAATTGCCGAAGCAACGGCGGAAAATCTCTCCATATCCATAAAAAAGCCCAAAGTTTGAAAAAAAAATTGTTTTTTTTTCACTGGGGCCGGCCTTCGAATCGACCTAGAGCACTTAGGAGAGGCCTCTGATCCATACTTGCATGGACAAAAATGTTCGCTATTTTTTGCTCTACAACACTGAACAAAAAACCTCAACATTAAAGAAATATTCACGAAAAGACACCAAATTCCGTGTAGGGTGGCGTAGCGTGAGTTTAGCCTATACTAAGGACCTTACAGTCCGAACCATTCAACCGATTTTCACTCATTTTTTTGTTTCCTGACATCCATACCTTCGTTTAAAACCTTGAAGAACGATTGCCGGCTTAATCGTTTCGCAGAGATGTAAGCGAAAAAGCTTCACTGTCCGACCTTCAAAAAACCACGTCCGTAACAACGAAAGTTCTTGACCGATTTTTCCTTTCGGACAAGTAAACGGAAAATTTTGTTTTTGCAGATTTCTCTTATTTAGACGTTAAAACGTCGGCTGGTTAATTTATTTTTATTTAATCAACTGCTACTTAAAGCTAACTGATAAACATAACCAAAGACCCGTACGTATCAGAATATATACGCAACTTTTAAATATAACATTCAAACTAAAGTTTTTATTTTTCTCGCATAAGAACAGTACTCAAAAAATTTTTTCCCCTGCAGCGTTATAATAGAAGCTGTATGTTAGTTGCTAACAAAATCTGCGGCAAAAATTTAGGAAATTTTCTTATAAAAAGTGTGAGCGATTTCAGGAAAATATGGGAAGTGAAGGACAAATTCTATTGTCACAACTTAGAGTAGCTTGTTTTTAAAAATCCGTTGCTGTATCTATTTCAGGCGTAAGGGAGCATCGCACATTTAACTCACATTTTGTTAGCTAAACGAACCAAGAAGAAGATAATTTCACGTGAAAATAAGGAATGAGATTATTTTGGAAAAATGGAAACGCCATGAATAATACTAAATTTTTCAAAAGTTTGTGGAAAAATTTTCTGACGTCGGTTTTGTTTCAAAGACGAAGCAGAGCCATGTGTGCGTCCTGAAAAGCTGGGAAATAAACAAAAGTTCTGTGTGTTAGGCACTTGCAAATAATTTAAGGGGGCGCCGGTCAAACACAAAACACCTTCCATCGGCGACACTGTTCAACGAAAACCCTATACCACAAATACGACTGTATGGGCAATTCCATGCAAAAAAGTGGAAAATACTTTACGTGCAAACGCTCTACCGGGTAAAATGCTTAGATATTAGAATTCTTTTGTATGGAGAAATTGAAGATTGAACATTTGTTCAAGCGCCCCTCCCCCCTGGCAGTCGACCCTGGCTACGGGCCTGGATTCGACCCATTCAACTATAAAATGCTTGAGTCCAGTAAGAGCCCTAAACTTTGAAGCTGCAGCCATGCTCAGCCCTTTGAGTGGGGTTACAGCGACATGTTACCTCCAGCAATCCCAACAATTCTCAGGTTTTTTAAGGACAAAAAACTACGTGTCGACTAATTTTATGATCTGAAGCTACACTCAAAATTTCAGCAAAATCGATCGAGCGGTTTCCAAATATTTTCCGGGGAATACGTTGCAAGGGGGAAGTCAAAAAGTCGCTGCAATGTTCCTTAGTCTACGAAAAAATTTCTTGTGAATTATTTGGCGTGTAAGACATGAGTCACGGCCCTTTAATACACTTACTACCTTACTGGGGCCATGATCCCTGAAACTCCCTGTTGCAACTGCCAAAAATTGCACCTATATTGCCTAGTAACACCCAGCCGTCAACTCCTACCTAGTCAAGTATATAGTCAAAATTTTAGTCGTCTCAAGACCCTCTGAAACTTCAAAAGCAAAAATTTTTTCGCTCATCTGCGGTTAGCAAATTGTCACAAAGCACGACAGTTGTCAACAATTTATATTCATCATTTTCAAAAAAGTACTAGTTTTCGAGATTAGACCACCAGATGTCGTTGACTGTTGTAGTACAAAGAACACATACCTACAAAACCTTGTGCAATCAGTCACAACATTTTCGTCGTCTCGTGAGGCTCATTTGTGTTCCAGTTTCTATTGTGTATATCGTCCTTCGTCGCCATCAACGGGTCAGAGTTTCTAATTTGGATTTGTTTTTAACATGGACGCTGATATACCAGAGGTATGAATAAACGTAAAATATATAAAATGCAAAGCTCTGTTTGAGGTTTCGAACTTCAAAAGGCTTTTAAACAAAAAGTAAAAATGCAGTGAAAAGACGTGCATTTTTGCACATTCACAAGCTGCCACGTCTACGCTACGGAAGAACATAAACGAAAATTCAGTGGTAGCTTTCTAGCTTACTTTGAGAAAAGACAATGCCAAGGACATGAAACATCTCTGCGCATCTAGGCGATAAAAAATTTAGTTTTCCAATTGATGCGAACATCCACGAGCATTATTTTCCGCAGCAATGTATTCCTATCACTAATAGCAGCTAACTGATTTTGTTTTGTGTAAATGGTTGTGATTTGACGCGATAGGGTGAGTTGAACCCACACTAAGGACTTTACAGCTCGACCCACTACACAGATTGTCACTAATATAATTTCGCAGAGATATAAATCGCAAAGTTTCATCAACCTTCAAAAAACCACGTTTTTCATCACTCTTTCGACCATGTATTCGAAAGTTCTCCACCGATTTTGCCCAAATTCAAATTCGTTGTTCAATTATCTTTCAGGAAAAAAAATGATTTTGAAAATCGGATGAGATTTAGCCGATTTATGTAACGTTTGGCCCTAGTAGAGACTCAGTATTAGGGCCGTGGCTGAGTCCAATAACCTTTCAAACAAAAAAAGTTATGAAAGTCGGAAAAGGTTTACGCGAGTTATGCACAAAATACCGAAAACCACTTAGGCGGCCCTAACTCAGCGGCTCTTCTTCTATACTATACTATACTTCTATACAAATTTTCTTCTGGAAATTATATTTACTTTAAAAGTTATTTGCGTCTAAAGGCAGGTGAAAAAATAATATTTTCGGAAAAACAAGAAAAACTTTTACGAAAATGGAAAATTCGGAAAATGTTGGGATTCCAAAAAAACTTGTAGCCTTCGCCTATTATTTGAGCCACAAATGACTAAAATCGGCTCAGAGGTCACCTCTCAATAATTCGCTAAAGTTACGTCTGCTTTTGAACTTCAAGGAGCTGGGAGGGGGAAAGGTCCTCGTAAATTTTTGGGCTCCCATTCCAAAATGTAATATTTTTATGTAGTTAACAACAACAAACTATCCACTTGCTTCTAGTACGAATGTAAATATCATGGTCCTAAGCGAAAAAAATGCGAAAAGCTAATCTGAAGATTATGTGAAAGTTCTTCCCAGTGGCAATTACTTCAGGCTCTGGTATGCACCGGAATCTCATCAGGATGGTAGTAGAATCGATTTCCGGATATTTTGAACTAAATCGGCTGACTCCTCAGGGCAAAACAAAAGTTTTATGGTCAAGTCGGTGATTGGGGTGTGGGGTAGTGCTAATGAGAGGGGACCACCCAACAACTAATAATCACTAGCTATTTGGCGGCGGTCATCTCCCTAAAGAGAGGGGACGTCAAAACTAAAAAAAAATTTCCTTTTTTTACATCTTTTGCATACTAGGAAGTGTTGGGAAGGGCTGGATGAGTGGAAGAGCGGAGATTGCCATGAAAATATATTGGACGCTTTAAAGAGCCTACATTAGGCAAAGTAGGCGCTTTACAAAGCCCACGCTAATCAAATTGAGCGCTTTAAGTAGAAATTTTATCGATTATGTAAGCATTCGCTGAGTGGACATCAATTTTGTGTGCACTAACCCAGGATACGTTTACTATTCATCCTCCTTTTGTTTTAATGCGTCCATCTGGATAGGTGACAGCCTTGTTCATTGTATCGTAAGAGTATGCACGACTCCATCTCTCTGCACCATGCATGGAATCATTGAAATATTAATATCGGTATGCGACATTTACTCGACGAGCTGGCGTAACATTGATTCACATACGCCATTCTTAAAGGAGAAATAAACCACTACCTTCCTGTTGTGGTCACTGAAACGTGACTCCCAAAAAGCTGACACGTATAAACTGAAGCCATGTAACAGACGAAGGGTACGGGTACGAGGGACTGAACGAGAATTTTATGTCCTTGAAATAGCAAATACTATTTCTTGAACATAAAATACTCTTTGTAGTTCTTGTAGCGTAAGATACTTTTAAAATTTTGACCATTTCAATCTTTTTTAATATCTGTAATTTCTAAAATGTGAAAAGTGCTTTCATACTCCAGATTCTGGAATCATCATTTCGCTTCTTTCAAGAGGAAATATGTTTAGACCCAGACGAAGAACGAAGTTCTTCGAAAAGGGGTCTTATGCGTTTACCTCGACATTTGTAACCACCCCAATTTCGACCTGGGAGTAGGTGATGAGCATCGATCCTGGTGCTTAGATGACGAATCAACAATAAAAACGTTGTCAGTCCGTCTGTCACCGCGATAACTTGAGTAAAACTCAACCGATTTTCAAAAACTTTTCTTTCTCTGAAAGGAAATCGAAATATCTTTTGTGGGATTGAATCTGGGCACTGTTGGCCGAAGGGCCGCCGAGCTAGGGCCGTTTAAGTGGTTTTTGGTATTTTGTACATAACTCGAGTAAATCTCTTTCGATTTTCAAACTTTGTTTGATCGAAAGGTCTAGGACTGTCCCCGTTTTATGGCAGAAAATTTTGTGATTAGAAAGCCTTGGACTCAGTCAGGACCCTAAAAATGGCTTTCTACTAGCGCCCATCGTGTTTGCTTACATAAATTGGGGAAATTATAACTGATTTTGTTGATTCTTTTTCTATTTGAGAGGTAATCGTGTACCGAATTATATTCAAAAACAAATTTGGGGCCGGTGCCTGTGCTGAGGACTGAAGTGGGACTAAGGTCTGTTTTAAGGTTGGCCCTAGCCAAAAAAATGGTTTTTCACTATGTTGTAGAGAAAATGGAGGGAAATATTTTTTTCTATGTAAGTATTTGTCCGAGGCCTCTCCTGAAGACCCTAGGTCGGTCCAAAGTTCGGCCCTAGGCAAAAAAATGGGTTTTTCCTATGTTTTAGTTAAAATGAGATGAGCATTTTTTTGTATTTGGAGGTCAATTTTGTACTTTTGGAGGGTTCTTTTACACCGTCTCCTCGGACGGGTTTTTCAATATTGCCCTCTCGGCAAGTTCCAATACAATTTGATGTGGACGTAAGGCAATATTGACTTAAATACGTTCGAGTCTTTTCGTAACATCAACTCTGTTTGCCGCATCTATTCTGATACGTACGGATCCCTTCATATGTTTTTATTAGAATTTTTAAACTGTTTACAAGAGATGATCAAAATGTTGTGAGGTTAAGATCTTAATCCTAAATTCGAATTTAATTTGTGATCATCACACAAATCTTCCGATTTTGATTTTTGTTGACATTATGACAGATGTTGCTCATTGTTTTATTTTTTTGGTATTGAAGGTAGTCCAGCTAGTCCCACAAAGGTGATCACAAATAGTATCTTAACTCGAACTTCACAAAACTGAAACAATCTTTTTGAAATATTTCATGGCCCCACGGTAGTAAGGTGGCGCAAGTCTTAAACGCCAAAAATTAAAAATTCTAATAAAAACAAATTTCTCGTAAATATTCTGGAAGGAATCGAAATAATGCTTGAGAAAGTAGGAAGTATGAAAACACTTTTCACAAGGCAGAAATTAGCGATTTTTTGTTGCCAACACCCGCTACTTTATTTAGAAACAATCATTCAGTTCAGTACACCTACAAACTTTCATGGTCATTCATTCTGGCAAAACGGATACTTTTCCGAAACGTCATCCACACTAATACACACATATGCTGCTAGTACTACAAATGCAACGAAGTTCAAGCCAACGCGTCGATTTTAAGAAAATATTTTCATTTTTGATCTGATGAAGCACCTCCTTCCACATGAAACCAACCCCAAAATTTGTAAAACACATTTTAAGAACAGTAATCTGATTACAGACACAGACGATAAAATACGACTAGCCCCGGATGCTGTTCCTACCTAATTTTCGCCGGGTCCTCTAACTGTACAATAGAAACATGGCAGTCTAAAACTGATCCGAAAAAGTGTTCGAAACGATTAAACTTAGGCCCAGATGCTGCGTCTAAGAAAAACAAGTTGACGTGGGCCAATATCTGAGCATAAAACGCTTGAAGTCGTTGAAAGGGAAAATCACAAACGATTTTACATTTTTTTTTTTTTCGATTTCCATGTCTTGACCATCGTTGTTCGCGCATCTACTCCATTTTTTACACCCATACGAAGTCGGGGCCTGTTTTTTTGTGACACCGTAAGAAACATTAGGAAATATTTGTTATCGTTTAGAGATGCAAAATCCGTAAATTAAATTTTGTCCGTCTGTCTGTCCAGAGATGAGCGGGAACTACTTTCTTGCTGCCCGTGCCCGCCTTACCCTAGTCCAAAATTTAAAAGAAGTACCCGCCCCAAATAGTGCTCATTAAAATTGTGCCCGTGCTCGCCCGGCGAACAAATTACTTTTTCAGTAGAAAATAAAATTCAGGAATTTATGAAAATGAAAAATTTCTAAATCAAAGAAGAATGGACTGTCAACGGAAATCTTTGCAATGTACTTTTCATACCAATACTGCCAAATTAAAATAACCCAAAAATAGCTCTAATGAAATGGATCACTTTCGTAAGGGGCATATTGACGCGATATGATCAACTTTTGCAGAGTCTAGACAACAAAACTGAATACGTCACTCGGAAAAGCAATTTCGGCTCTTGTCCTTGTGACGTAAATAACTCCCTTGCCAAGTGCTGATGTTCCGGTTTTCATATGCACTAGACTTTTCCCTCCGGGCGTCCTCTGAAAACCGGGTGAAAATAAGGCTTTTTCACAAATTCACATGGAAACTTCAAAAACAAAAATTTCTCCGTTCATCTGCGGTTGCTAATTTGCCTCATAAAAACGTGATTTTGGAAGGTTACAAGCAAGCACAAAGTTGTCAAAAATTTTAGATTCATCATCTTCAAGAAAGTACTAGTTTTCGAGATTGGACAAGCAGATGTCGTTGGCCGTTGTAGTACAAAGAACTCATACATTCAAAACCTAATGCAATTAGTCACAACATTTTCGTCATTTCGCGAGGCTGATTTGTGTACCAGTTCCTATTTTGTGTATCGTCTAACGGGTCAGAGTTTCTAATTTTTTTGTTTTTAACATGGACGCCGATGTGCCAGAGGTATGAATAAATTAACGTAAAATAAGTGAAACACAACACTCTGTTTGATGTTTCGAACCTCAAATGGGTTTTAAACAAAAAGTAAAAATGCAGTGAAAAGACGTGCCTTTTTGCACATTCACAAGCTGCTACGCCTACGGAAGAACATGAAAAACTTCAGTGTTAGCTTTCAAGCTTACTTTGAGCAAAGACAATGCAAAGGGCGTGAAACATCTCTGCGCATCTAGGCGATAAAAAATTTAGTTTTCCAACAGATTGATGCGAACATCCACGAGCATCGCATGTACCAAAGTGAAGCACAAGACCTCCATTCTGAATCACCTGATGTTTCTTGGTTCGGTTTTAGTTTCCGCTACAATGCATTCGCATCGCTCTATTTCGACTAAATCTTATGACATCGCACTTGTCCCTAGAACGTGACGCTTCGTCTAAATTTCGCTTTGACATTTTTCATATAATTTTTCATAAGGTTGAATCAAATGCAGCCGAGAAGCCGTTCTTTTGCCCCACTTGCAAAAAATGTTTCCCCACTAAGGCCAATCTCAAGTCACACATGGTGACTCACTCTGGTAAGCAGAAGGTTACGGCCAAAGAAATTCTCAACAGATAGATACTTTTCTTTTCAGAGCAGAGGCCGTTTGCTTGTGATCATGCGAAATGTAACAAGACGTTTAAACGTAAAAACCATTTAGAACAGCACAAAAACATCCACACAAGTAAGAAGTTGGTATATTTCCACCAAA
>CM055404.1:129594793-129679879 GCA_029228625.1 Pseudolycoriella hygida
TTTTTTTCAGAGAAATTTTCTTTCTAAGAAAATTTTCTTTTTTGAGAAAATTTTTTTCAAAAAATAGAAATATTTTTAACAACTGAAAACTTCCAAAACGACTGATATCACAACAAAAACCTTTTTAAAGGTAGAGTGTGACGCAGTCCGTAAGTCCGCTTCCAAAATTAATGATATCGCTTGAGGTGACGCTATCGCAGATAATACGCAGAAGTTCGTTTGAATGGAACCTTGTGTTAAAAGTTTTGATTTCCTGAAAAAATTAGAGAGCTTTCTTTGAAACAAAATTACGTTTTGTTAAAAAAAATTGCGTCACAAATGCCGGACCCAACGACGAAATAATTTTTCTGTACTTTCAGTTTTTGCGCTGCAAAAATTTGACTTTTGTTTCTTATTGCGTAGATTTTTTTGAGTAAATTTAAATTTTTGCGTGTAAAAACTGAAAGTATTGAAAAATTATTCCGCTGGTGGGCATTTGTGACGCAATTTTTTTAACAAAACGTAATTTTGTTTCAAAGAAAGCGCTCTAATTTTTTCAGGAAATCAAAACTTTTAACACAAGGTTCCATTCAAACGAAATTCTGCGTATTATCTGCGATAGCGTCACCTCAAGCGATATCATTAATTTTGGAAGCGGACTTACGGACTGCGTCACACTCTACCTTTAAAAAGGTTTTTGTTGTGATTGTTTAATATAAATTCAAAATGAAAGACCATAAGATTTATCACTGGTTCAGTATGATGGGATATGAGAAATTTTATAAATTTTGCTTAATTTTTCGGTTTAACATTAGCAAAAAATCTCAATCGCCCTTCAAGAATATGTCAAAGGCCAATCGCAGGTAGCAATGAGACAATCATCAAAGGAAAAGTCTGTTTTGATTCCGAACGAGTGGAAAATGCAGGATAAGAAACTATGTGTGTAAGGTTTTACGTAAATAGTCGATGAGAAGTGAAGCAAGTGGTTCAACCGTACACGATAATTGGGCGGCGATTCTCATGCCGTCTGTAGCTTACGAATACGATAATTGATAGCATTCGGTCCTTAGCTTTCCATTTGTTTCACTTGAAATTTCTCACGAGGGTCCTTCACTTACTTTACTTTTTCGGCGCTGCAGCCACTTGTGAGCCTTGGCCTGCTCGAGGATTCTCTACAAATTTGTCCACGGTGTGCAAGAAGGTGTGATAAAGTTTTATGAAAGTGCACCCACGCCATTAAGCAACACTTTTTTTCATCACATTCAGACTGCTCTTGAAAATGTATGGAAAAAATCGTTTTCTTCATAGTCTCGTGTAGGGGGAAGGATATGGTCGAAGACTGAGTAAAGTGTTTTCGACTTCCTTTTAGGTCCCAGGACCCGGATTAGAAGTCATTTTGTGGGTGCACTTTCATAAAACTTTATCACCCCTTCTTGCACACCGTGTGCCTTTGGAAGCAATGAAATATGGGTCATCTCTCCCAATTCTAGAAGTGGTCATACCCCAGGATTGTGGCATTTTTACCCAAAACCCGTTTGCCAAAATTTTTTTCTCTCAACTTTGCCTTTGGAAGCAGCTTCCTAAGTCTCACAGTTCTAGAAATACGGGTTATCCCTCTGAATTATAGAAGTAGCCATATCCCGTGGATTGTGCCATATTTCCCCAATAAGGTGAGACACTTGTTCGCTAAAAATTGAATCTCTACAAGTTTGCCTTTGGAAGCAAGCGTACCGTAAAACCACCTAACTTTGACCTATCTATGACAAGCTAATATCCCTGTCAGGTTATGTCGTTGATTGGAAGTCCAATTTTGGGGCGATCTAATAAAGAATAGAAACTACACATTGGACTAACTAAAAAAATTCACTTTTTAAATGAAGAGCGGCCAAAATTCGACAAATCGTTATATCCCTAACTTTGACCACTTAGGGCGAATTTCATCGGAAAAACAAAAGCAAAACTAATTCAGGACCTGAGTCCTGAGATCGCTTCGAACACATTCGGACAAACAGAGCGATTTTCTTCTGTTAGTGGATTTCACTGTGTCGCAAAAAGAATGTCTCGCTCATTTGCGGGCGGAAATTGATTTCATTCGATTTTCTGATAGAATGGACCCTTGAGATAAGCTTTTCCGATGTTTTCAAATTCATAAGCCGCCGCCGCGGCGCCAATCCAAGATGGCGGCTAAAACTAGAAATCGCTCCCAAAAATCCATTTTTCAGCGGATTTTATCGAGTAAGAGCTCAGAATAATCCTTGATCTTTTCTCTAACGTCTTAAAATGCTAACTCATAAGAGTTTTAGGTATAACACACAGTTTTTGTTATAACTTAGAAATCATAGTCTTCAAATAAGCGGTCAAAGTTAGGTACGTGGTCAAAGTTAGATGGTTTTACGGTACGGTTTTTCCCAAATAAGCGAGATTACGGTGCAAAATTTGAAATTTCTATCGCTCATTCAAATTTTGCGCCAAAACTGGCTAGGTGAGTAAAAATTAAAATTGACACAATTCCGGCAAATGTTTAAAATTTTAAAGCAAGAAAAAGTGCTCCAGGATATCTTCATATGTTCATAATATAGAGATACAAATTACTTAGACGGGCGGTGAACGAAAATGTCGACAAATTTTTTAGAAAGAATTTTTTCCCAGTTGTACTTTGCCTGTCACCATTTTCGTCGACTGTAAGCTATAATTGTTAAATGTCAATTTTAACAAAAAAGAGAAATTTACCACAGCAGACAAACCTTTCCTGTTTCAAACCTTTTCTGTTTTGAGGATTGTGTGATAAGCGAGGGGTGACGCACTTCTGCGGTTTATGGAATAAATGGGAATAAATGAGAATAAATGGAATAAATTTTAATTTTTTCAAATTCGTCAAAACCTCAAATAGACTTGATTTTGATGGCAACGCACACAAAAAACCATACTAATGTGTCGAAAAGTGAAAAACCCACTTTTGAAAACTTAAAAGAATTTTTGTTGAAAAATGGAATAAATGGAATAAATACATTTATTCCATTTATTCCCAAAAAAATAAAATTTAATCTCAAGATGGTTTAAATGCTTTATAATTTGTGCAAACCTTTTTTTGAACTTATTTGTCTAACTTATGATGTGTTTGGTTCAGATGTTTCGCAAAAACAACAACAAAAATTTTGGGAATAAATGGAATAAAAGAATAAATGAAGTGCGCCACCCCTCGGTGATAAGAAAAAAAAATAAGTCGTTATCTGTTTAAACAGATCAGTTATAAGATCGATTCCCAGCCGATTTAACTAAGCTTATTGTAGGCACTGTCAAACTTTTGTATGGGAATTTTAACTGGTGTTTCTTACAGTAAACAAAATGTTAAAAAAGTTTTAATGTTCCTCGAGTGTTTGTTAAAGAAAGAACTGTTGTAAATTACGTCTACGAAGGACGTCTGTAATTCAGTGTTGTATTGTTTAAAGGTTATTTCATGCTTTACTCCCCTATTTATTGGTGGGATCGGTCGGTTATATGCTTAACTAATGGACTATGTTACAACACTGAATTGCGAACGTCCCATTATTGAGATAATGATATAAAAATGCGATCGCTTAAAAATGCAAAAACTTAGCTCTAATCGCGTTGATAAGTGGTCAACTCATCATAGTTAGCAAATGAAGAAAGACCAGCAATAACATTCACAGATATTAAATGTGCGTGATCAAATACATCTCGTAGGGAAATGTAAATATTTGTTAAAACATAAAATTGTACTTAATGTTATTATGGTTAACAAACAATGCATACACTCACAGAGAGACATCATGGAATATAAAAAGTTCCGGTGATTTTTTCAAAGTAAATAGTAACAGTAGCTTCTTTTGAAATGCACGTTCCGCGTTCAACATTCATTTATTCCAATTTCATTGTTGAATTTCATTTGTTTTCTTTTACCGCATAAGAAGTAGCCATGAAAAAATTAGTTTCACGAATTTATTAGATTTTAGAGACTCTCCACTTTCAACTTCTTAGAGTGAAAAGTGTCAATGTTCAAAATCAAAAACTAAACTCACCCTCGAACTCACCCTTATTTATTAAATAATATTTAATTTTCTTTTCTTTTTTTGACAAAGCTGCAACGACGCAGTACGATCGGTACAAGAATATACTTTCTGTTGATTTGTAGACCGCCTTGTAGGTACTTGAATTTCACCGAAAAGACACTTCCAGAATGTTTTTCGAGAATCTTACTTACTTACTTAACCGGCACTACAACCCATTAAGGGTCTTGGCCTTCTGCAACATGCTTCTCCAACCGGACCTATCCGAGAATCCTAATTATTGAAAATTACTGAAAGTTACCTCCCTGTGAGTTAACATACTGTAGGTCCGTCGATTTTTTCATACTGTTTTCTATGTATAAAAATTTACGTAGCAATTGCTCATCAGAACTGTACACTACAGAGGCGGTAGCATTGATCCTTGTTAGGTAGCGATAGCTGCTTTATGTTTTCACACTTCCTGTCTGTCCGTCCGTCTTGGACAGCTACAAGTCAAGAGGAATTATTAATGCTGAGCAAATTCAAATTCTGGGTAAATTCTGAGCATAAGGGAATAATGACCCGAGGGGAAATTCTAATCTTTGATTATACCCTATCGGTTTCTAATTTTACAACTCTTTACTTTATATCTGAACGTTTTTCAGGTAAGCGCTTTGAATTATTTTGTCATCAGCACATCTAGAACGTTATAAAGGTCCAGTGCCAATCGTCAGTCGAGTTATGCAACCTGATATGCTGATGGACGTGATAGTAGAACAATTCGGTTTCCGTGAACAACGCTCAACCGTGCACCAAATCAAAAGGATCCTCAATTTGATCAAGGAAAACAAAAAGCGTAAAATTCCTACTGGTATGATGGATAGAGAAAAGGCATTTGATTAAGTTTGGCACGATGTACTAATTTACAAATTGGAAAAATTGAACGCTCCAACGCGCATGATCAAAATGATTGCTTCGTTTTTGAAAGACCGGAAATTCATTGTCAGCGTCCGTGGAAAGGATTCAACACCGAGAGACATCCCCGCTGGACTAGCTCAAGGATCAGTTCTCTCACCACTGCTGTAAGCCATCTACACGTCAGACTTCAAAGTTCCACGAGATTCCGAAAGTGGACTGTATGCAGATGACATTGCAATTCTTTCAGGGGCAAAACAATCCAACACCATAATGAAAAACTACAACACGCTCGCTCTAAGCTATTGACCGAAAACAAGCTTATCCTCTTCAAGACGATGATAACTTATGTAGCACAGTTTTAAACTCCAACGAACGCAAAATAAAATTTTGAGAACGATTCTTTGAGTATCTCGCACATACCCAACAAACACACTTCACACAGCTTTGAAAATGGCTCGGAAAATGGAAAAGATACAGACAGTGCTGAGAAATCTAGAGGCTTCTTGCTGAAATGGAGTTCCTCAAAGTTCGACACAATACGACAAATATCCATTGCGAGTTCCAACGTTTGAATTTGAACTGTGATTTAGTTACAAACAATCTTCTCTGTTTTCCCCATATTCCGTTACCCTATTTTTTTCTTCTATTTGTCTGTAAAATTTGAATCTCTGTCTCCTAAACTTTCTATTCTAACTTTTTGTACATTAGCAAAAAAATGAATTTTGCTTAACGTTTTTTGTCTCACTCTTATACCCTTAGAGTGCAAATGCAAATTTGTAATAGTTGTTGTAAAATCTCTGAATAATCTGACAAAAGAACCTATGTACATAAACACTATAAATTAAATCATGAATAAATGGCTTTTATAAAAAAAATATTTCTTTTCGATGATAAAATCGCTTTTTGTCCATCAGAATACAAAACAGTGTTAAAACATATGCAAGGGACCCGTAAGTATCAGAATAGATACGGCAAACAGAGTTGATGTTACGAAAAGACTCGAGAGGGCAACATTGAAAAACCCGTCCGAAGGCCCACTTCAACCCTTAGCACAGGCACCGGGTCCAATTTTTTTTTTTTTTTTTTGAATATAATTCGGTACTCGATTACCTCTCAAACAGAAAAAGAATCAACCAAATCAGTTAGGATTTATCCAACTTATGTAAGCAAACACGTTGGGCCCTAGTTGAAACTCAGTTTTAGGGTCCTGACTGAGTCCAAGGTTTCTAATCAAAAACTTTTCTGCCATAAAACGGGGGGAGTGCCAGACCTTTCGATTAAAAAAAAATTTGAAAATCGGAAGAGATTTACTCTAGTTATATACAAAAATCATGTAGAGCGCTAGCAGAGACTCGTTTATAGTGTCCTTGCTTAGTCCAAGGACTCAAATTCAAAAAAGTTTCTTCCAAAAATTGTCGGCCATGCCCCGATCTTTCAAACTAAAACAATTTATGAAAATCGAAAAAGAAAGTTATGAGCAAAAGACCAAAAACCACTTAAACGGACGGACGGACATTTTTTTTCGTCATCTAAGGACCATGATCGATGCTCCACCCTACTCTCCGGTTGAAATTGGGATGGTTACAAACGTCGTGGTAAACGCATTAGACCCCTTTTCAAAGAACTTCCTTCTTCGCACGAGTCTAAACATATAAATAAACATCGTCGTATATTGACCTCTGTGGTTTAAAAAACACCTGTGTAAAATTTCTTCGTTCTTTATGATGGGACAAACTAACCATGCATTAATAACTTCCCGCATTTTATGAGATATCAATCCAATTTAACCCACAAAATTCATGCATGCAGATCAATACGTAATCAATACATGCAAAACGAAAGTTGACATATACACATAAATGGGATAAATCATGCCCAAAGCGGTAGCGGAGAGCGTGACGCAGCACCCACACCCCAAAAAAGAAGTCCACAAACTAAAAAAACGTCATACAAAAACCTTTGGGACAAGGAGCTATATAACGCGAACTTCTGAGTTTTTTCTCCTCGTCCCCCTCCCCTCCAAATTATTTTTACGAAAAACAACGTCGCAGCAACTTTCCAACCAGCCCAGACTCCTCAAAATCGGTTGGAAATTGGCTGAGATATCGAGGTTTGAAAGTGACATTTTCTATGGGCCATGGATTTGTCTATTGTTTTCATTATTATGAAAACTTTTTTTCTAATCTGTCGGTTTCTATCTATCTATGTTCTATCTATCTATGAATAATTTTCGATCTCGAGAACCAGACAGTCTCGGCCCCAAATGAAAAATTTCATATGCCGCTTTATCGGGAAAATTCTGGAAAAGCCGAAGCATGTGGGAAGGTGGTCAATTTTGAGGGTTTTCGAAGTTTAGCTCCGGAGTGACAATAGCTAGAGAGTTGGCTTCTTTGGTAAAGTTATAGAGTTTGGTCAGGAGAATTTTTTGGGATCTTAAGAAAATGGCTGCCAGTAGTCAAACCGGCGCCATCTTGAATTTTCCCAAGCAATAAATAAAGTTTCTTTTGGTTTTCGAATTTTAGCTTTAGCTTAGAAAGATGGTTTCTTCTAGAAAGTCATAGAGCAGGATTTTTTCAGCATTTTAAGAAAATGGCTGTTAACTGTCAAAGCGACACCATCTTCGATTTTTTGCTAAATTCTGAATAAGAATACCTAGACAGTTGGTTTCTTCAGGAAAGTTATATGAATCACCAATGACACGAAGTCCTCCGATGGTAGCCGAAGGTGACACAAAGTGTTACGAAGGTAGCCGAAAGTGACACGAAGTGTTCCTAAGGCAGCCGAAGGTGACGCGAAGTGTTCCGAAGGTAGCCGAAGGAGACACGAAGTGTTCCGAAGGCAGGCGAAGGTGCCACAAAGTATTCCGAAGGTAGCCGAAGGTGATACAAAATGTTGCGATGGTAGCCGAAAGTGTAGGAGAACAATTTTTTTCGGAGAAACATTTGTTTGGAGAAAAAATTTTTGAAGAAAAGTTTTTTGGAGAAAAATTTTTTTCGAAAAACATTTTTTTAAGAAAAATTTTTTGTGAAAAATTTTTTTCGGAGAAAGTCTTTTTATTTTTGAGAAATTTCTTTCTGAGAATTTTTTTTTTACGAAAAACTTTTTTTGGGGAAAAATTTTGTTGAAGAAAAAATTTTTTTTGAAGAAACTTTTTTCCGGAGAAATTTTTTTTGGAGAAAAACTTTTTTTTTTTTGAGAAAATTTTTTCGGAGACAATTTTTTTTCGAAGACAATTTTTTTCGGAGAAATTTTTTTTTTTTGAGAAGAATTTTTTCGGAGAAATTTTTTTCTAAGAAAATTTTCTTTTCTGAGAAAAATTTTTCACATGAATTTTGGTTATAACAACTGAAAACTTCCAAAACGAATGATATCACAACAAAAACCTCTTAAAAGCTAGAGTGCGACGCAGTTCGTAAGTCCGCTTCCAAAATTATTGATATCGCTTAAGGTGACGCTATCGCTGATAATACGCAGAAGCTTGTTTGAATGGAATCTTGAGTTCAAAGTTTTAATTTCCTGACAAAATTACAGCGCTTTTTTTTAAAACGAAATTACGTTGTGCTAAAAAAATTGCGTCACAAATGCCGGACTCAACGACGAAATAATTTTTCTGTACTTTCAGTTTTTGCGCTGCAAAAATTTGACTTTTGTTTCTTATTGCGTAGATTGTTTAGAGTAAATTAAAATTTTTGCGTGTAAAAGCTGAAAGTATTGAAAAGTTATTCCGCTGGTGGGTCCGGCATTTGTGACGCAATTTTTTTTAACGCAACGTAATTTTGTTTTAAAGAAAGCGCGGTAATTTTTTCAGAAAATAAAACTTTGAATACAAGATTCCATTCAAAGAAACTTTTGCCTATTATCAGCGATAGCTTCACCTCAAGCGATATCATTAATTTTGGAAGCGGACATACGGACTGCGTCACACTCCACCTTTTAAGAGGTTTTCGTTGCGATTGGATAAAATGCGGGAAGTTATTAATGCATGGCTGTGCCTACTTTCGCTTTCGTTGAAGAAAAAGTTGAACGGGAACCAGGTCATCGTTCAAAAAAAAATTCCCGGTATGTCGAAAAATTGCGAAGTACCTTTTATCTGCCTGGACACTCAAGATCCAATGTATGGAGAAGTTATTTTGTTTAAAAATTTGTAACTGTAATTTAGATTTTGTGACCAGATTACCGTGAATTACCTGATGAGTCTATGCTTTCTATACAGTTTGTAGCGGAAGATTGTATTGTGAATTATCTGTATGGAAAGGTGACTTGCTACAAGTAACAATTTTAGTCTTTTTTGTCAGTGCTATCTAAACACTAAAAAGAGTCACACTGTAGCTAAAAATAAGTGGTATATGGGAAGCTTATCCTCGAGACGAAAAGTAGATATTGACTTTCTTAAGGTAACGACTAAATAGCATTTTCGTTACAAAGAACATCAAACAAAAAATTATCTTTGAAAGCAGTCTTTATAACTCAATATTTGTTCAACGATCAACCGACGGTTCCTCAAATCAATCTTTCTCTTGCACAAATTTAAATTTAATTGATTTCAACAAATATTGCTATGAGGTTTATATTTCATTTGTTAAATAACGACTTTAATATTTGGAAACAGTTATTGATGTATAAAAAAAATTTGAAATTTTGTTGATTTTTACTGTCCAAATAGAAACAGTTTCCCTATATAACATCCACAACGTATATGCACTTGAATGTCAATATTTGAGAATGATGTTACATTAATAATATTAAATTATCAACTACTGCTCAATATTAGATTAGTAAGCAATAATAGAGAGTTCAGCTTCAAACATTCTGTCATTTCAAATTATTGATTGATAAACAACGTACACCAAAATATATTTTCTTATCAACAATAATTCATTCAATAGTGACTTTACGTTAACTGAACAAATTCCATTTCGTTCGCTTCTGCTGCCCAAAATTATTTACAACAACGGCATTCATGTTATCAATTCAAGTTTTGATCGTAATCTGTTATTTATTTTTATATTATACAACTACACGACAGAAGCAATGTTTATAGATAAATATCATCACCATCAAATTAAAATTGGTTGATCCAAACATAAGTTTTTTTTTACTCACGAAATTACACAGAGGTCTGATCAAGTTCTGAACACGTTTAAGATAATCCCTTTGCGGATGCTATCATTTAGAAATCGTCATCCTCGGCAGTCCTATCAACTACCTCTTAAAATACGTGAAATAGCTGACAGTGACTGATGTTGCTTTTGAGGACACCTAATATGATTCTGTCAATCACTCTATGTTAGTGTGAAAGTGACAAACATATAGATAGATTTATCAGGGTGGGATGGGTTATTTCTGGCTCCTAAAACACAGATCTATTGATGCTTTGTTTTCTTCTCGTTCATCATGTAAATCATTTAAAACCTTCCGGTTCTCACCAAGAACCTATCTAGGGCGATAGGTCCTAGGTCTAAGATATCGGATGGTCGAATCACATAAGTACCTAATGTCATACTCCTTAGCAGGTGGAACTTCGGGCATTCGCATATTACGTGGACGCCCGTTTCCTCCTCCAAGCCGCAGCCACATCTTGGATCAGCCAAAATGTCATTTTGGTCAAGTGCTTGTTCAATGGGCAATGGCAATGTGGTAATGGCTCCCACTACTCTCCTAATGGCACTACGGTCCATTCTGAGAAGCTCCTTGGCCCACTTCTCGTCAGGCGCCGGGAAGAAGAGCTTTGTGTGCTTTCCTCCGCCGTACACGCACCAACTCTTTGCGGACTCAGCCCGCACCCAGTGTTCCACCGCCCTTTCACACAGAGAGTGTGGGATCGGGATGTGGGGCTATGGGCCCTCGATCGCAGATTCTGAACGCTGTCTGGCTAGCTCGTCTGCTCTCTCATTACTACACCCGTGTACCCAGGGACCCAGGCGATCGTGATCTGATTTCTCAGTCCCAATCGGTTTAGCGTCCCTTTATCATCGACTCACTGTCTGAGCAGATGGTCGCTCTGCCACCCGTCATTTCTTCTGGAATTGAATTCATCACTCCTATCAACGTTGCAAACGTCTCTGCTTGGAAGGCGCTCCTAAATTTCCCAAATGGAGACTGTCGCAGTTCGTCTGGATCGTCTGGATGGGCGATAGCGCAATGAGCGCTTCCATGACTGGTGTGGCCGTAGTCTTTTATTACTTATTATTTATTTGACATCATATGTATAAGACCAATTAGCCTCTTAAATCACACAGACACAAATGCACACGAGCCTCTGAATTCCATTCAACTCCTTCCTCGCGCACTCCACGTTGAGCCTTGGCCACCAAACTACGCAGTAATAGCCAACATGGGTCTGACCACCGTCTCATAGATCCACAATATGGCTCCAGGCGGTATTTCCCAGTCCCTTCCAAAAGCCTTTCGACAGATCCAGAAAGCAGTTACTGCTTCTGTGCTTTGTATTTAACATGCTCGATCCAGTTGAGCTTTTGGTCGAAAATAACCCCCAGATACTTTACTTTTGGGCTAGGATCAACAATATTTCCGAAGAGCCTGAAGTTCCCCACTAAATTGTGTCCTGTGTTCCTTTTACTAAAAAGCACAATGTCCGTTTTGTCGGGGTTGACCTTCAAGCCCCTCTCCAGGCACCATTCCTCCACTAACCTCAGCGAACACCTCAAGCGACTTCCCAGGGTACTTTAGAACTTGCCTTAAACTAGAATAGTCAGGTCGTCCGAATAACCCTGCGCATGAACGTCTGTCTCATTCAACCTCTTGATCAGGGAGTCCACGACCATCGACCATGCACCATAGCAACGGTGAGAGTATCCCCCCTTGCGGACAGCCTTTCGATACCCAGAAGCTGGCATTGTGGCCGCATACGTTGGCCTCCACGGTCCTGCTTCTGAGCATGTTGCCAATCCACCTCGTTACTACCGGTACTACGTCCCTTTCTTCTAGCGCTTGCTGAATGACATCGAAGCCGGTGACAAACATAGTAGGATGTCCAGTTTCATATGAATAGGTACTGTATTATGTCAAGCAACAAAATCGTAAGAAATCATATTCCTAAACACGTGAAGAGAGAAATACGAATGATGCACAAGCTGATGATTCTTGCAATGAGACCATTTCGGTAAAATGTTTACTTTCAGGTCGTTTAGCCAACTTAGCGCATCGATAGATAGCGTGTGAATATCTTCAATGCTTCCCTGAAACCGATGTAACGCACATACTTCCACTAAGTGATTCATCGTTTGAATTTCGCCACACTGACAGAGAGGTGAGTCAACGAAGTTCCTTCGGTGCAGTTAGATGGCGCAACACCCTTGCCCAGTACGTATTCGATTCAATCTGAGCCATAAGTGTCTAGGCAAATTGACACCAGCTACGTCGGCGGTTGGGTCATCGATCAGGGCTTTATTGTAAACAGTAGCACTATATTCCATCTGTTCCTCTATTTTGCCCTCCAGTCATTCATTTCTCTAAAAATGATCGGCGACTTGAATTATCGCCCAGACCAGAATAAGTTGGCATTTTCACCCGGGGAATTATCACACAGGAATTATCGCCCGAGTGGATGGTAAATATCACCCAGGGAATTATCGCCCAGGAATTATCGCCCAGGAATTATCGCTCAGACAAATGGGAATTATCACCCAGGAATTATCGCATAGACAAATGGGAATTATCGCCCAGGGAATTATCACCCAGAAATTATTGCTCAGCTATGAGACACTAACACAGAGCTATTCGAGACTTATCAACCAGTGGACTGTCTGGCAGGAACTATCGCCCAGAGGAATGGGAAGTTTCACGCCCAGCTTTCTGAGAATATAACATAGCTACTAGTATATCCCGTTAGCCCTAAAGGGGCCACCCCGCGAGGGCCCTCTGAAGACTTTGGAGGGGTGGGTGCGAGGGCACTCGTAAGCAATAAGCGAGAACGTGCATAAAGCTGTGTCGTTATTAACAGAGTAATTTTTTTATACCAGGCGGCTGCCGCCGCCCCCTGGACCCCCGCTAATTATTAGCCTCCGGCGCTTTCCCTGATTGCGGCGCTTCCGTTCGAGACCACCATCAAAATCTGTCCAATCTAAGGTTTTTTCACGTTTCGTAAAAGGTAAAAGTAGGGGGGGAAAGCTCCCTAGTTTTATTAGCTACCCAGGTTTTTGTGGCATTTCATTAAAGCGCAAAATCCTAGCTTTGTTAGCCACCGGGTCTTCGCGACGTTTCGTTCGGACGATTGTTTTGAGCTCGGACTGTTCCAGATTTCGTGTCATGTCACTGCTATGTATACGTGGTGAAAACGATTTTTGAAACGAAAGCAACAAGTGTGTGTGTAGTGAAAACGATTTTTGACACGAAATCTGGAACAGTCCGAGCTACAAATAGCTATGTTATATTCTCAGAAAGTTGGGCGATAATTCCTCAGCAATAATTCCTTTGGTGAAACTTCCGATTCCTCTGGGCCATAGTTCCTGCAAGACAGTCCACTGGGTGATAAGTCTCGAATAGCTCTGTGTTAGTTGTCTCATAGCTGGGTATTAATTCCTGGGTGAGAATTCCCTGGGTGAGAATTCCCTGGGTTATAACTCTCATTTGTCTGGGCGATAATTCCCTGCGTGAAAATTCCAATTAATTTATGTCTGGGCGATAATTCCCGTCACCAAAATGATCCAGAATGGCGAGCGTGGTTTCAGTGTTTTCCGGTTTGGTGCTGCCATTATGTTTTTGCGCATCGGTAAGTCGGTGTATGAGGCGATTTTTGACACTGATTGCTCTCGTAGTATTTTGGGTCGAATGCTTTTCCTTTATTGACTCCAACGTCCTCACCCGAAGGCGATGTGAGGACAATAAGACTTACGAAGAAGATATCTGCGCTCAAATAATCATAAAATGATTCATAATTTTCCCGATAGGTTGCATACTACACACTTGAGATAAGTCAACTGGAGCCTGTTGACTTTCGACTATTTGTTAAGGGGCGATAATCCCGTACAGCCATTCCACTTTAGTTGGTTGGACTCAAGATAAGTAGACATAGAAGGTATGCAGAATGTCACCGGATCACAGAAAATAAGTATCCCCAGCTTGAAGTGAATTCGATTGTAATGTTGTATTGTACACAATTTCTTGCTGCTTATGTTGTCGGACCTGCTTCATTTGTATGGAACATGGAACCGATTCAAACCATTCAAACTCACCACCAAATGCAACTTGACGACATCAAATTTGACATGTCTACAACATGACGAAACTAAATTCACCCGAAAGTTAGGGATTCTCGTGAAACTGTGGTTCCGCATTACCTTCTCTGTTTACATACTTTAGGTTGGACTGCTCCACATACCAACCTTAGAGCAACGTTTATTTGTTTTCACTCACATGATTGCTCCTTTTCCAAACGGGTGGACAATAATCGGCGGCTGACAAAACCAACGCTTACGTAATACGTAAAGTTTTTGCCGCACATGAATCATCGGTGATTTCACTGTCAATCGTCGGCGAGTCCCCGATGAACTTGCACGGACGGACGGACGGACTGGAAAGGTGAAAACATAAAATAGCTATCGCTACTTAATAGTGACCTCATGATGTACAGTTCAGTCAGTTATTGTTATTCTCTAATTTCCAATAATTGGAATTATTAGAATAATGATGAGATAAAGACAATTGCATTTTTTGATTGCAAGATTTTTTTGTAGCATTCATGCAACGACGGCTAAGAGCTAAACATAAAACCATGAATTTGAAAATTATACTTTCTGTGGTTCTATTGTGTTGCAATTTTAAGAGTGACGCACAAACGGTAATTTGTACATTACATCCAACAAAATTAACTTATAAACTTTGTCCAAATAATAGAATTATAATTTAATTTTTTCGGGTGTGACTTTTAAGAAAATAATGTGAAAATAATGAGAACTTGTGTAGGCCGCTCTCGATTTAGAGATGACTATCACAACTGCTTTAAGTTCGGAGGAAGTTGGAGAAGCGCCTGACACTACGAGCGCAAGAGGGATCGTGAGTGATATTGCTGCAATAAAAAAAGTCGTCCAAGTCATCCAGACAGTCGGAGAGAAAGTTATTCCTGCAATTGTAGAAAAAAAGTCATCAAATGATCCTGCGATCAAGCCGCCGAGATTTAAATTGTTGAAAGCATTAAAACCAGATGCTAAGGAGGAACAAGTCGCCACACAGGCTTAGACTAAACACTAGAGTAGTGGCTATTAGCTCATTAAGAAACTTATTTCGTTTTGTGAGTAAAAAATAAATAAAAAAAAATAGGAAGAGGAAAGGCGTTGGCGTAATTTGTTCCAGCCACCGTTGATATAAACTATTGATGGGAAAATGAAAATGTTTGAAAAATGTTATTTTCTGTGATAAGTCACTACAGTTGTGAGAAAATGGATATAGCATTCGACTACGACGATATTGCGACTAATCCATTAGGGCGATTCAAATGCACTTTTACTGATTTTTGGACTCTTGTCCAATTGAATTCATGTTTTAGAGACTTTCGTAACGAGTAATAAGTGTCATCATCATCATCAAACTTTATAGACTGTTTAGACCTTTCAGTGTGAGGTCTTTACGCCCGGTGATCATGGACCATCCACCCTCTTCCATACCCTTCTATCGTGTGCCAAGAAGATAGTTTGCTTGCCCAGAGAAATCTGATTTAATTGAGTCTATATACCCTCTCCTTGGCCTACCTCTAGGGCACGCACCCGGGACCAGCGCATTCAAAATCTTCTTTGTGCAGTCTAAATAAAAATGGAATTCAATGGAATGTGACAAATTTATATTCTGTTCTCTGTATTTGAATTTAGTTTGGTGGGCATCAAGTTTTTACCGAATTGTACAGGAGCGGAAAAGTGAAAACCGATAAGTTTCTGATTTGTATGGCAAATTCGTATGACAAATCAGAAACTTGTCGGTTTTCACTTTTCTGTTCCTGTAACATAAAAAATCCATGGGAATACTGGAAAGGTCGTGACATCTGGAAAAGTGGTCAATTTTGAGGGTTTTTCAGGTAATGCTTGGAGTTTTCGAATTTTAGCTCCGAAGTGACAATACCTAGAGGGTAGGTTTCTAATAGAAAGTTATACAGTTCAATAGGGAGAATTTCCTGGGATCCTACAAAATGTTTGCCAGCTGTCAGGTAGTAGAAAGTGACACGAAGTGTTCCAAATGTAGCCGAAGATGACACGAAGTGTTACGAAGACAGTCGAAGGTGAAATGAAGCGGAAAACTCCTTGGAGAAATTTTTTAATAAATTTTTTTGAGAAATTTTTTTCGGAGAAAAATTTTGTTGAGATAGTGTTCTGTACGTTAGTATTCTAGTGTGCACATGTAACGCACGTTTCATGTTCAAAGTGCTCACACCGATCGATACTGTGTGTGCACAGTTTGCCCATCAGACTGCGCTTCCCATTTTCCTCCTTTCTTCAAATTCCCTAAATAACTTGCCATCCTCTGAGAAAATGCATTCTAAATATTTAAATTCCGGAACCTCTTCCAACTTGCCGACATGCATAACCATTGTTTTTTATCCCGTACTCCTCACATGCGACAATCAGGCAGTCAATCCCCTTCTGCAAATCATTGGCTGCTAAAAGAGTTAAGTTATCCGCATAGGCCAGCAATTTCAGAATTATTTCCGCCACTTCCACTTTTCCCTGCAATTTGGCCTGCTTGATGATTTTGTCCATGAACAGAAGAGGAGAGAGACAACAACCCTGACGAACGTCCTCATTAACCTCGAAAGCCTCACTAATTTCACCATCTATTCTTATCGCAGCCCTGCTTTTCCTGAATAAATGCTTTTAATAGAATCCAATAAACTTCAATTAATTCCGTACTCGCTAAGAACCTCGAACAGCCTTTACCTCGTTACCCGATCAAATGCTTTTTCTAAGTCCATGATGCACAAATATAGATTCAATATTTCTCTCAAAGAGCTTTTCTATAGCTTGCCTGAGACAAAAGAAACCACTCTGAGCTTCGTCAAGAACCTCTTCCACTATAACCCTAACTAGAACACTCGCAAAAAATTTTCCCACCATGCCATAAAAAAAAAATTCCCTGTAGTTGTTACAAACTTTACGGTTGCTCTTCTTAATGATCGGAGCAATAACACCGAAGGTACAGTCAGCAGGCACGACTAAGGACTTCATGGCTAAATTAAAAATCCTACAGAGCCATCGAATACCACCTGGTTCGAGTTCGAGGAGATCTATAAACATGAATCTGATGAATCTTTGTTTCCTCCCACTTTATGACAAAAGTTTTGCTCCATAGTAGGCAGGCTTTTAGTAAGTGTCGGGGAAGGTCAAGTCATACACAAAAATTCACTCGAATTTTGATTCATCAAACCAAGAACTTACCTGGCCCTCACCACCGGCCTTCACCAAACCAAGAACTACCTCGCTATAATAGTTTTATCTGCTACATACGCGACACCGGTATGCTGTGAGAATTCAAGTCACAAGTCAGCACGACATGATCACCTGTGTGCTCACACAATCGCTGCTTACTTAGCGCGCGGTGCTTGTGAAACAATGGAAAACTGAGAACTACGCGAGTATCTTAATAATTTTTCACACTTGCCCTGAGGTTTTTTCCTGGCTACTTTCTTAATTTATAGTTTTGTTATTTTGTCTAATATGGGACTCCATTACGTAATATTATTTGTGGTGTCAAAAGAAAGCTTTTTTGGTCTGGGACTTTGCAGAGTTGGTAGTCAAATTTCGAACCCTTATCATTATTATCGTCGGATGTAAGCCCTATAAGCTCTACAATTGTTAAATGTCAAATTTAACAATAGCCCTGAACAATAGCTATGAAGACATCATTTGTGATGGGGATGAAAAATGTATGGAGTTTGACATTGTTTCACATAGAACACAGCGCCACTTTTTACACATCACAATAAATTCAACGAGGTTTTTATCCCCTGATGGTAATGAATTCCGAATCAATTCGCAATAAACCATTGAAATGGGTATAGGAAAGTAGCGATAGAGTGAAGTCAAAGTTCCTTGGTAGAGCTGGTTGCAGTGAGGTGCAGCTAGATGCAGTGAGGTGCAGCTAGATGCAGTGAGGTGCAGCTAGATGCAGTGAGGTGCAGCTAGATGCAGTAAGATGCAGCTAGATGCAGTGAGGTGCAGCTAGATGCAGTGAGGTGCGGCTAGATGCAGTGAGGTGCGTCTAGATGCAGTGAGGTGCAGCTAGATGCAGTGAGGTGCAGCTAGATGCAGTGAGGTGCAGCTAGCTGCAGTGAGGTGCAACTAGATGCAGTGAGGTGCAGCTGGATGCAGTGAGGTGCAGCTGGATGCAGTGAGGTGCAGCTGGATGGAGTGAGGTGCAGCTGGATGCAGTGAGGTGCAGCTGGATGCAGTGAGGTGCGGCTGGATGCAGTGAGGTGCAGTGAGGTGCAGCTAAGTGTGCAGCTAGCTGCAGTGAGGTGCAGCTAGATGCAGTGAGGTGCAGCTAGATGCAGTGAGGTGCAGCTGGATGCAGTGAGGTGCAACTGGATGCAGTGAGGTGCGGCTAGATGCAGTGAGGTGCGGCTAGATGCAGTGAGGTGCAGCTAGATGCACTGAGGTGCAGCTAGATGCACTGAGGTGCAGCTAGATGCACTGAGGTGCAGCTAGATGCGCTGAGGTGCAGTTAGATGCACTGAGGTGCAGCTAGGTGCACTGAGGTGCAGCTAGGTGCAGTGAGGAGCAGCTAGATGCAGTGAGGTGCAGCTAGGTGCAGTGAGGTGCAGCTGGGTGCAGCTAAGTGTAGTGAGGTGTACGGGACAGGAAAGGTGAGAACATAAGTAGCTATTAATTAGCTATTAAACAGTCAAAAATTCGTTTTTTTATATTTTTAAATTTTATACGAAACGACAGAAAATTTTTTGAAAATTTTAGCGCTAGAATAAATGTACCAAATTTAACAATAACTCGAAACAAAAATGAAAAATTATAGAAAACACAAAGGAATCAGTCAGTGGGAGGAGTCAGCAGGGATTGACTCGGGATCGAGTACTTTAAATTGACGATATAAATAAATTTGAAAAGACTTTTCGGTAAGTTCTTAAGCAGAGCACTTTCGTGGTCTGGAACACAGATCTTGTGACCCTTTGTTCCTTTTCCCGCTCATAATTTAAAAATTCATGAAAACCTTTGCGTGCCGACCAGGAACCTAATATGATAGGTCCCAGTTCTGCCACTTTCGAAGAGTGCACGACATAGTCGCCTACTGTTTCGAAGAGTGCACAACATAGTCGCCTACTGTCCTGTGTCTTAGGTGATAGAATTTAGGGCATTCACATGTGACGTGAAAGCCCGTTTCCTCTTCCAAGCCACAGGAACAGTCTGGGTCACCTGAAATTCTCATCTTCATCAAGTGCTTGTTGAGTCCGCAATGTCCGATCGTCGCAATAGCCACCCTTCTTATGCGATCCCGGCCCATCGTCAGGAGCTCTCTAGTCCATCCCTCGTTCGGAGTGGGGAGTGGCACTCAAACTAGTTTGACTCGATTTCTCAGCCCTATCTGGTTCAAGTAGCCTTTACATTCTTCTCCCAATTTAGAAGTCACAATGGGTGATATCAGCGCTTTTACTGCTGATTCACTATCAGTGCACACGATCACGTCTTCGCCATTCAGCTCTCCTGGCAGAATTACACGAGCTCCCAAAAGAGCTGCTGAAGTTTTCGCCTGGAAGATGCTGGATAACCAGGTGAATCCAGGTGCTTTAGTTTCCGTGTCATAAAGTCCATCAGAGATCATATTTTTGATCTTCCAATGCCCGGTCTTGAAACGTGGAGACCACCAGCCATTTCGTGTTGGCTAGTAGCACTTCCAGTGCCATCGTCTTCATTGCACCTGTGGCACACACACATACCAACCTCTGAACTTCTTTCATCCTTTCCCTCGCCGTCTGCACCCATGAGCCTGACTTATCACGGGCCTTACTACAGCTTCGTACATCCACAGCATTGCTTTTGAAGATAGGCCCCAGCTCTTCCCGATAGCACTTCTGCAAATCCAAAAGGCCGTCAGAGCTTTTTGAGCCTTGTCCTCTACATGGACGATCCAGTTTAGCTTACGGTTGAGTGTAACTCCCAGATATTTCACCTGGGGGCTAATTTCAACGTCCTTCCCGAAGATTCTCACTTTCTCAACAAGATCTGAACCTGTGAGCCTTCGGCTGAACAACACTATGTCCGTTTTATCTGGGTTCACTTGCAGACCCCTTTCTCGGTACCACCGCTCCACTACTCTCAGAGCCATTCTGAAGCAGTCACCCAGGGTGCTCTCGAACTTACCTTCGATCAAAATGGTCAGGTCGTCCGAGTAGCGTTGTGTAAGGAAACCGCTCTCGTTTAGTTCCCTTAGTAGGGAATCAACCACCATGCACCATAGCAGGGGTGAAAGAATGCCGTCTTGGGGACATCCTTTGGCATACGTCGGCTTCCACGGTCCTATCTCTGAGCATCCTATCTATCCATCTAACTACAACTGGCGCTACTCCCCTCTCTACTAGCGTCCTGACAATCACTTCAAATCCCGTGTAGTCGAAGACCCCTTGTATGTCCATAAAACATCCAAGAGATATTTCTTCGACGCGAAACTCCCATTTAAAAACATATGCAAGGGACTCGTACGTATCAGAATAGATTTGGCAAACAGCCACACTCCATTTCAATTCACTACGACAGACAAATTAACAGCACTTTTCAATTTCGATGATTGTGGAATTGTTTGTTTTATGTTGAGCGCGGCGCCATCAGAGTTTGGGTGTCATAATGCTGGTAACGGCGTAGTGTACCATGAAAGTACGCACTAATCAACCACCACGACAGGATTTTTTCTTTCAAACTCGGGTGGCGCCGCGATGTTTTCATCTCGAAACTGACACGATGAAAATGTGGTTTCTTACACATTTTCGAGAAAAGTCTGAGATTGAAAAAAATTCTTCGTACGATCTGCGATGCGGACGCAAATGTACATACAACTGACGAATTATCACGATAATACGATAAATAAATATCAACTTATCTACTTTCATGCGCTCATTTCTATTGCCCCTTTAAGATTTTTATGATTTGTTTCTGTTTATAGAATAAAAATTCGTTTTCAGCTATCATCCAGAATTCAATTTATTTTTATCACCCAGACACATCAACGCCAGTTTAATGTTAGCGCGACACTTTAAACTTTCTTCGCGTATCACATCTGCTTCTTTGTTCAAGACTCGAACTTTAAATTCACAAAATTTAACAGCTTCGTCCAAGTTAAACTCCACAAAGTGATTGAGACCAACGTTAACAAGAATGCGATCCGTGTTGTCAACCTTGGCTTGAACCAGAAAGTTTCCACCAATGTCCACTTTCGTCTTAAATCCCTCTCTAAAATTATTTCTGATTGTGTCGGCCGTTTGTTTGAGTTGGTTGTATTCCATTATTTCGCTGTTTAAATGGTTCAGATGCGCCTCGTAAACCTTCAGGTCTTCTCGAAGGTGGTCGTTTATAAATGATTCTATTTTGTCTGTTTCCATTTTTGTCTACAATGCAGCTTAGTGAAAAGAACGTTCGAATTCTTATTTTAGTTCACACTTACGATTTGTTGATTAATTCTAGAAATTCAGTCCACTTTCAAGCAGTTTGTTTTGTCTACTGAATTTTTGTTTACATGTTTGACAACTGAATTTATTGACAGCCGTCTTCTTACTTTTTCATGCTGTAAATTTGTGTGAACATTCAGTTCCATATTGTCACATAGTTGAAAAATTGCAAGTCTGCAACAGCGTCTCATTTTCAACCCCGTGCTAGGCTATTGGTTTCGCATTGGTGCGAAGAGAGTTACAGGGTGTACATGCACATGCACAGATACAGACCCAGAGTCATCTTTTATCTTTTATAGATCCAGAATAGGCGAAAAAATCTCGTCCTATTATTAAGAGCACGTCGCAAAAACATGAACTGTCAAACTTGGGATGTTTTTTAAGACTGGAACCCTGCGTAAATCACAAATTATTCAAAATTGTAGCTCATGTACTGTGAGAAGATGACTCTTACGCATATAATAGATGAACCAGAATTCAAAAATTTTAGGTATGAAGGTACAAATTTGCTCTGAAAAAACATCGCAAATGAACTTGAAATGCGATGATTTTTTAAAGGAACTTTCGACCTTCATACTCAAACTTTTTGAATTCTGATTCATGTATTATGCGCGTAAGAGTCAACCTCTTACAGTACATGACATATAATTTTGAATAATTTGTTACTCACACAAGATTCTATTCTGAAGAAACATCGCAAATTTGACAGTTCACATTTTTGCAACGTGCTGCTTGGTAAGTCGGAACTTGTGCTCATTATTGCTGTCACAGCTCTCAGTTCTCTCAATTCGATCTCAGTAACTGTCAAAAAATTGAATGATTGTCAAAAATATTGAAAGATAAATTTGAGAGAGTGCTAACAGAAATTTTTCTCATTATCTGTCAAACAATGTACGGCGCAATAAAAATGAGTGAGTGCTGAGAGAATAAGAAAATATAAGAATTTAGGCCTGGTTTCCATTTTAAAAAAAGGACTCCGTTTTGCCTCCTTATACATGACAGTTGTCCAATGAGCAAAATATCTGTCACGCAGAAGCGCCGGATTCTATTTGTTCTGTTGGGTTCGACGAGGAATTAAAAGTATCAACTTTGACAAACACCAATATTTGTTGAATCTTTCATAGCGTCAGATAGAGCCGTTCCCCGTCGTTCCGTCGCCTGGGTCTTAAAGACAGTCTCTAGCATTAGGACTACATCCTACACTTGTCCAATGTTCAGCAAAAATGTAGAGGAGAGTTTGATCTAAGCGGCTCTCAAAGACAATTTTGTTCGTAAATGTCACTAAAACTATTTGAGTTGCGCCGACTTAAAATCGAAAATTCGGCTGACAATCGACTTTAAGTTGGAGCAACTCAAATATTTTTGTTCCAGTGACATTTGCGAAAAAAATTATCTTTGAGAGCCGATAAGGTACAACCCTCCTCTACATTTTCGCTGAACTTTGGACAAGTCTAGGATGTAGTCCAAAGGCTAGAGACTGTCTTGAAGACCCAGCCGACGAAACGCCGGCGCACGGCTCTAGTGTCAGATCCTTAAATTTTTGTTTCTTTACGTCTTCCATGTTGTAAAATATCGACGAGGCGATCCAATTCAAAATCGCATGTCCCATTTTATATTATAGGAAGGTTATTCGCGCCTCAACTCGATGCAACGTGGCAGTCGTAATTTTCAGCAAAATGAGAGATTCGGATCGTGTGAGATAGCTGAGAAAGCCTCTACCTTTAACACCGGCTTCTCCCGTTTCTGAGTTGGTGTGGTCAGAAAAATCCAAAATTTGTTTGTATTTTGCTTTCACTGACCGAAGCACCTTGGTTCTCGTGTGACAGAAACGTTGTAATACATTAGTAGGATTAGTATTAGCTTCACCTTCGACATCATAGTCGTTGTCGTCGTCATCAGTCTGGGACCGGATGTCTTTTAGAATGTGCAGTCGTTTAGCTCATTTGATTTCTGTCATCATGGCCCCTGGGTAGTGAGGGACCGTGACTTGCGTCTTAGACTCCAAAAAATTACAAGAAATTTTTTTCGTAGACTAAGGAGCATATATACAGCAACTTTTTGACTTCCCCCCTTGCAACGCACTCCCCGGAAAATATTTTTCCCAGATTCTACGGAACATTTTACGCCGAAGTGCCATTTTAAAATCGATTTAGTCGATCCGGGGATATGAATTTTGAAATTTACATTTTTTCATACAAATGAGTGAAAATCGCATATTTTTAACTGATCGATTTCGTCAACCTTTGTATCTTTCTTACTTTCTTACTTTGTTGGGATCTCCGAAACGGCTCCATCGATTTTGCTGAAATTTTGAGAGTAGCTTCAGGGATCATAAAATTAGTGGACACGTAGTTTTTTTGTTCCTTAAAAAGCTGACCATTCCTGGGATTTCTGGGATAAAGTTGTATCCAGACTCAGTCAGGATGACCCAATAACTCTAAAACTATAAGAGATAGAAGGTTGCTTGAAAAGGCAAAGTTGGGAAATATAGCCTGATTCCTGTGATTCTAGAATTGTGGGGTCAACTTTCCTGAAGTCTTTTGATATTTTTCGGTTATTTTCTCGACGTGAAAAAGGTCATCCAATGGAACTTCCAGGTGGGATTCTTGTTGATTTCAAGTTGACTTTTCAAGTTCCATCAGGTTTTTTGATATTTTTCGGTTATTCTCGACATGAGTGAGGTCATGAAATGAAGCGTCCTAGGCTTATGGGATTCTTGTGGATTTCTCTTGCACTTTTCAACTTCGTTTGGGTTTTTTGATATTTTTGATTCTCAACATGAGTGAGGTATATTTTTTGTTTGGAAGATCTGGGCACAGCCGACAATTTATGGAAGAAACATTTTTGGATTTGAGTCCTTGGACTTAGCTAGGGCACTGCAAACGAGTCTATGCTAGGGCCCTACGTGTTTTTTGTACATAACCCGAATAAATCTTTTCCGATATTCGGCATGGCCGACAATTTATAAAAGAAACTTTTGCCTTTGCTTAGGGCTCAAGTGGGCCTCATGTCTGTCCTAAGGTCGGCCCTAACCAAAAAATTTTTTTTTTGGTTGTTTCAAAGAAAATGGAACGAGAAACACAATTTCTTTTCTTTTTTTAAATCATTCCTTAGGTCGTAACCATCGATTATATAGCAAAGAAAAAATCAGTTTCAAAAATTCAAACTTGGATTTTTTTTAGCTTTCGAAAACTGAAATGCATGCTGTGTGCTTGACGTCAGTTGAATAAAATTTTATTATGTTGGCACCTTTCGCTCATACACGTGCTTATGTTTACACCAGACTCTAAGCCAACGCACGTGGTTGTGTCAAAATTTCCTTTGTTCTCTCACCCGACCACGTGCGTTTGTTTACCAATACAAGCACGTGCGTGCACCCACTTTGGCATTTCCAACGCTGTCATTTTTTATTGTTGGTACTATCGGCACTGATAAAAATGCTGTAACTGAAAATTTGGCGCGTTATTTTTGAATCGAGATTTTACTTTGAGTTTCAAAAAAAAAATAAGTTTTTTGTATAAGTCGTAGAACCTCAGTTACCCTAAAAAATGATAATTTATGGATAAAATAAAAGTAATGAAACAATCGTCTTCCATTGAGGAAAAAATTTTTGTCTATGGACATATATATGTCTGAGGCCTCTACTTAGGGCGGTCCTCAGGCCAGCCCTAGACAAAAAACTGGTTTTTTGCAATGTTGCGGAGAAAATTGAGAGAAATACTTTTGACTATGGAATTATTTGTACGAGGCCTCTCCTGAGAGCCCTAGGCCGGACAAAGGTCGGCCCTAGCTCAAAAAAAAAATTTTGTTATGTTGTATAGAAAGTTGAGGCGTCTATTTGGAAATGAATTTTGTGCTTTCAGAAGAATTTTTTACACCGTTGCTTCGGACGGGTTTTTCAATATTGCCCTATTTCCAATAGAATAAAATTTAATGTGGACGTAAGGCAACATTTACTTAAATACGTTTGAGTCTTTTCGTAACATCAGCTCTGTTTGCCGCAGCTATTCTGGTACATACGGGTCCCTTCATACGTTTTTTTTTCGTTTGAAAGACCTGGGCATGCTTGACATTTTATGGAAGAAACGTTTTCAATTTTGGGCTTTTGGACTCAGCTAAAGCTGAATCTCTACTAGGGCCCAAAGTGTTTTTCCACATAATTCAGGCAAATCTTAACCGATTTTCAAAAACTTTTGTTCCCTGAAATATAATCAGAAAGTTGATTAAAGTTGAATAAATTTGGGTAAAATCATTTAAAAACTTTGGAAGTGGTAAAAAACGTGGTTTTTGAAGGTTGGTGGAACTTTTTCACTTATATCTCTGCAAAATTAAAACAGAAAACACCCTTGAAGATTTAAAATAAAAGATGTGGACATCAGAAAATCACAAAAAATAAATTAGTCAAAATCTGTTGTGTGGATCAAGCGTAGAGTACTCAGTGTGGGCCCAACTCAGGTGTTCAAGTCATTTATTCTTATCAGCACGTCGCAAAAATGTGAACTTTCAAATTCACGATGTTTTTTTAGAACAGAATCCTGCGTAAATAACAAAACACTCAAAATTAAAGCTCATGTACTGTAAGAGGATGACTCTTACACGAATAATAGATGATTCAGAATTCAAAAAATTTGCGCATCAATGTCGAAAGTTCCTCTCTTACCGCATTTCAAATTCGTTTGCGATGTTATTTCAAAGCAACTTTCATACTTAAATTTTTTGAATTCTGATTCATCTATTATTTGCATAAGAGTCATTTTGTCACAGTGAATGAGTTATAATTTCGAATAATTTGTTAGTTACGAAAGATTCTGTTCTAAAAAAACATCGCAAATTTGACAGTTCGCATTTTTGCGACGTGCTTTTGGCTTATTGGGTTTGACAGACAATTTCTTTATTACCTTGATTGAAAGTCGGGGTCTTGACGAAAGTTACAAGCGGGCAATAACATCGCAACTAAAGAAAAGTCTAGAATTCATCATATTAAGAGTAATATCGCGAAATCTTCGAACAGTCTCGGAACAAGGGTCGTCAGAATTGGTCGAGTCATATCTCATTTTTTTCGTTGCACTTTTGTGACGAAAGTAATTTTTCACTTTTGCAAAAAAATGTCTCGTCTTGGAGATAGAGCTCATTGAGTAAGGTCGTGCAAGGAAGTGCTGAAAATCGTTTTTTAGCTATAACTCGAACGAAGTTGATTCGAATCAAAAAATTTTTTGATTTTTTTAGTCAAGTATTAGTCAAAATTTTTGTCGTTTCAAGTTTTGTCGTTGCAACCCCCGAAAAGCGTGGTCAAGGGGGGAATATCCCCCCTTGCGGGGTCCAAGGGGCGAAGCCCCTAGCGGAGTTTGGGGCAGCGCCACATTTACGTAAGGTCGCCTGCAAGGCTTGGGAAAGCCCGCCACAGGCGCTGGTGTGAGGGAGCAGAGCCCCCAACACACAATATAATATCTAATTAATAATGCCTACCTATATTCACCATTGCTGAGTGGGCACCACATCTGGGGATATTTTGTTCGTTTTTGTGGGATATTTTGTCTGGGGACATTTTGTCCGGGAATTTTTTGTCCGGGGATATTTTGACTGGGGATAATCGGTCCTAGAGCCGTCGTATATATATGGTATATAGTACCCCCTGCACTTCACCAGCTGCTTCGTCTGTATTTTTGTTTTCGCTACCAGCTGACATGTGATTTATAAACTTTAAATGTATGTGAAACAGAAGACGAGTCTTGATAAGATGAAACATAAGAAAATCAGGAAGAAAAAATGGCACAAGTTAGATTATATAGTGCAGATGCAGACCAATGAAAATACGAGTGGAGCTAAGTGGAACCGACTTTGCTCGCGTGTCGTGTCGTTCTACCTACGTAAGTCTTTTCTAAAGTTAATAATCTCACGAAATAGGACTTCTTGTTGGTGTTGATCTGATAAAATATAGTCGCTACAAATCAATTTTCGTTATCAACTTTAACAAAATTTCAAAATTATAATTAATTACTTTATCTACAGTAGCAATATATAATAATGTACGACATTCGAAGTAGCGCATTTTTATCACAATTATCGTTCGCATCTAATTAATCACATTATCGTGTGTCAATTCAATTAGTTTATTCAATTTTGTTTGTTGATTTAATGCGAAACATAATTGAGCATTAAAGTAGAGTGTGTGGGTGTTTTTATTTAGATTAAGATTATTTATATGCGTTACCTGTTAATTATATGGCTGATGGTGCATGCACGAGGTGAATTTCAAAATTGCTTTAAGTGATTTATTGATGGATTATGGACGATATCAGCAGCTAATATTTTTAGTACTTTTTATTAAAATCGATTTGCGCCACAATTCTGCGAAATTTTTGTGATTGTTCACCATATGAGTGAAATAACAATTTCAAACGGAATTATCTTGCTCAAGTTTCTAAATTATCACTCAACGTTATGCAATTTCTATTTCATCCCTTTCTCTTCTTCGGCGACCCTGCAATACAAGGGAGCTATTATGCCAACACATTCACTGCAAGCACAGCTGAAAGCTTAATTCCTAAACGATGGAACAATAGACCGTGTCATCTCCGTGTCTTGTCACCGAACATCAAGTGGTAACATCTATGTTTTTTTCGTAGCTGAATTACGGTCCCAACATAGAATTACTACCTTTTCTCAAGTGACGTCATCCATGCTTTCATAGCTGAATACGGACGAACATAAAACTAATGACACAATTTATGGACCTTTCAAGGAGCGCAAAAAAAAAATTATTCTAGTGTTAGTGTACACAGCTCACGAAGGTGTAGCTAGAGATGAGCGGGTCGACCATTTTTCGAAACCCGACCCGGACCGAACCCGACCCGATAAAATTTTTCGAAACCCGAAACCCGAACTGTTTCCAAACCCGGCCCGGACCGATCCCGACCCGATTAAAATTTTCGAAACCCGAAACTCATGAACCCGAAAAAAACAATTCGGGTTCGGGTGTGGTTCGGGTCGGGTTTTTTGAACTTTCGGGCAACCCGCTTATCTCTAGGTGTAGCTGTCAATATTGTTGCTAATGAACATTGTGTTGCCATTTTTTAATTCAAAATATTTTGTTTAAATTAATTGTTTTTGATAGTGATAAACATCCAATTGAAATTAAAAAAGTTAAAATATTGAATAATATTGTGAAAATAAGTGCATCAAGTGAAAATATTCGGTCGGAAAAAATTTAGTTTTGACAGTCACACCTACAGCAGTAACTGGGCCAAACTAACAAAACTGGTCTGTCTCTCGTTTGGAAAGGTATATTGAAGACTTCGGGAGAAAAACGAGATGAAACATTTGAAAGTGGACCTACTCTCATATATTATACAAGGGAGCAGGTTCACTTTCAATTTCTTTATCTTGTTTTTCTCTCGAAGTCTTCAATTAGCTTTAGACCATTTTGTTTTTGGCATTTGCGACAATCGAACAATGAATCCTACGAAGTTTGAAGTATTCTTCTTCAACACAACACTGGATCCGAAGGTGGAAATGATTGTCAAATTGAACCAGTACGATGAAAACATTATACAAACCGCCTAACTTTGTTGATTGAGAATCAGCAATAAAAAAATGTCCGTCCGTTAACACGATAATCGAGTAAAACTCAACCGATTTTCAAAAACTGACAGGAAATCGAAAAATCTTTTAAGGGATCGAATCTGGGCACTGTCGGTCCAAGAGCCGCCGAGCAAGGGCCGTTTAAGTAGTTTTTGGCCTTTTGTACATAACTCGAGTAAATCTTTTTAGATTTTCAAATTTCTTTTTGTTTGGAAAATTTGGGCATGGCCGACAATTTATAGAAGAAATTTTTTTGATTTTGAGCCCTTGGCCTTACCAAGGGCACCAAAAACATGAATCTGCTAGGGCCATATGTGTTTTGTGTACACAACTCGAGTAAATCTCTTCCGATTTTGAGATTTTTTTTATCGAAAGGTCTAGGAATGTCTTACATTTTATGGAAGAAAATGTTTTGATTAGATACCCTTGGCTCAGCCAGAACCCTAAAACTGAGCTTCCACTAGGGCCCAACGTTTTTGTTTACATAAATCGGGTAAACCTTAAGCGATTTTGTTGATTTTTTTTCAATTTGAGAGGTAGCCGATTATATTATATTCAAAAACAAATTTGGGCCCGGTGCCTGCGCTTAGGGCTCAACAGTGCCTCAGGTCGCGTCGGTCCTAAGGTCGGTCGGCCCTAACCAAAAAACAAATTTTTTCTATGTTGCAGAGCCAATTGAAGGAAACATTTTTGTCTAAAGAAGTATATATCCGAGGCCTCTACTTTGAGCCCTAGGTCGCTACTAAGGTCGGCCCTAGCCCAAAAAATGGTTTTCTGCTATGTTGTAGAGAAAATTGAGGAGAACATTTTTCTCTATTTGGGGGTCAATTTTGAGATTTCGGAAAGGATTTTTTACATCGTTTCTTCGGACGGGTTTTTCAATATTGCCCTACCGGCAATTTCCAATTTAATTTAATGTGGACGTAAGGCAATATTTACTTAGATACGTTCGAGTCTTTTCGTATAACATCAACTCTGTTTGCCGCATCTATTCTGATACGTACGGGTTTCTTCATGTGTTTGTGGAGTTGATTTCAGGCCAAATCTGTTAAGAACTTTCGAAGTTATGGTCGAAAAATTGGTGGAAAACGTGGTTTTTTGAAGGTTGGTGGAACTTTTTCACTTAAGTAAATTATGTTGATTTGGAATGATTGGAAAATGGAACGACATGGGCCTCCATGCAAACCGTTCCAAATCCAAATACTATTGAAAATGTTATTTGGAACTCCCAGATTTCGAACGTTCCAATTTAACATTCGTCCTTATTTGCAAAGAATGCTTGGTCATTAAGGTTCAAACTTGACCGTCGTTCCAAATCAAGAGAATTTACCACTGCGAAATTTTAAAAGAAATCACTCTTCAAGGTTTTGAATGAAAGATATGGACTTCCGGAAATCACGAAAAAAAGTAGTGAAGATTGGTTGAGTTGTTCGGTCTGTAGTGTAGAGTCCTTAGTGTGGGCCCGACTCACCGCAGACCTAAAATATTTTTGTTATGTTGTGAAAAGAGGAGAAATTTTTGATCATCCAGGTCTGTTCTAAGATCTGTACAAAAATATATTTTTGAAAATTTTGAATTGTTTATAAGTTTTGGGGGTTTTGTGAGGTTTATACGTCGTTTCTTCGGACGGGTTTTTCAATATTGCCCTCTTGGCAATTTCCAATCCAATTAAGTGTGGACGTAATTGCATATAGTTAAGAGAAAAAGGCAAGACTTATTTTTGTTCGAGCGTTTTTGCAACATCAACTCTGTTTGCCACTGATGCGTACTTGTCCCTTGCATATGTTTTCATATATTTTGTGGACAAATCGAAAGATTTCAATTGCATATTTCGTAGAAGGAAAAGAGCACTTTTGTTTTTCAATTGAGTATTTCCGCTACATTTATCGGTGCAGATAAGCCAACAACATTGGGGAAATCTTCGAACTAGGAAAACCTCTACAGTTCGACAAGATACTCTAAGTAATAACTAATTGTATGTGCCGTTAAAGTGCTTCACCTACATTGTAAACTAATGCATTTTCGATTATCAATTACTCCACTTATCTCAACAACTAATTCCCGAAAAGATTTGTCCGTTCACTTGCTCATTATCAAACGTTCAAGTTAAATTATATCTTCAAAATTGATATGTGTAAATAATTATTTTATTGTACGTAATTGAAATATTTTTATTGCCAAATAATCGCGCAATTAGACTTGACTTTTAATCTTTGATTACCGTTTTTTATTATCTTAGTTCAGCCTATTTATGAAGGAAGAGGGGGAAAGATAATAAAAATAGAGAAATTTCGATAAATCAATCTTTAAATGAACGTTAGACTCAAGTCTAATATTTAGGAATTTGATGTCAGACTTTCAGGGACGGGACCATCAATGATGATATTGTAAGCTTGTGAAAATTAAGAAAAACCAAGGGAATAATGTAACCGAATATAATGATTGTGTCTAGCACCATCAGTAACCTAACATTTCCTTACTTCGCATCAAAACAAAACAAAATCTGGTAACAAAAAAATGTTCAATCAGCAAAATCCAATTGACAAACATTTATAGCTTTGCTCTTAAAGTAGAATTCCGATCTGCGACCATAATTTAGTAGATAAAGCATAAAGTGTGCCATCAATTCAAACTCCAATCAGTGTTTTACACGAAAAATCAGTGAAATACGATAACAGGTGGCGTGGTGTATAGCCTCTTAAAGCGATGAATTTTTTCCGAGTTTTAATGACACACGTGGGGATGCACATCTTTCGGAAATGCTTTCACAAAAACAAAAGCTTTCCCGAAAAAGTTCGGTTATCTACACTTCTTAACATTCAAAAACGGACATTTTTCATCGATTTAATCAAAACTCGATGATCTAGATTTCTTATCTTCCACTATTTCCACACCGGCTGTGAACTTTATGGCGCGTCTTTTTAATTCAAATTTACAAGTCAAATAACCAAAGAGCCGTTGAATACAAAACTTGAAATATTAACATTCGAAACATTTCTGCTTCACATTCGTAACGTTCAGCTTAAGTGAAAATCTATATTTTAAATCTTCGAATGTCTGCGGATGTTACGTTAAAACAATTAATGAAATTTCATTATCAGTCAAGGGACCTGACTCATCTAAGAGATGGGGCCTAGTGTGGCTGAAAACACAATAAATACAATCCACGTTGGTGTTGCTGCTTTACGCATACACGGTTGAGATTGGCATGCATTTGACACTTCTTAATTTGTTAATTCTTGAAATTTCGAATAGTTAGTGCAGAAGGTGAAGAAACAGTGTTTTTTGACCTGTAAAAGAATTTCAAAAGTAATAAAATTTTGACCAGTTCTTTATCTGTGTTTGATTGTTCAATTGTGAATCTTTTTTTAATAGAAATTTGGTGTAACCCGCAAATTACGGCCTAGTAAAAAGTGCTTTTGTGTTTTGTATTTCCACTAGCATTATTTCGCTTCCTTATAGAGTTCTTTCAAGTAATTTGTTTTTATTAGAATTTCTAAGCTATTAAAAACAAAATGTTAAAATTATGTGAAGTTGGAGCAATAAAATGAATAATAAAATCTAATTTAATTTGTGATCTGCCGATTTGTTTTTTTCTTATTTAAATATGACATAAAAGCAATGTCCATTTATGTTCCACATATTCTGTGCAAATGTGTTTGTGTAAAATAAAACAATGGACCAATACGACATATGTAAACAAATCGGAAGATTTGTGTGATGACCACAATTTAAATGAGATTTTATAAATAAGTTCTTTACTCAAACTTCACGAAACTTTAACGCTTTGATTATGATAGTTTAGCAATTGTAATAAAAACAAATTTCTTGCCAATACTATATAAGGAAGCGGTGGAAGAAGGTTGAAATACAAAATACAGAATCACTTTTTACTGGACCGAAATTTGCCAAATTTTGCTGGATTACACCGATTATTCTATTAAAAAAGGTTCACAACTAAACAATCAAACACAGAACAAGAACTGGTCAAAATTTTATAACTTTCGAAATATTTTTACTCGTAGAAAAACACTGTTTCACCTGCTGCACTGACGATTCGAAATTTCAAGAGTTAAAAAATTAAGAGCTGTCAAATGCATACAAATCCCAACTGGGAATTGCGGGAAATGTTAAAATTTGATTAGTCAATTTTATTCAGCATTAGTGCATAAAGTATGGAATGCAGCGTTAAAATTCGTTATAAAATTCAAATTTGTTTACATCTTTTGATTTGAGAAGCAACTGTCGTGTTTGGTAAAATAAGGCAAGTGCTACATTTGAAACAAAAAATATTTGAACGTTTGCTATCCAAAACATTTCAATTTCAATTTTATAATGCTGGTTAACATTTCCCGCAACTGACTATGTATGTTCAAAGTACACAGCTATTGTTTGGATGGTAAGACAAGCTAACATGACATTTCTAGCTAATTTGAATTTAATAACACTGTCCCTGATTGAATGTTAAAAACTGTTAAACACGTATCAGAATAGATGCGGCAAACAGAGTTGATGTTACGAAGAGACTCGAACGTATCTAAGCAAATTTTGCCTTACGTCCACATTAAATTGTATTGGAAATTGCCGATAGGGCGATATTGAAAAAAACGTCCGAAGAAACGGTGTAAAAAAAGCACAAAATTGACCCCCAAATAGAGAAAAATGTTCTCCTCAATTTGCTCTTCAACGTAGCAAAAAATCATTTTTTTAGGGAAAAAAGTTTTTGAAAATCGGTTGAGTTTTACTCGAGTTATCGTGTTGACGGACGGACGGACATTTTTTTTGCTGATTCGTCATCTAAGGAGCATGATCGGTGCTCCCCCCTTCTCCCGGGTCGAAATTCGACTGGTTACAAACGTCGTGGTAAACGCGTAAGAACCCTTTTCGAAGAACTTCGTTCTTCGTACGGGTCTAAAAATGTCCGTCCGTCTGTCTGTCTGTCAACACGATAACTTGAGTAAAACTCAACCGATTAACTTTTCTTTCGCTAAAAATTTTGGGATTGAATCTGAGCACTCTCGGCCCAAGCGCCGCCGCCGCCGAGCTAGGGCCGTTTAAGTGGTTTTTAGTCTTTTGTACATAGCTCGAGTAAGTATTTTCCGATTTTCATAAATTTTTTTTGCTTGAAAGATTTAGGCATGGCCGATAATTTATAGAAGAAGCAATTTTGTATTTGAGTCCTTGGACTTAGCTAGGGCACTAGAAACGATTGTCTGCTGGGGCCCTACGTGTTTTTTGTACATAACTCGAGAAAATCTTTTCCGGTTTTCATAAATTCGTTTTTGTTTAAAAGGTATGGGCATGCCTGAAAATTTATGGAAGAAATTTTTTTTATTTTGAGCTTTTGGACTCAGCCAGGGCCCTATAACTGAATCTCTACTCTGGCCAAACTTGTTCTTTCTGCATAAATCGGGTAAATCTTATCTCATTTTCAAAAACTTTTTCTTTCTGAAAGAAAATCAAAAAATTGATAACGGTGTTGAATTTGGGTAAAATCGGTCGAAAACTTTCGAAGTTATGGTTGAAAAAGTGTTACAAAGCTTTGTTTTTTGAAGGTTTGTGAAACTTTTTCACTTATATCTCTGCGAAATTAGAACGGAAATCGCTCTTCAAGGTTTTGAATGAAAGATGTGGACATCAGAAAATCACGAAAATTAAAATATAGAAAATCTGTTTATTCGTTCGGGCTGTAGCATCCTTAGTGTAGGTCAAACTCTGGTCTCGCGACCCTACACGATATTTGGTCGTTTTTCGTGAATATTTCTTTATTGATGAGGTTTTTTGTGCAGTGTTTTAGAGTAAAATGAGGCGAACTTATTTGTATGGAAGTATTGGTCAGAGGCCTCTTAGTAGTGTTCTAAGACAGTTCCAAGGTCGGTCCTAGTGCAAAAAAATTTTTTTTTTTTTTTTGATTCGGAGAAGTTTTTTGCCCCGTTGCTTCGGACGGGTTTTTCAGTATTGTCCTATCGGCAATTTCCAATCCAAATTAATGTGGACGTAATTTCATACACATCGATTTCTCAAATTTTTCAGAATTTTATTTTAAGGAAAAATACGTTCAAACAAGATAAAATGAGTGTAGAATTAATAAAAATCGACGTAAAGTGTATTCTGAACCATATAAGAGGTCGTGTAGATGAAAAAAACAACAAGAAACCAAGCATGAACGGGTGGCTGAAAATTCAGCCCTTAGGGTGCCCTAAAACACCTAAAATAGGTCGTTTGAACAATTTTTTGAATAACAAACATCAATTATCCTTAAAAAATGTTATAAATTTTCAGAAAATTTTTTAGAAATTTTAAACAAATTTGAGAAAATTTTCTCAAAATTTCACAAATTTTCTCAAATTTTCTCAAAAATAGGCCCTGATTCTGATACGTACGGGTCCCTTGCATATGTCTTTTGTTGGTGATTCGTCATCTAAGGACTATGATCGATGCTCCCCCCAACTCTCGGGTCGAAAATTGACTTGTTACAAACGTCGTGGTAAAAGCAATAGACCCGTTTTCGTACGGGTCTAATCAATTTTTAGAATATCTTTCAGGATAAAAAAGATTAATGAAAATCGGATGAGATTTACCCGATTTATGTCGAAAAAAACGTAAGGCCAAAGTAGAGACTCAATTTTAGGGCAAACACTCAAAAAATTGTTTTCTATAAATTGTTGGGTATTCCTAGACCTTTCGATCAAAAAAATTATTTTTCGAAAATCGGAAAGGATTTACTCGAGTTATGTACGAAAGACCTAAATCCACTTTGGCGGCGGCCCTTGGCTCGGCAATGCCTAGATTCAATCCCATAAAAGATTTGTTTATTACCTTTTTTTCAAGGAAAAAACATTTTTTGAAATCAGTCAAGTTTTCAACACGATAGATCGACGGACGAAGAATTTTTTTTTAGATTTCTCTTATTTAGACCCTAAATAGAAAACCCCACTTACTTCCGAGTCCCGATCCGGCTTGTAAACGCAATAGACCACTTTCGAAATGGCTTTAAAATCATGTGGCAAATGAAGTTGTCATTAGTCAAAAACCAACTCTACACAAGGAACAGAATCCATGAGATCGACTCAGTCGGAATCGATGTAAGGGTGACTCAAAAACAAAATAAGAGAAGAATTACGATCGGGAAATTCTGTGAACGAGATTTCTCTCAACAACATATTTTGAACGGATGCTGTGGAATGTTGTTGCTACGACCAGTTTGGTTTTTCTAGCTCAGCTGCACCAAGGGAATCAACTTCTTTTACTTCACTCTATCGCTACTTTCCTATATCCATTTCAATGGTTTGTTTTATCTTTGAAATTATAAAATAAAAACATACCCTAAGGCTTAGTCATTCTCATAAATTTTTCTGAAATTTGACGCAATGCTAAGAATTCTCACAAAACTTCGGTTACTTAACTCTTAATACCAGTACGCACCAACTGACAGCTTTGATAATAGATTTTCAACGTTTAGAAATGTTAAGTTCCTTACACGGACGGATCACTTTTTTCTTGTACATTTTTAAAGTGTCCAGTAAGTCCTGCTGGAGGAGATAATTGGTTGTTGAAAAGTAGCAACCTTTAAAGACAGACACGATATTTCCAAGGGTGGTTCAAGATGAAACTTATTTCAAAAAGATCATGCGCACCAGTTTCATTCGCTTCTTTTTAATATTCTGAAGAGATCCCTAGAACTTCGCGAGGTCAAAAAATGAAGTTTAGGTGGTGCGCAAGCGGTCCGAAGTTTCTGCTAATAATGGGATGAAGTCGCTTCTAGAATCAGGAGGGAGGACTCAAATCTCTGGAAAAATCACAGTTAGAGAGTTTGTTCCTAGGGCGAAGTTGTAGAGAATCAAATTTTAGCTAACAGGTATGTCAGGGTTTTCCCGAAAAATGTTCCAATCTTGAGATGAAGCCACTTCGAGAATCAGGAATGGTGACTAAATCTCTGGAACTATCAACAACTATCTCTACACTTCGTCCTAGGAACCCACTCTCTAACTGTGATTTTTCCAGAGATTTGAGTCATCCCTACTGATTCTAGAAGCGACTTCATCCCATTATTAGTAGGAACTTCGGACCCCCTGCGCACCACCTAAACTTCATTTTTTGACCTCGCGAAGTTCTAGAAATTTATTCAGAATATCAAAAGGAAGCGAATGAAACTGACGCGTATGAACTTTTTGAAAAAAGTTTCATCTTGAACTACCCTAAATTCCATACGTAAAACTGTGGTAAAACACTTTCATATAATAGGGTACAGACATTTCATCTCATCACGACACGTTCCACTCCTATTAAGGTACCCTCATTACGTAATCTGTATACTTAAATGTTTGTGACAGTTAATTTGAGTCACTTTCACACAAATCATCCGCGCAAAACAGGTGCGTAGATATTAAAATAGATATTTCAATATTCTCGCGGTTATCAAGAAGAAAACTTAACAATCGCGATACTGAAAATTAAAAAAAAAACGCAAAGTCATAAATATGAATCTTACTATGTGGTGAAACTCACGTAATATATCGCTCATGAATTTCAGAATTGAAGCGCGCTAAAAGCGTCTACTGACTGCTTAACATGACCCGTTTATGTGCAAAAAACGTGTTAAACTAACTGGTCATATGAAATTATTTCTGATCCGTAATTAGATCGTAGTAAGTTTCATACTTATATTAGGAGTTTTTCATGTTTTGAGTTACATATTTATTTTTGATAAATCAAATAAAAGTTCTGTTTTTGGCGATATTATGGCTACGCCATGCCATTGCATCTTCGAAGCAACAGACCACCCCCATTTGTAGGCAACGTCAACATTTCCGTACAAAAGTTTGACAGTGCCCACAGCAAACCAAGTTTATTGGTTGGGAATCGCTAACCGTCAATCAGAGGAAAAATGAGTGCTGTCATTGAAAAAGGCGCCAAGGGTGGGTAAAATGCAAGGTATTAACCGGCACTACAACGTAATTTTCCATACAAAATGTGCTATTTCATAGAAGCCAAAGTGGGATGTTTCCATTACGTTAGTTAGATAGTTATTTCAAGAGCCATTTGTATGAAAACCGACTTTTTTGGCTCGTACTCGAAAGCGGCTTGATAACTTTTCTTGAAATTTTGCAGGGACCTTCGGGTGGGCATTCTACGCGATATGAGATTTTAAAAAAGGGGGGAGGGGTACCGGCTCTTAGAAGGCGCCATGTAAGGCCCATATAAAAGAATGTTTTATATGTGTGTGTGAGTGTATTCATAGTCATAGTCAAATATGAGCGAAATTTTTGGACTATGTTGGGATGGAGATAGATGTTTGGTGTGAAAGGAAAAGTTGATGGGTTGGGTGTGTAGTGTGTCAGGGTGACCAACAAAATGGCCAACGGTGGTATAGGACGGACTTAGGGAGAAAGTAAATCATGCCCGGAGCGGTAGCGGAGGGCGTGACGCAGTCCCCACACCCAAAAAAAACGTCCACAAACCTAAAAAACTCCATACAAAAACCTTTGGGACAAGGAGCCATATATAGGCGAACTTTTGAGTTTTTTCCCTCGCCCTCCTCCCCCTCCAAATTAATCCTACAAAAAACTACGTCGCAGCAGCTTTCCAACGAGCCCACACTCATCAAAATCGGTTGAAAATTGGCTGAGATATCGAGGTTTGAAAATGACATTTTTGTATGGAGAATAAATTTTTCTATTGTTCTCACCATTATGGAAACTTTTTTTCTGATCTGACGGTTTCTATCTATCTATGTATGTTCTATCTATCGATGTTCTATCTATTAATAATTTTCGATCTCGAAAACAAGACAGCCGATCTTCCTGAAATTTTCAGGGATTGTCAGCTCGGCCCCAAATGAAAAATTTCATATGCCGCTTTTCCGGGAAAAGCCGTGGCATGTGGAAAAGTGGTCAATTTTGAGGGTTTTTTAGGTAATGCTCGGAGTTTTCGAATTTTAGCTTCGGAGTGGCAATAGCTCGAGAGTTGGTTTCTTCTAGAAAGTTATAGAGTTTGACCTTGAAGAAGTTTCTACAAATGTTCAATCTTCAACTTTTCCATACAAAGGAATTCTAATAACTAAACATTTTACCCGTTAGAGCGTTTGCACGTAACGCATTTTCCACTTTTTGCATGGAATCGCCCTTATAAAGACGATTTCTTCTAGAAAGTTATAGAGTTTCATCAGGAGAATTTTTTGGTATTATTAGAAAATGGCTGCCAGCTGTCATAGCGGCGCCATCTTGGATTTTCGTTTACGCTTTTTTGCTTTTCGAATTTTAGTTTCGGAATGACACTACTTAAAGATACGGTTTCTTCTAGAAAGTTATAGAGTTTCATCAGGAGAATTTTTTGGTATCGTTAGAAAATGGCTGCCAGCTATCATAGCGGCGCCATCTTTGATTTTCGTTTATGCTTTTTCAGTTTTCGAATTTTAGCTCTGGAATGACACTACTTAGAAAGTTATAGAGTCATAGCGTCATAGCTGTCATAGCGGCGCCATCCTGGATTTTCGTTTATGTTTTTTCGCTTTTCGAATTTTAGCTCCGGAATAACACTACTTAGAGAGACGGTTTCTTCTAGAAAGTTATGGAGTTTCTTCAGGAGAATTTTTTGGTATCATGGCTGGCAACTGTCAAAGTGACGCCATCTTGGATTTTTTGCTAAATTCTGTATAAGAATACCTAGACAGTTGTTTTCTTCAGGAAAGTTATATGAATCAGTGGGAAGAATTGGTGACACGAAGTGTTCCGAAGGTAGCCGAAGGTGACATGAAGTGTTCCTAAGGTAGCCGAAGGTGACACGGAGTGTTCCGAAGGAAGGCGAAGGTGACACAAAGTATTCCGAAAGTAGCCGAAGGTGATACGAAGTGTTTCGATGGTAGCCGAAGCTGTTGGAGAACAGTTTTTTTCGGAGAAAAATTTTTTTGGAGAAAAACTTTTTTGTATAAAATTTTTTTTGGAGAAAATTTTTTTTGGAGAAAAATTTTTTCTTGAGAAATTTTGAAGACAATTTTTTTCGGAGAAATTTTTTTTTCTAAGAAAAGTTTTTTCAAAAAATAGAAAATTTTTCAAAAACTACAAACTTCCAAAACGACAACAAAAACCTCTTAAAAGGTAAAGTGTGACGCAATCCGAAAGTCCGCTTCCAAAATTAATGATATCGCTTGAGGTGAAGCTATCGCTGATAATACGCAGAAGTTGGTTTAAATGGAATCTTGTGTTCAAAGTATTAATTTCCTGAAAAAAACACAGCGCTTTATTTAAAACAAAATTACGTTGTGTTAAAAAAATTGCGTCACAAATGCCGGACCCAACGACGAAATAATTTTTCTGCACTATCACTGCGTCACACTTTACCTTTTAAGAGGTTTTTGTTGTGATATTTATTTAAGTTGGAGATAGATGTTTGGTGTCAAAGGAAAAGTTGTTGGGTTGGGTGTGTAGTGTATCAGGGTGACCGGAAATTTTTTTCACTGGAAATTTTTTTTTTGCCAAAAATTTTTTTTTCGCCGAAAGCTTTTTTTGCTCAAAAATTTTTTTCGTCCAAATTTAGTGTCGTATCGCCAAATTTTATACCTGCTTCCAAATCTACTGATATCACAACATAAACCCTTTTTAAAAGGGAAACGTGACGCAAGTCCCTCGTCCCTTCTTCCAAAACAACTGATATCAATTGAAACGACTCTTATAGCTCTGAAACGCAAAATTTTTTTTTGGAATGTTTTCATTTTTGGTTAAAAAAAATGCGTCACAAATGCCGGACCCACCAATGTAATAATTTTTCTACGCTTTCAGCTTTCATACTTACAAAAATACGCCATACTTCCCATAAAATCAAATTTTTGCGTTGCGAAAGCTGAAAGAACAGAAAAACTATAACACTGGGGGTCCAGCATTTGTGACGCATTTTTTTAACCAAAAATGAAAACATTACAAAAATTTTGTTTGCGTTTCAAAGCTGTAAGCGTCGCGTCACCCCAATTGATATCAGTTGTTTTGGAAAAAGGGACGAGGACCTGCGTCACGGTTCCTTTTTAAAAGGGTTTTTGTTGTGATTTAACTTTAGAGACGGGTTATATAGTTGCGCGAAAGGGATTATTCGGTTGTTAAAATGCATTTAGTGATAACAACCCGTACACATATAGTTCACCATGCCATAATGACATAAAGACAATCACACTGCAAGAATGAGACATCAATTTCATCAAAAAGTTAACTATGACTCTAGTAAGAGTGGGAACAGTGTAATTTAACAGCTAAAACGCATGTGAGAACAATAGAAAAGTAGTTAGGTGATAGCATTCGGTTAACGGAATGAAATTATTTTTATCAGCGTCGATAATCTACAAAATCCTTACCGGATGAGGAATGTTGTCACTTTAAAACCGTTTCATATTATGCGTGTGTAATACCAATCGAATTATAACATCATAAACATAATAAAAATATGAACTCGTTATCAGTTTAAATACATGTATATAATTATACTTGTCAATCCAAGATACGAAAATATAATTGATGTATTTATCATTTGAAAAAATCGTTTTTTTTATTATTACATTCATTGAATTCGTTTTTTTTCAGCGAGATTCTAAACTATTTATTAATTACCAAGTGACAATAATATTTTTGAAATAAGTGATTTGTCAAATGAACTTTTTAATCAAAATGACTAAATAACAGCAAATTGATTAGATAATTAATGTATTGCTCATTGAGGCAACATAATAAAAGTAGCTAAATCGATTCCGAAAATAGCTAATCCGTATACACACCTTATTAATATCTCAATCAGTGTTTTAATTTCAAAATGATCGTTTATGGATGAATCATTATTTTGAGTCTTTTTTCGAGAAATTACAGACATCAACGCAGACAATCGGGTTACTAACATTGAAGAACAGCGCCGCATAAAATGCAAGATGTTTTAAAGATAGAAGTATAAACGCCTTGCGCATAATCGCGTGATTATAGTCTTAGTAGGTTTCATATACGTTACCCCAGACACGCTGACTTTACCTCTTCCCGCGGGGGGGAAACCCAAAAAAATTTCTTCAGAATTTTTTGTATAAAAATTCCAATGAAAATCCGTGAAAACGACCTTCCCATTGATACGAAGATACGAAATAGGTAAAGATCCGTAACATGTAGGAGAATTATGATTTCCAGCGCCCTTGTATTTGTATGTAGTGCCCCTGAACTAAAAATATGTTTACACGCGATCGAAGCGAATGTCAGTGAGACAGTTAATACGAAATTATGACGGCTCCAAGCAATGAATTTACATTAATATAAACATTTTTATATCATGGGCGCGCGGTAGCAATGCGCCTGTGACGCAAGTCCACATACGTACAAAAAATTAAGAAAAATTTTTTTCGTAGACTTCTGAGCCCTAGTTTTTCGGATTCTAAGTAAAATTCTGATTAAAATCGATATTTAACTCAAAAAAATCGGTCCAGTGGTCATTTTCCATACAAAATGTGCTACTTCATAGAAGTCAAAGTTAATGCAAATATCCTACGTTTTTTCAGTTTGTTAGGGGCTGTACCTAAATTACGTAACACGATTTTCGGGGTTAGACCCCCTCCCCCCATCGGTGTCACATCGCGTCAATCTCTTGAACCTCCCCCCCCTTATGTTACGTAACAACATTCAAAAATATTTTTAAAAAATACTTTCAAGTACAGATGTCAAAAATCAAGTACAAAGATGTCAAAAACGTCACTCAGATGCAAGTGCATAAACTAGAAAACGTACTCACAAAACGATTTGGAGAGCAAAAGACTTGAATTTCTATAGCTTTTGAAGAATTTGAATTTGAACTAAGATGAATTTCTTCGTAATATTAATTTATCTGTGGGCCAGTTTTCAGTGCGATCCATTATGTGAAAATGATCTTTAGCTTTTTGTTGAATGAGCTCTTGATATGAATTTTAGAGCTGCAATCGTAATAGCTCAAAAGATAGTTTGAATTGCCATCATGGCCACCAGTTTGCAATTCAAACAGTCTTTTGAGCTAAACAGATTGCAACTCTAAGATGATCTTTTGGGCGCCATATAAAGCTCATATGTATTTGTTTGTGTGTGTAGTATGTACGGTAGCTCATTTTGTATGAGACTAGGTTGATAGAGGTCTGGTGTCAAAGGGAAAATTGTTGGGTTGGGTGTGTAGTGTATCAGGGTGACCGCCAAAATTGCGGAAAATTGGCAGGGGCTCAAAAAAAAACTTTTGAAATGTTGAAGAGGAAGTTAAGGGGATCATCAACAGCGCAACGGATCATAATAAATGATGCATTATCGTCAAAGAACACGAACATTTTCCAACGGGCAATGCAGATGAAATTTCAGAAAATCATTCACACGGTCAGCATAAGAAACGGCTTCGTTTACTGCAAATCAAATCCAGAATCTCAAAACGTGTAGATAAATTCGTTATCACGATTGGATACATTTAATGGGGCGGCACAAACAGCAACTAGAAAGGATAAGGACGCGAACGCTAAGAAGGGTAAGGGCAAGACCTTGGACAGTAGAAAAATCACGAACGAACCTTCAGATAAACAAAGCCAGGAAGTACCGTCCAAGGGTGATAAAATCACTGATCAAACTGGCGAAAATCCGAGGGTTGCGGAATAAACAGGTAATGAGGTGTCAACAGATAATAAGTGTTAAATGTTCTAAATCAGATTATTGTATATGTTTACTTATACTAACTCCAGTCCAGTCCATTAAAAGGTTGCAAAGAAGCTTTTATATACTTTTGGGTTTTATAAACAAAATCATGGGCGCGCGGTAGCGATGCGCCCGTGACGCAAGTCCCCATAAGAACAAAAAAATCGGAAAAATGTTTTTCGTAGACTTCGGAACCATATATACAGCTAAGTTTTGACTCCCCCCCCCCTTGCGACGTACCCCCCGGAAAATATTTTTCCTGGATTCTACGGAAAATTCTAAGGCGAAGTGTCTTTTGACTCATTAAAATCGGTTCGGTGGATCCGAAGATACGACCTTTAGAAAATGATCATTTCCTATACAAAAAGGGCTGTTTCATAGAAGCCAAAGTTAATGCAAACATCCTACGTTAGTTAGTTAGTGGGTTAGTTAACAATTAATGTACTCCCCTACAAGTAAAAAACTTCGTCAAGCTTCGTGGTGGGGGAAAGTGTTCCTACCATTGACAAGGCGCTCGCACGTTGGATGGCAAGTGAGATACGTTGCTTCAAATATGCGTGAGATCGAGGGTCACCCGTCACTTCATTGAACGTAGAACCTATTCTGTTTATGAGCTGTTGAGCTTCAAGGGACCAACAACCTAATGTTTCGACCGCGAACGCGTTGGATTTCAATTCAATGTATTTGTTATGCGTCGAGGTAGCTGCCATCTCGGCTGTTTGTCTGGCTTTCTTTGATGAGATTCTTACGTGGCTGTCGGCAAGTGTGTCCCAGCACGTTGCGTATCAGACTAGATGTTGATCACGATACCACGGCACAAGCGTTAGGCCGTCTGGTCTTTTTCCGTCGTTGCGGCATAGTCCTGGCGGCTCTAATGTGCAACTGAAGTGAATAGAGTTCGATGCCTGACACAATATCCGGTTGATTTCGGTGTACCTTGATCGCCGTCCTGCACTTTTTTGGCAGCTCAATCCATGCATGCCAAATTCGTTGACGAAATTCCCGCATAAACATATGTGAGGTCGACAGATGGGAGCACCGAGACGCAAAGCTATACAAATGCGAAGGGAATTGTTGTCCAATGTTGTTCCCACATTTTTCGATAGGAATGCGTTCAGCCAAGCGTTGGATTCGGCGAATTGCAACGCGTTAAATCTGGCGATGTCATGCATGCTCGTGAAATTTAGATCTTCTTTGATGATCCGAGATAAATTTATCAAGTCCCAATGTTTTTGATGAACAGGATTTGGAGGAATGGAACGGAAACGGGAGTTCCAGGAATCGAGTGCGCAGTCCAAGTTGCTAATCAATGTGTCGTCTGTTAGTTTGTTAGTTAGTTCCAGGGCCATTTGTATGAAAAACCGTGAAAAACCACTTTTTTGGCTCGTGCTCGAAAACGGCTCGATAACTTTTCTTGAAATTTTGCAGGGAGCTTCGGGTGGGTATTCTACGTCATCTACGTCATATGAGATTTTAAAAAAGGAGGTACCGGCCTCGTTTGGGCGCCAGGGCTCTTAGAAGGCGCCATATAAAGCCCATATGTATGTGTTTGTGTGTGTAGTGTGTATGATAGCATATTTTGTATGAGGCAATGGTTGTGTGTTCGAGATAGAGGTTTGGTGTCAAAGGGAAAGTTGTTGGGTTGGGTGTGTAGTGTATCAGGGTGACCACCAAAATGGCTGAAAATAGGCGGGGACTCAAAAAAAACTTCTGATATGTTGTAGAGGAAGTTGAGGGGATCATTTTCGCCTATGGAAGTAGTAGCCGCCGCGCTTCGGTTCGGCGGCGGCCGCGGCACAAAAAAAAGCTTTTTATATGTTGTAGAGGCAGTTAAGGGGATCATTTTCGCCTATGGAAGTAGTAGCCGCCGCGCTTCGGTTTAGCGGCGGCGGCAGCTCAAAAAAAAACATTTTGATATGTTCTCGTCCGTTCTTGCAAAACAACTGATGTCACAACAAAAACCCTTATAAAAGGGAAATGTGACGACGCAAGTCTTTGTCCCTTCTTCCAAAACAACCGATATCAATTTGGGTGACGCTTAACGCTTCGAAACGCAAAGAAAACTTTCAAAATATTTTCACATTTGATTAAAAAAATGCGTCACAAATGCCGGACCCACCAGTGTTATAGTTTTTCTGTTCTTTCAGTTTTGTACGCAAAAATTTGACTTCCTGTACAAAAATACTACATACATTCCTACATACAAGTCAAATTTTTGCGGTGTGAAAGCTGAAAGAACGCACCTGAACGTGTCTAGCGTTAAATCGAAGATAGATGAGCTAAGGCATTTGTTAAGTGACTGTAATGCACACATTGTTTCATTTAGTGTGTCATGATTGAAGAGCTATAATTCAAACAAATCGGTCCGAATTGAGGGCTTTGACTTGCTTAGAGCCGATAGGCGGGTGAAGAGGAGTGGTGGGGCAGCAGTTTATCGTTCCATGAAATTTAAAATTATTGCGTCCTCTTCAGTTGACAAAAAGAATGTCCCGAGCTCGGATCAATTTCAAATGGACTATCTAGTGCTAGAACTAATTTTTCCGGACGTAAAAGTGCTCTTCTGTGTGTTTTACAAAGCAATAAATACGTATGAGTTCGATGTCTTAGAGAAAGTCCTCGCGGCTTACACAGCTAGCTACAGGCATGTTGTCATTACGGGTGACTTTAATGAAAATTTGATGGACTCTAATCCAAAGAGTGCAAAAAGAATTGAAGAGTTTACGGCGGTCTTCTTTTGCTCTCTCAGATTCCGACTCACTATCATTTTTACGGAGCCTCTCTCCTTGATCTGGCGTTTGTTCTGGATACAAACAGGATGTCGAGATTTACTCAGTTCGCCTCGGGTATGTCGGCGCATGATGCGCTCGTTCTCTCGTACAGGATGGAACCTAAGTTTTTGAAGAAGAGGGAGAAATATGTGCGTAAAGTTAGTGTTATAAATAGAGCCGTTTTACTAAGAGACTGCCTGGCAGTTGATTGGAATAGGATGAAAACTATGTGTGATCCGGAACTGACGCTGCAATATTTAAAGGACAGTCTAAAAACACTCCTAGACAAACATGCTTCATTGGTTAAACTTAGAAAGCGAAAAGGAGGAGGAGACCCGTGGATGACAGATGATGTTAAGCGAGCGACGAGCGACAATGGAGACAGATATTGCGTTCAGGTTTTGGTTGGTATATCGGTTGAGTGCGTCGCGAGTGGACTACTGCAGACTCAGAAATCGAACGACGAGTCTTATTAGGAAGGCAAAGCAGAAGTATTACAGTAATGCCTTTCGCGATGCTACTGATTCACAATCGTTCTGGAAGATAGTAAAACGCATAGGCATAGGTCAGGATGAGCGAAATGTAAATTCTCCGTTCATGGCGGAAGAATTTAATCGTTACTTGCATGACGTAGGTAAATCGTTGGCAAACCGGTTTGCGATTACTTCACCGTCGGCTTCGGATTACTCCGGTACACCGGATGACGTTGCGTTTGCTTTCAGGACTGTGAACGACAGCGCGGTTTTATATGACCGCCCTATGTTTCTTCATAATTTTTTTTTAAGTTTTGGGCTTTTTTTAGGGATTTGGTTTTTTGCGCCGGTTCTTCTGACCGGTTTTTCAATAATACCCTTTTAGTGATTGTCAATCCAATTCAATGTGGACGTAATTTCATACGCAGAAGAGTTAAGGAAATAATTTCTTACATTCGTCCGAGTATTTTTGCAACAAATATTCTGTTTGCCGCATCAGAATGTACGGGTCCTTTTAAAATGTTCTAATCGAATCGAATCGAATAACTTTTTTCATTTATGAACTGTTTTGCGACAGGGACAAGGACTTGCGTCACATTTCCTTTTTGAAACGGGTTTTTGTTGTGGTATCAGTAGTTTCGTAAGCACAAAACTTCCTTTTTTGAACTTCGCCTTCGCCCATGGACGAAAATGAACCCCACAACTTCCTCTAAAACAAGTTTTTCTTTGAGCATCTCGCCGTCCCTCTTCAACCCCGTATTGTCTTTCGTTGTTCTTAATAAATGAAAACAAATTGCATTTGCGCTCAATAAAACTATATTGTTACGTCACTACATTGGATATCAAAAAGTTACAAATTTACAAGTAATTTTGTCATCGATAAACTAAATGACGCTTGTTATTCGTTAGTTAAGGTGAATTTGTGGATTCTTGCATTCGTGTAGCCAGTTTTTTAACCGTAATTAACATTTCTCGATTCTCAACTGAATAAAATTTTCAAATTTTTATAATTCTTTCAAAGGTAAAATGATGCAGCTACTCACTTATGTGGATCTGCAGATGACGTAAGTAGAAACGGTAAACTTCGAACGATTTCTCGCACTGTGGACAAGTGTATAGCTTTACTTCTAGAAAAAAGGTTTTCATTCTTGCGTACATTCGGTTGAAATATACCAACTTCTTACCTCTGTGGGTCTTTTTGTGGTCATTTAAATGGTGTCGATGTCTAAACGTCTTGTTACATTGCACATGATCACAAGCAAACGGCCTCTCGTCTAAAAGAAAAGTATCTATTGGTTGAGAATTTCTTTGGCCGCAACTTACTTTTCACTAGCAACCCTTTTTAAAGTGGACAAACGGACATAAGAATAGCTAGTTTACTTTTACCCCACCCCTTCTCTCCCCCCTTCCCCAAATACAAATAATAAAACGGAAAAATTATATTAAATTAAAGTAAAGCAACAGGAAGGTAAAACGAAGAATTTGGTTGACAAGTATAAGATTTCTCTCCTTAAAAAGAGATTTTCATTCGTTCGATCGTAAGGTGAAGTACTCTCTAGCTACTCACCTTTGTGGATCAATTCATGCCTTTGTAAATTCCATTTTGCACCAAAAACTTTGTTACAAATCGGACAAATGTGAGTCTTCTCTGCTTAAAAACACATTTTCAATCGTTCGATCATACGGTAAAGTACTACGTAGCTACTCACCTTTGCGGATCAACTCATGCTTTTGTAAATTGCTTTTTTCAGTAAAAGCTTTATTACAAATCGGACGAATGTGAGTCTTCTCTCCTTAAAAACAGATTTTCAATCGTACGATCATACGGTAAAGTACTACTTAGCTACTCACTTTTGTGGATCAACTCATGCCTTCGTAAATTGCCTTTTTCAGTAAAAGCTTTGTTACAAATCGGACAAATGTGAGACTTCACTCCTTAAAAAGAGATTTTCCATCGTTCGATCATACGGTAAAGTACTACCTAGCTACTCACCTTTGTGGATCGACTCATGCTTTTGTAAATTGCTTTTTTGAGTAAAATCTTTGTTACAAATCGGACAAATGTGAGTCTTCTCTCCTAAAAAAGAGATTTTCTTTCTGGCATTCATTTGGTGGAAATATACCCACTTCTTACCTGTGTGGATCTTTTCGTGTTCTTCTAAATGGTGTCTCTGTTTAAACGTTTTATTACATTGCGCATAATTACAAGAAAACGGCCTCTCGTCTGAAAGATAGTGATCTATTTGTTGAGAACTTCTTTGGCCGTAACGTTCTGCTTACCAGAGTGAGTTAACGTGTGTCTCTTGAGTTTGGACATAGAGGGGAAACATTTGTTGCAAATGAGGCAAAGGAACGGCTTCTTGACTGCACATTTATTTGATTCAACCTTATGAAAAATTATATGAAAAAGTCAAACTTAAACGAAGGGTCAGGTTCTAATGACAACTGGGATGGCATAAGATCAATCAAAATAGAGCGCATCAAATCAGAAACATTTACACAAAATAAAAGCATTTCGCTGCTCTTGGCAATGCGAATGCATTGTAGCGGGAACTAAAACCGAACCAAGAAACATCTGGTTATTCAGAATGGAGGTCTTGTGCTTCTCTTTGATTACATGCGATGCCCGTGGATGTTCGCATCAATCTGTTGGAAAACTAAATTTTTTATCGCCTAGATGCGCAGAGATGTTTCCACTCCTTTGCTAAAAGTGAGCTTGAAAGCTAACACTGAAGTTTTGTTCATGATCTTTCGAAGGCCTAGCAGCTTGTGAATGTGTCACCGTATTTTTACTTTTTGTATAAAACACTTATCGAAACCTCAGACATTGCGTTACGTTTCACTTATTTTACGTTAATTTATTCATACCTCTGACACATCGGCGTCCATGTTAGAAACAAAAAAATTAGAAACTCTGACCCGTTGATGGCTTCGGAAGACGATACACACAATACAAAGTTGAGCACAAATGAGCCTCACGAAACGACAAAAATGATGTGACTAATTGCATTAGGTTTTGAAGGTACATATGTGTTCTTTGTACTACAACGGCCAACGACATCTGCTTGTCCATTCTCGAAAACTAGTACTTTCTTGAAGATGATGAATCTAAAATTTTTGACAACTTTGTGCTTGCTTGAAACCTCCCAAAATCACGTTTTTATGAGGCAAATTAGCAACCGCAGATGAACGGAGAAATTTTTGTTTTTGAAGTTTCCATGGGAATTTGTGTAAAAACCTCATTTTCACCCGATTTTCAGAGGACGCCCGGAGAGAAAAGCATAGTGTATGTTAGGGGGGAGTGATTTTTTAGTTTTTTAACTATGTCGAAAGGGAGGGGTCTGTAAAAAAACTACGTCTCCCAAGGATTACGAAACACAAAAGTAATCCTTCTAAAAAAATCGTTTTCCACTTGCACAAAATCGGCGAAGTTCAAAGCTCGACATTCGTGTGGTACACCTAATGTTAGGCAAATAGAAAAAAAGTAATATCTATTTTTCAACTTTTTTCATTTTATTGATGACCTACGGAGTATTCTCTATCAAAAATAAACAAAAAGCCATGGTAAAATGTTTTAACGTGTACCCACTCGGTAAGTTGATTTACACAGTGTGCGATGCGATAGGTGGCTCATAACGTACGTGTAGTCAGAGTAGTCGGTAAAATTTATGCGACGTGTTTGTTTTGATATAGTAAAAGTTTGTGATTCTCAAATTTCTTAAATTTGTGGTATTTTACGGAAACGATTGTACTGCCTATGACATTACTCAATTCTCGGCAAAACATTCGTTCCCTAAAGCCGCCTATAAGTTCTCAATAAAGATGAAAAACTTGAATTAAATCTCGATAATAAACAAAAATTTAACCGACAACTAAAGTCATTTCATAGAAACATGAATGAATTGGCACACGGCAACTTTGATTCGTTCGTAGAGTGAACATAACAAAATTTGAAACTTGAATTGATTTTTATGAAATAAGATGTTTTGTAGATTTCAACTTACCTTGTGGGTTACACGTTAAAACATAGTACAGAGGAACACTGTTTATGAGTAATATTACATAACAGTGTTCCTCTGTAATATACTATTACTGATATTTTTGCGGTAGCGTCAAACTACGACTATGTCGATTTTTCGAACAAAATTTTAACTTTAAAAATTCATAACTTTTGCAAATAGAAGGCAATGTGGTCGGGCTTAGGTTCATTTTACAGGGAATTTCCTGTAGTTTATTTGTAAAATAAAAGTATAAAAAAAATTCAAGTGTATTGGATCATAGTCACTTTCAATTTTACTGTGTATACAGTGACTTAGGGCTGTTTTTAAATTAAAATTTGCAATTCAACCCCCTGAATAGTTTCTAATATCTGGGAAATTAGCATAAATAGTGTTAAAACATTCTTGAAAGCGATTTTGAGGTAGAGCACAGTCGAAATGTGCCTTTTTTCGTCATTTTTTCTCCAATTGGTCGGCATTTTTCAACGTTCTTCGGCTTCGCCTCTCGAAAAGTTACATAAAACTATCTGGGCTTATTTTTATCAGAAAGCTATATTTATCACGCCATATGGTAATATTGGTTAGGAATTTAATTTTGAGTGCATGGACGTCCACCTACCTCTATGCGCAAAAGTTGAAAAAAGTCAACATATAGAAATGGTCGTCAAAAATTCTTAACCAATGTTATCATATGGGGTGTCTATGGAAAGTCGATAAAAATAACTTTCTGATAAAAATAGACCCAGGTAGTTTTAGGTAACTTAGCGAGAGGTGAAGCCGAAAAACTTGAAAAATGGCGAACAAATGCCGACCAATTGGAGAAAAAATTATGAAAAAATGACGAAAAAAGGCACATTTCGACTGTGCTCTACCTCAAAATCGTCTTCAAGAATGTTTTAACACTATTTATGTCAATTTCCCAGATATTAGAAACTATTCAGGGGATTGAAATGAAAATTTTATTTAAAAAACAGTCCCCATTCTTTGTATACTCAGTAACATTGAAAGTGATTGTGGTTCAATACACTTGAATTTTTTTTATACTTTTATTTTACAAATAAACTACATGAAATTCCCTGTAAAATGAACCCAAGCCCGACCACATTGCCTTCTATTTGCAAAAGTTGTGAATTTTTGAAGTTAAAATTTTGTCCGAAAAATCGACATAGTCGTAGTTTTGACGCTACCGCAAAAATATCAGTAAAACATTTTACCTTGGCTTTTTGTTTATTTTTGATAGAGAATACTCCGTAGGTCATAAATAAAATGAAAAAAGTTGAAAAATAGATATTACTTTTTTTTCTATTTGCCTAACATTAGGTGTACCACACGAATGTCAAGCTTTGAACTTCGGCGATTTTGTGCAAGTGGAAAACGATTTTTTTAGAAAGATTTCTTTTGTGTTTCGTAATCCTCGGGAGACGTGGTTTTTTTACAGACCCCTCCCTTTCGACATAGTTAAAAAACTAAAAAATCACTCCCCCCTAGTGTATGTATATGAAAACCGGAACATCAGCACTTGGCAAGGGAGTTATGTACGTCACAAGGACAAGAGCCGAAATTGCTTTTCCGAGTGACGTATTAAGTTTTGTTGTCGGCCCTCTGCGAAAGTTGATCATATCACGTCATGCCCCTTACGAAAGTGATCCATTTCATTAGAGCTATTTTTGGGTTATTTTAATTTGACAGTATTGGTTTGAAAAGTACATTGCGAAGATTTCCGCACTTGCACAATTTTAACGAGCCCTATTTGGGGAGGGTTCTTCTTTTAAATTTTTGGCTAGGGTAAGGCGGGCACGGGCAGCAAAAAAGTATTTCCCGCTCATCTCTAAACGATATCAAATATTTCCTAATGTTTATGACGGTGTCACAAAAAAAATAGGTCCCGACTTCGTATGGGTGTAAAAAATGGAGTAGATGCTGGTCAACACATGGAAATCGAAATAAAAAAATGTAAATAACTTTGTGATTTTCCCTTACAACGACTTTAAGCGTTTTATGCTCAGATATTTGCCCACGTCAACTTGTTTTTCTACTTCTACAATGGCAGCCAACGCTATCACAAATCTTCGACGCAGCATCTGGACCTAAGTTTAATCGTTTCGAAAACTTTTTCGGATCAGTTTTGGACTGCCATGTTGCTATTGCCAAGTTAGAGGACCTGGCGAAAATTAGGTAGGAACAGCATCCGGGGCCAGTCGCATTTTATCGTCTGTGTCTGTAATCAGCTTACTGTTCTTAAAATGTGTTTGACAAATTTTGGCATTGGTTTCATGTGGAAGGAGGTACTTCATAAAATAAAATGAAAATATTTTCTTAAAATCGACGCGCTGCATAGTGTGACATTTCTTTCAAAATGGCGGCATGTGTCAAAATCAGGCACTACGCCAAATTTACCTAATAAGGCAAAAGCGGATAAGGATGTTGAATCTTTTATGAGCTACAAGCAACGCTACAGTAATTTTTTTTTAATTTGCACCGATTTTGCCTTATTTGGTAAATTTAGCGCAGTGCTAGATTTTATCAAACGCCTCCATTTTGAAAGAAATGTCACACTGTGCGCTGGCTTGAACTTCGTTGCATATGTTAGTACTAACAGCAAATGTGTGTATTAGTATGGATGACGTTTCAAAAAAGTATCCATATTGCCAGAATGAATGATCATGAGAGTTTGTAGATACACTGAACTGAATGATTTGTTCTAAATAAAATAGCGGGTGTAGGCAGCAAAAAATCGCTAACTTCTGCCTTGTGAAAAGTGTTTTCATACTTCCAACTTTCTCAAGCATTATTTCGCTTCCTTCCAGAATATTTACGAGAAATTTGTTTTCATTAGAATTTTTAATTTTCAGCGTTTACGGCTTGCGTCACGGCGCCTTACTACCGTGGGGCCATGAACTATTGCGAAGTTTGAGTTAAGATACTAATCTTGAAATTTAGTTCAATTTGTGATCACCTTTGTGGGACTAGCTGGACTACCTTCAATATCACAAAAATAAAACAATGAGCAACATCTGTCATAATGTCAACAAAACTCCAAAAATAAAAATCTATTATCGTCTAGAGATGACGAATCAGCAATAAAAAAAATGTCCGTCTGTCCGTCTTCACCTTTTTTCCAAACGGCTGAGCCGATATCCGGAGATATGGTTGAGGAAGTGACCAAAAACATGGTTTTTCGAGGGTCGATGAAGCTTTTTCGCAAATATCTCAGCAAGTATAGCACGGAAATTCCTCATTTTGGTGTCAAATGAAAGCATTTGATGTCACGAAACTGGAAAAAATTTTTGTGGCAATCGGGTCAGGAGTCTGGGCACTAGGACCACGTGTTTCAGGGTTTTGGTGAAATATGGCCCAATACTGGTATATGGCCTCTTCCATAATTGGGCAGGGTGACCCGAATCTCCAGAACTATGAGAGATGGAAGGTTGGTTCCAAAGGCAAAGTTGTAGAGAATTAAATTTAGAGAACACGTGTTTCAGGGTTTTAGGGAAAAAGACTAAGTCCTAGATTTGAGTGGTCTGAGACGTACTTCGGTAGGGCCTTTGACATTACCTTGGGCAATTTCTATGGATCTTTGAAATTCTTACAGTTATAAGAGAACAGAAAACGTTGAATTGTTTGCTTATTTGTGTATTTAGATACGTTCGAGTCTCTTTGCCACATCTATTCTGATACGTACGGGTCTTTAGTTTTACTTTTTGGTCTAGTTTCACTTCCAACATAAAATTTTAGCTTACATACATACATACATTTTCGCCCATGGAAGTAGTAGCCGTCGCGCTCTGCTTCGGCGAAGGCGGCGGCGGCTCAAAAAAAAAACTTTTGATATGTTGTAGAGGAAGTTGAGGGGGTCATTTTCGCCCATGAAAGTAGTAGTAGCGGTGCTTCGGTTTAGCAAAGGCAGCACGTCGGATGGAAAAAATGCTCTATAATTAAGCTAGAGTATGAAAATATTTTTTCTTCTTCCAAAACAACTGATATCAATTTGGGTGACGCTTACAGCTTCGGTACGCAAACATTTCTTTTGAAATATTTTCACTTTTGATAAAAAAAAATGCGTCACAAATGCCGGACCCTCCCAACGTAATAATTTTTCTGCGCTTTCAGATTTCGCACGCCAAGAATTTGGCTACCCGTACTCCGCACATCACGCAAAACATCATTTTTTTTGTGTCAAATCTGAAAGAACAGAAAAGCTATAACATTCTGAGGGCGTCACTTTCTTGGGTACGTAGTATATGACTGACCCCTGTAAGAACGTAGGAAACGGTCAAAAGCTCCATGACAAGCTTCTGTAACGCGTGTTCACATTTCCATACTCCAATCTCTTCTCATGGATTGATTGTATCCTCAATTTTGTAAGATGCCCACAAAAGTCACAAAAAGTTTGCGTACAATTTTCGAAATGATCGAAATTTTGACCCACTGCTAGTATAACAAATGTAGGATTTGTGAGCGCTTTAAATATTCAGACTTTTCGTCAGAACTCTATTGAACATTTTTTTTATTTCTATCTCACTTCACTTTTGCTCCCAATTGTAATATTTTACTCTCTTCTCATTTATTTCAACGAAACTAGGAGATACCCTTACGATAATGAATTTCCAACTATAAATTACACTTAAAGCCTCATGGACTGGACATGCATTATAAACATCCAAAAGTTTTTAAGTGAAACGATTTCCTTTATTCAAATGTTAAAAACCATTACCATATTAAGTGCGCAATCATTTCAAATGGAAGAGGAAACAAAATGTACGGAAAATGTTTCCAATATTATAATTTCGTAGCGAAAAAAAAATCTCCCCATTGAAAATGAATAACTATCGCATATTTCGGTACAAAGAGCACTGGAATTAACATACATGCGAAAATAGAAAATGCCAAACACATTTATTTCGTAACAGTGTTATAATAAAAATAAAACATCCAAATCAGAGTATATTTTGATTCAGAAAAACAAGAATTTTAAAGTTGTATTATGCGCATAATATACAAGCACATATACAGCACCCATTACGGAGAATTAAGTAAAAGATACCCTTAAATCTCACCCTCTAGATGTCGAAAATGAAACAAGCTCTCTTCCACATATAATGGGCAATTATCCCTTCCAATCATATCGAACCGCCTTCAAATCGGTAACTCCTCCCATTCGGCATTTATCTAGATATTATTATTTATTCAGCGTGTATACCACAGAAGTAGTTTTTCGTCATCAGAAAGATATCAGGATGAAATTTAACTGGTGTTTGAGTGTTAATAATGCGATGTGATACAAACAGTTCTAATCGCGATTTCGAGGCACACGGTTGTCGTCATTAAAAGGTTTAATATCGGTTTATGTCTGCTGAGTTGTTTATATGTGTGGTGTGTTTTTTCTTTGCATATTTTTATTGTTTACGGCACATTTCATTGTTTAAGCGAAAAGTAAAATGTGTAGTGAATTTTGAAAAAAAAGCGCATTTTACTAATGATGCGATATTTTAACATTCCACAATACTCTTGATAATAATGTTAAGTGCACCAATGACACGATCCATAACAAATTTCTTAGCTCCAAGTGCTCAATTTGTAACAAGTGACCAAATAACACTAACAAATCGTGTGAGCTCCAGTTTCTGCCTAACCGATAAATCGGGAGCAATGCCACATCGATCGGAATACAATAATTCAATCGAAAACAATTCATCGCCAATCAACTGCCATTCGCCACATTCCCAGGAAGCTATGTCACCGTCGGCAGATAAATTAAACACCAACGGATATTCACATAGCAATGAGATTTATCAGCAAATGTCTGCAAATCATTTCACATCTAGTCCACCGCCGAGAAAGTCCTTTTGTATAGACGCGTTACTGTCGAAAAATCAAACCGGTCTGTGTGGAGATATAAATGCCGAACATGGTGAACGATCATTACATGTGAATGATTGTATGACGGATGAAGAAACGTTAAAAAGGTTCAGTGAAGATAGAAAAGATTTGACGCCTAGCCCGGACGATGCGATGTCAAGGTATTTTAAGTCATTTATTGGTGCCTACAGTTTGAAATAAAATGTTGATCCTGACACAAAGGATCTTCGATATCAAAACTCTTCGAGCAAACTAAGTCGATTTTTTTTATGTTAAAGCAAGCCTTGGCCCTTTGCTTTATTGTTCATCAATTTAATAGTATATTACAACACAAGGACTATAATCGCGTGATTATAGTCGAGGTGGAGTGAATGACTAAAGGGCTGTGGTGCAACGTCTATTTGCTCACCGGGGTGTAGTGAATGATCCGAGAGCTTCAGCCCGAGGTGTGCGCAGAGCCTTTTATAAGGATTTCGAACTGGGGGGGGATTTTCGGCATGGGGGCCCAATTTTTTCATTGAAGGGGCCCCAAATTCTTAATAAGAGTGCCCAGTTTTTCGTGCTTATTCATATTATGTTCGCGTTGTGAAAATCTGATATAGTAGAAATAGTGAAATATTGTATTGAAGAGAATTTCTTTATAATTTTCTTACAAGCTAGAAAATAAATTATGCGAGCTTATCGAGCGAGAAAATTTTTATTGAATAAAACGAACTATGCTGGAAGCAATTATTTTTCGATCAGAGGAAAACACACTAAAAATAGTGGCAAGCGCCCGCAGGTGAAGTTTTTTTCAAATTGCAATACATTGAGTATAAGATGAGGGAATCGCGAGCGCAGCGAGCGAAAAATTTTTGCTGAGTGAGACCGAATAGGTGAGCCAATTTTGAGTACAAAAATTGGGCTTTGTTGAAAAGATCGTTTTTTTTCTTTTTTTCGCTTTGAAATAAATTTAAAAAACACGAAATTGAGTTTATGACAATAGAAGATTGTATTTTTATAAAGAGTCGTTCATGAAAAAAACCGTGAGACTATTCCGGATCGCTGTAGGTGTCGTGTCAGGCATCCAGAAATAAATAGTTATTTTTACAACAAGTTGCGAAAAGGAAAAATTTTTGTCAAAAGATGTGAATTATGTGAATACGAGCGTAGCGAGTATGATAAACACATCGTGTGACAAAAATTTTCATTTTCGCAACATGTTTCATACAACATTTTATGCAAAAAGTAATTGAGAGTGATAAAAAAATATATGAAAATCCATTATACAACTTGTTGTATAATGGATTTTCATATATACTTTTTATCATGCTCAAGTATGCGTTGCATAAAATAAATTTAAATATTGCCCAAACTCTACTGAATATTACGAATCAGTGTAAAGCGCCGCAGGCAAAATTTTTTTAGTAGAAAATGAGTGGAACATTTTTTGCAGGTTGAAAATGAGTGGGGTGCACTGGGGTGGATTTTTAAAAAGTGGGGTGGGACTGGGGTGGATTTTTCCTCCGAGCTTGTATGTTAAAAAAGGCCCTGGGTGTGCGAATAGACGTTGCACCACAGCTCGAGGTCTATCCACGTACCGAGACTTTAATCAAGCGATTTTGTCATTGTGTTTATTGTTAGTGATAGTTTATTGCAGGTGCCTATAAAAGCCAATTATGCACGAAACTATGCTTTTAACATCCGAAAACATCTCACTGTATCGAACGATATCACCTAAACACATCCTTCAGCCGTTACTCAAGTAAAGTCAACGTCCGAAAATCGATTTAATATCGTCGAATTTGCACTCGCTTGCACTCAAGTTTTCAGCAGTGACATATTTTTGGATTATGTTGTGTTTTGTGGATCTAATTACTCCGATTATAGTCGACTCTACCATAATAATATTATTATGGTACTGCGTCAGCACAAGGGACTCGACTATAATCGGCAAATTATACTACCCATTTTCACGATTTTGAGTGCTATAATTGGCCTTTTATAGGCACCAATGCAATAAATACAATTAAATTGTTATCAATTTCACTATGGCGTCTCCACCATTTTGTCATATCAATTCTTATAATAGTCTTTGTCAAATGTCATTGTTCATAAACCATGTGTTTGAACACATCACTTTCTTTTGTTTCATAACCAACAAATGTTTTGAGCCAAAAAAAACCTGAAGCCGGTGGTGCCACAAACAAAAGCGCATCCTATGATCAGCCCGTCGGCTAACACCCAATCATAGGACAGCACAACCAAATCGCCTTCACATTTCTTCTTTAAAAAGAAATGTTTTAATCCTCAGGCGGGATTTGAACTTGTTTGATTTATTTAAATGTAATTTAGACTACACAAAACTTCTTGTTCTATAAATTTGTTGTACTGCTTGGTCTTTGAAAACTTAATTTCTAAATCACTTTATATTGCTTGCATTTAGACCAAAAGAAAACAAAAAGAAACGTTTTGTTTCGATTCAACAATCTGCTAGCATATTTGCTGATTTCGTCTTATCAAGTACGCATCAGTACACCTATGCTGGCAAGGCTATGTGTATATCAGCACAACACATAGTAGATTGAGCATTGAGCAACCATATCCACTGTCTTTTTGCTTTTGTAGACACCTCGTTTGCTCGATCAACTAGATTTTGCTAGATTTGCCACTTCCAGCGTTGTTTAAATTTTAAATTGTACAGTTGAAATGCTATATCTGCCAACTTCTGGCGATTTCCACTCTATTTTGTAAGATCTGCTACCTCTTACAATTTTGTGAGGTACAACTTCACTTTGTATCATGAAAATTTTTTTTTCTCATGTTAAAGAATAATTTTTGTTTGTTGACATTTTGAAGTACCAACAATTTCTTTTTTCACACACAAAATATTCTTTCAACTTCAAACCTGGCCAGGTAAAATAATGTATACGCTAAGGCACGTACCGAAAATTCGGTCAAAAAGCCTTGCGTGTGACTATCCACCAACACCTGAAACGCGTCCACTCAGATCGAGTATCAGAACGAGAGTGAACTAAGTCGATAAAATATCCCGGATGACAACTTCAGGTCAACGAAACCTCAAAGAGGAACTTTTCTTCACGGTTTAGGGTTCGTTTACGTTACAGTGATTAAGGGATCTTTCGCAAGGCGCATAGATGCTGGCTGTAAGGCGTGAGAACTTAACTCGCAGATCCTCATGGTTCTTTTGTGATGGCTTTGTGGGATATTAGAATACTAAACTCAAGGCGGATGAATTTAAATTTTTCTTTGTTTGAAGCAACTGTTTTTCCGAGAAGTGTGAGACAAAGAATGTGTAATTCATTAATAAAGTTTTCACTATCTTTAATGACGTAAGATTTTTTAAAAGCTGCACTTTAAAGTTATCGGAGTGTAAAAAATCTACCAACTCTTTCTTCCGAATATTTTTAACCTTTTTCTGTAAGAACGCTGAATATATCTTACCTCAGACAATTACTAAGCACGAACATTATATGCATTACACTCGTATAATACACATGATGCATGTAAAGCTGACCTTTCTGAAGTATTTATAATCCTTTGAATAATGAGAAATGTGTTTTTCTTAACATTGTGATATGATATAACAACAATAATCAGCCTTAACAACCTTTAAGTAGTTTCGCTCCTTCTTATGGCTCTTCTTTCTAAGATCCTTGCATTACCGGTACGACGTGTTTTTATTGCGCAGCTGGTAATCTGTGCAACAAACCTAGTGCCCTCTCTGTACAAGGAGCGAAACTGGTAGAATATCGGTTCTCCACGAAGCACCATAACTATAGAAGAAGCTTGTGTATATGCTCAGGAGCAGTACTTCCTTGCTACTAGTTAAAGAAAAATCGTCGTCCTCGCCTTGATTGAACTCGGACATTCTTGGCGGAAAGCTAGTACATCTCCACTGAGCTAATCCGTTCCGTTGTGGTGTTTCCGATATCAGTGTGGTCATTGCGAGCGATTACAGTAAAGGAGAAGAAAATGGTGACAGACGCTACACATCGACAGATTATAATTTACCATAACGCACGGAATGACTCAGTGGTTACGTTCCACCAATATGATCCGAGTTCGATCCACTAAGTAGCCTGCATTACCTACACATTAAACGCCACGGGGAATAGACGCAGAGAGAATTAGCGCGTGTTTGAACTACTTTGACATATTTTTTGCGTGAACATCCGACAAAGTGGTCTTTATACATCTCAATTGTGATTGACTGACGTCCAGGGGTATGATACTTCCATATAAATCTTATTGAAACCATAGCCTCATTTTTTTCAAATTTCACAACCCGTTTGACATTTGTTTGTCAAAAAAATGTTTGGAGTGAAGTTAGTGACGTTTGTCAGTCAAATTTTGAAAAGCGCCATTCTGTCAATTTTGTTTGAAACATGACAGACGTGAAGTTGGCACAGTTTGCAAAAATCACAATATAAAACTTTTAATTTTTTCAAACGTCAACCCGGCGGCGCTGATCGCACGACCATTTTTTTTTTGTATGGAGTGTCATAGGGGTCACACAGAAGTCATTTCAAACAGAATCCAAAACATTTCCCCAAAATTCCCTGGGGTTTCGTGTATTTTTTCCCAAATATAGGTTGATAAGAGAAACGAATTGTCTTGTCTTAGTGAAACGTCTATTAGTTCAATATTATTCTTAATTTCAAGAAATACATACAGTCAGTTCAAAATACTCAGGTATTGAAGAATAGAATCCACAATGGAATTCTATCTGCTTCGGTTGTAGATTAGTGATATCCGAAAACGTGGACGAGTTCGACGATGTCTTAAAGTCCATTCGATTCGTTCGATCAGTTTTGCGGAATTTTTTTCAATTTCTAAGCATTAGGCTTACAAATAGATACTTATCAGAGTACAGAAAAAATGGCTTTTGGGTAGGGTTCCCAGATCAAAATTTACAAATAGAGTACATTTTTGAAAAGAATACCAAAGAGTACGGTTGTCAGTACAAGAAAAGAGTACAAAAGAATACGACTTAACTTGAACTTTAGGCCGTTCACAAATTACGTAACGCCTGAGGGGGATGGGGGTCAGCGATTTTGTGACAAAGTGTAACAAAGAGGAGGGGGTCGACCGAAACGTTACATCTCACTAGCTAAAACGAAAAATTTAAAAATCGTTTGACTATTGCAGCTATTTCGCAGTAAAATTATCTGTTTTTAGAACATTTGATGTAATTGAATTTTAGGTTCTGATAGAACACACAATAATTGTTGAACGAGTGAAACTATAGAGTTCAATAAATTTAGTTCACTTATACAGCTACACGTTTTTATTTTGTTGCAAATTCTGTCAGACAAATACACATTTCAGGTCGTACAAATATTTACTGGCTACTGTGAATTTTGAAAATTGAACACTTTCGAAGAAATATTCACACATGAGACTCGAATTTTGAATAGAAATGAAACGATATTCCAGTATTTTCGTTTTCGTCTTGGGTGACACAACAAACCCGAGAGGGGGTATCGAGCTTTTGTGACACTAGCGTGACAAGGAAGGGTGGGCGGTCTGAAAATTTACAACTTTGGCGTCTATCAAAAGGTTACCTTCAAAATACGATACGAAGTAGAAAAAATTTCAACTTGACAGAGTCGCTGGAGACAATCTTACATAAATTTCACGTATCTGTTTTAACTAGGGTGATGGTAGAATTATACCGTCAACATTGGATAACGAATTTTAGTTATCGTTCAAATTATTGGTTATCCTAGCACTTCGAAGCATTAAATGTCATGCAACAATGTACAATGATTCCAACAGAGAACAGATTTGTTTGCCGCGCAGCGAAAATTTTTGTATCGTTTATATGAGCTCAAGTATAAGTATTTTTTGGTAGAAAAATAGTACATAGAGTACAAAATTGAAGAAATTGTTGAATTGTATAATTCATATTTCACTGTTCATATGTATGTCCTGGTTCAGTGACATCTTTGTACACATAGACGTAAGAATCAATGTCAAAAATGTTCCTTCTTGTTTGTACGTGGTCAACTTTTATTCTATTCCTGTGAGGAGATTCATATTCCAACAGAAATAGTAGCGCGTTAGCTAAAACCAGTAAAAATTACTATCACTGTCGAAAAAGATTACATTTACTCTTTATAGATTACGAATCTGCCCTAATTTGCATAAGAAACTTAGTGTGAAAGAGACAAACAGTTTTGTATGGACTTTTGCATGGATTTTTTTTTTCTCTTTTTCGCGCTAAGTTTCTTATGCAAATTACGGCAGGAATGGGAACCCTATTTTTGGAGTGTATTCATGTGAGATAAAATGGAAACAAATTCAATTCAGCAAGGCTTAAGGTCTCTATGACACGAAGATATTTTACCTTGTGGCCACACTCTCATTTCAACCTGTCTAAAGCTGCATGCCAATTTTTTCTTTAGGTTAGTGTTTGAGTCTCTTTTGGCCACTTGCAGCATCGACTTACTGTGAAAGTTATGTGTAATATACTTCCTTGATTAAGGTCTGTTGCAGGTTGCAGGTGATGTGAGGGACTAGGTAGAGTGATTCCGCACCGGTTTAAACCGAACCGATTTTTCGGTTAATCGGTTATGGAAAAACTGTAGTTCTTCGGACACCGGGCTTTTAGTTTCGTCACTGACAACACAAAAGTGTGTAATATGCGCGGTACGTTTACGTACGATATTTTCGTTTTCAACACATAACAACAATAAAATAACTGAAGGTTTTTGACCCCCTCACCTTCCTCTCGCACGCATATTTTCATCATTAGGATGTATTGCAGCACGAGTTTTTCGAACCTTCCCACTCCTTAGTAGCGTACTTTATGAGTGGTCCCTATTCTGTTTCGATAATAGGGAAAAAATGCATTAAAAACCCTAACATTTCATTTTTCAACTTAAACTAAAAATTACGATATAAGAGACTAAGACTGGGGACAGGGGGAAGGATATATACTCAGGGCAGGTTCAGGCCTCAAATGTCAAAGGATCAACTGCCTCACAACTCAGATAGGCAGACTAGAAATCAACGGGTTTTCGCAGAAGTAGCAATTATTCAAGTTCAGGTGATGGAACGGCTTAGCTCAGTGGTAACGTACTGGCTTTCAAGCAAGAATATCCGGGTTCAACCCTGGTAGGGACAAATTCTGTATAGGATTTTTTTTCAATGTATGAAAGTAACGTTTCTAGGCACAGCCGAACCGGCATTCTAAGCCCTAGTTTACGTACCTAGTACATCATAGATGGCACTAGTTTTGTGTGCAATTTACCAGTGACACAGTAATAAAATCGGTAACGGAAGGATCTCTAAGAAGAACCCATGTGAGCAAAAACTCACAAAAACTACACTCCCCTGCAACGCATAAAAAACCTAGCGAGGTTATCAGATGAGAAATTTTCATATATTTTCTCTCACAAATTCTCGCCACTAGGTTTTTTATGCGTTGTACGGCAGATATGTTATTATGTCATTGAGATGCACAGGATTTCAAAACTGCATAGAACTTGAAGCAGCTGTTTTCTTAAGCTGTCCTTAGTTTCAATACATACATTACTACTAACAGTATACCGTGCTTGAGTACACATCAACTCATTGATTTATGTATTGAAATGGAGGCCAACTGTACAAATCCAGCTGTTCGAATTCTGCATAATTTTGATCTCTAATTCCGAGAGCATAAAAAACTTAGCGACGAGTATTTGTGAGAGAAAATATATGAAAATCTCTCATCTGATAACGTCGCTAGGTTTTTTATGCGTTGTAGGGCAGTGTAGGCTTAGACACTTTGCAGATTTACCAAAACATACGGAAATAGTTTAATTCTCGATCAAGAAGGTAATAATGAGTAAGTTCTATTGTCACAAAAAAACAACATTTGCTTTGTAGCACCGACTGCTTTTTAGTAAATATTAGCGTGCGATGCGAATAAATCAAGTAGCGTTTGTTTGAAAGCTCAACTTTCACACAAACCCTACACTACTTCTTAAAACCGCAGCTTTTTTCATAGCTCATACCAATCGAAAAATGGAGCTCCATCCTTATTCCATTACATTCAATTTTTACCGACGGTTGTGCAGCTTTGGATTATGTCTGTCTGATTTTGTAAAACTAGTTGGGAATGTACATTGCACTAGACCCTCAGTAGTTAAACTCAGCATTTTGACAATATTTCAAGGAGATGAATTTATTCCCCTCGTAACGAAACGGCCAGGGACGTAGCTAGAAAATACTGAACTTTAGGTACATACCTATTGACTTGTAAAACGATGTATCCATGTCATCTCTTTGTGTACAATGAGCAACGGCCCCATAGAAATCAGAAAAGAATTGAATGGAAGCAACAACTTAATTTCTAAAAACTTCTAGAGCAAAAAAAAGCTTAGACACTTTTTTCATGTTAAATTAGCCACACATCTTTCACACACTAAAATAAAGTCGTTACACAATGTGTAACAGAGTGCTCAATGTGCTTAAACGGAGATTAGATGCAATTTAAATTTGATTCGTAGATGCAGATTGATTCTACCACATAACATATGGAGCTGTTTTTGTAAATGTTCCTTTCTCGGGTGGATTGCATTTGCAGATTTAATAAATGTTAAAAAGAGAAAGCTACTTTTGTCGGGTGTAAGGCAATTTTTACATTTAAAAAATTGTGACTGACGACTATACGTATGCTCCAGTAACTATACTTAGGGATATACAGTAATATCTCTGTAAAATATTCTACAAAACTATTCCTAAAAGTAAGTCAATTTCACTGCCAAATAATGTTAGAAGCAATAATCTTCACATGCATGTATCTTATCGGGTAAATCACGTTCCTATCCAGCACCATGCTATCTGGTATTCATTTTTCTGCAAATTTGTAAAAACGTTGAGTACCAACGTTCCACCAGTTCAGCGGCGCCCCGCCCTAATCAACATCGATTCGAAGCCAATGATTTAAACGGAAAACCAATATTATTATCCCGAAACGAAAGTCCGAGTAATCAAACAAATTATCGTAGAATTATTAATCAATAATGTTATTGATTGTGAGTTATAATAATCCCATTTTCTGATAAGAGTTCATGTATCATGTGTAGAATCGTAAGACCCATATATCAATCTTAGATGTATCTTAACGCTTTTGTTTCGAGTTACAAATCAATTTCAAACATTTGTTATGCCAATATACCTTTTAGATTAAGCATATCAACGTGATATCGAGCTATGATATTCGTTGTTTAAAGGTAACCCCATGTATGGATATCTTACTCAAGGGAAAATCATAAGGAAAAGGGTCTTTTTAATATTTCTTTTCAGTGCGTTATGTTGTGATTTATGCTTGTTTATCACTCAAGTTAACATAAATCTAGATAAGAACATTTTTCGGTTATTTTTCTTTAAAATGTTTACATAATCGTGTCAGAGATGGATTTCTTCTGATTTCCCTTTCGGGTTAGTGAAATACGAATGGAAACGAGGAGGAATTGGAGGGAAAGTGGAGGAATTTATTATTATTTCGTATGGTCTACATTTCAGTTTTTACATTTCATTCTTCAGTTCATTACACTTAACATTTTTATTCTATTTGAACATTACATCTAGTAGCCTTAGTGTTCATAGAATAACATATGTTGTCGTGCAGTTTCCATGTAATCGGCCGGGAGGAAGGTAATGGTACCAACAGTTCGGCCACCAGGTGATGACATTTTTTCTTACGATGGACTTGGCGTTGTGAACCACAGTGTTTGCTTGCTGGGCTGTCATCATTCACAGATCTTATTCTGCCATTGGCTCCATCTATGATGTAGCATCAGAAGTGAGGAAAGAATGCCAACCACGTTTCTCTGTCCTTTGTTCTTTTTGCGTGTACCAGCGCTTGGCAACATATGAGTGACGTCATATGTGATGAGTACAATTTTTCGTTACGCGCATCGAAGCTTGGGTCAACTTAGGCTTAGGTTCTATTGTCTATAATTTCTAAAAGAAAAATTCTCATATTGGACCACCCGTCCCAGTGGGGAAATAAGACTGACCGAACGCAGGTGCCACACCACGGCTTCCTGAGCTGGTACTGCGGTGCCAAGAATGAGTGCACGTTCCTACCGAAGTGGTTCGGTATCGGTTTCATGCGATTTGGCCGCACCCGGCCCCAGCTTTTGGTTTAAGTGCCTGGTAACGCTGCAACGTGGCGGTTGTGGTAGATAGTGAACTGAGTCAAAGCAAATCACGTGTTGAATTTGGGTGACTGCACCCCTAGCTCATCCTGGGCAACCAGGTTGACGAAAATACAGTAGAGAGATGATAGCATCTCGGGTCTTACCTAGGTCGTGGAGGTTTCCACTAACTATTTGTTTTTAAGGGCGCCCATGAGGCCTACACTGGGTAACTTTTCTGGGCAACCCAAGACAATCCCAGAAAGACCATTGGGGAGTGGCGACCCCACGAACCGGGCAAGTCTGGCAGTGCAGGAGATGCAAGTTCCGAGCTGTAGTAGTCATTCGTTGCTGAGTCCTTCCCGTGGGTCTAACATCGGTACCACGGGATAGGGGCGCCCTCAAGTATCAACAACATCGATGCTTGACCCTAACAATGCTGAAGTGTCTAATGGTGCTGTAACGTGGTGGCTGTGGTGTTACTTCGGTGACTGCGCCATTCCAACAAAGCAGCAGAGATTGGTCCCGATCGAGGGTGAAAGAATGCACTTGCATGCAGGCAAGACTTAAAACACCGCATAAAAAGGGTCTATAATGTTCAAGCGGCAATATTGGCCTAAGGAAGATTGCCTACGTGGCGTATATTACAGCTATGGTTTTATAAATTTCTTTATCCACACAGTATTGCAGGATTTTACGCCGGTGAAAGGAAACAGACTGTATAGTATCTAGGTATATAAACGTTACAGAACTGTAAAGATACATAAATGACTACATGAAACGCGGAATGACGAAATGCAAACTGAATATGTGTTCTGTTTTCCACCAAATAAAGTGCGTTTATATCATTTCGGCTATAATTAGTCATTTATCTACCTGAAAATAGGGGTATAATGACCACATTATAGTCGACTCTTATTCGAACTGGGAGATATAAAAGGCATATTATGGTGGATTCGACTCTGATTTTTATTATAGTCCGACTATAAATTTCATTATTGTCCGATTATAATGTCATGGCGTCAAATCTCAATGAAAATTTAAAAAACGTCACGAGTCGAACGGCTTAATATATGCTCGACTGATATAAACTGTCGTATTAACCAAGGGAACAATAGCTTGATTATAGTCTCGAAGATTCACTTCACCTCGACTATAATCGCGTCATTACATCCCTTAGTTATTATTATTAATTGTATGGTTATCTACATTACATCTGATATCTATATATTCTTAATTCTAGTTTACAGTCTTAATCCCAAGAGTATTTCATTTTTTTTTTCTTTTATCTGTTGATATGTACGATGCTATTGTTGGGAGGTTAACATGTTAATAGGTTCAAAAACACTATGATGTTATGCGTTTCGTGCGATCCAATTGGAATGACCGCCATTATCGCACTGTTTTTATTGTCCCGCCATATTGTTCGTATGTGTTGTATGTCCAGTACAGCGCCATCTATTTAGGATGAGTAGGGATCCGCCACTGTTCTTTCCCATCAATTTCTTTACTCGACTGACAAGCACTTGTCAGTGCGCCAAGTCTCCGCTGACGTGCATTGTATGCTGTTTGTCTATGCAGGATTGTCATATGCTTGTGACATGACATATGAACATTTTATTTCTGATATTTTTCGTTGCTATACAGCAACAACTCAACTTATGAAGCTTGAGTGAACTTAGGGATGATCCTTTACATGTTTTTATCACAGAAAAATCCTGTAGATCCCGGGGATCGAACCCGAGTTTTCCGCGTGGAAGGCTAGTGCGTTAACCACTGCGCCATCCCATCCCATCTCTTGGTTAACAATATACTATTATATCATTCGGGCATATAATTAGCCATTTATATACCTGAAAATAGGGGTATAATGACTATATTATAGTCGAGTTTCACACAAACTGGGAGGTATATAATAGGTAAATTATGGTCGATTCGACTATAATTTTCATTATAGTCCGACTATAATATCATGTCGTCAAATCTCAAAGGAAATAAAAAAAGCCAAGAGTCAAATGGCGAATTATATGCCCAAATGGTATAAACTATCGTATTAACCAAGGGATAAATAGCTTGATTATAGTCTCGGTACGTGAATATTCACTTCACCTCGACTATAATCGCGCCATTATATCCCTTTGTTAATAATATACTATTAATTGCTCAAAATATAAAACTATTGGCGCTGCAAGAACTGTACGGGCTTTTGATGTTCGAGAATAAAATACTACGATGAACGAAAAGATTTCACGTTCGTTGTTTGGAATAACCATTATGTGTTTGCAATAAACAAAATATGATAGTTATAATCATAATATGTTTGCCGCTATAATATTAGACCCAAACGTGAACACAGAAATGGCCAGCCATAATAAGATTGCTGCAAAAATATTATGTTTGCAGCAGTTATTTTATGATTTTCGATATCATATTTTGTTCATACAAACATATTATGGTTATCACAAATAAATTTATGATAACTGCGAAAATATAGAAAATGTGTTAACTTAAACCATTTCTCTCAGTGTATTATAAACTGTACAAATGATAGACATCCGCATCACACTATTGACTGTTTAACGTCAGCAGTTATGAGGATGAGTCCAAGTAAAGTTTTATTTCGTGAAATATTTTTATGAAATTCCCAAAAAATTGATGAAAGTCAGAAAAAAAGTTCGTGTATTTCGTGACGAATTGCTTAGTGAAATGAAAATCTGAGTCTCAATCTTTAAAACAGTTTTTGTTGTAGGCATTAAATCGTAAGTTTTTGTTGTAGGCACTGTCTAAGTTTCGTATGGATATTTTGACATTGCCTTCAAATGACCAGTTAGTTTAGCTTAGTTAGTTTGTGATTGGAATTCGTAAACTAATTTTTTTTTCCATTTGTGTAAAGGTCTGAATCACCGTCGTCACAAAGATCTAGTCCACCAATTAGCCCAGGATGCGAAGATCAAATATTGGATTTACCACCTCACTTGCAAGACCCATTCAAAAAGCCAATGCCTCCATTCCGACAACAAGATTTTCACAATTTTTACAGTGGATACCCGTACCATTTAATACAACATGGTGGATCGGCGTTTCATAGACCTATAGATCCATCCGGCAAGCCGATACCTGTAAGCAAAATGCATCAAAATCTTCACTAAATGGAATGACAATCATTTTCTTCATTTAGATTCACATGTCACACGGATTCGTACCACCCCATCTATCTCTAGAGATCTTAGCAAAAGCTGGTATGTTCCATCCGCAATTACCAAACCTAGCAGGTAAGACACAAACAAATACTCATTTAATCCGAGCAAATGTTTATTTGTTTAATTTAAATAGATTTTCATTTTGTTGCATCCACCTTTGCTTAGCATATGTAAACATATTACTGAACTGAACAAATGCGATAAATACCATCCGTAAAGCTTTTCGGGGCTTTATGCTAATTAAAATGCTTCCAATGTACCTTTACAACTTTTATTGCAGTTGTAAAGGCGATTATGAATATGTTGTTGATGATGTTTAGTTGTTTTTGGTAAAAACAGGATTTTGAAACAATTTTTCACCGGAGTTGATTATTCCGTTTGTGTTCTACGAATGTTTGTAATACTTTGATGAGTTATCAAACAAACGTTATTTTTATAATGAAGGCCGTCTGGTCTGAACGAATAAATAAAATTTGCGAGTGAATCGTTTATTCAAAGGTGTATTCATATGCTAATCGCATCGCGGGGCAGAGCCTATTTTCGAGAAAATATTTTCTTGATTTTCGCGAAATTTTCCTGATTTTCTCGAAATTTTCGTGGTTTTCTTAATTTTTTTTTTTTCAATAAAATCGCGAACCTTTCGAGAAAGTTAAGAAAATTACGAGAGTCAGGAAAATTTTGCGAAAACCAAGAAAATATTATCTCGAAAATTGGCGCCGCCGCGCGATGTGTAGGTAAGAAAATTTTTTAAATCTTTAAATAATTACAATAAAATAGAAGGAAGAGAAACAATGTTTTTCTTAGAGCGCGTCGCAAAAATGTGAGCTGTCAAAATTGCGATGTTTTTTAGAACAAAATTCATCTTCTACACGAATAATAGGTGAATCAGAATAAAAAAATCTTTAAGTATAAAGGTAAAAATTTGCTCTAAAATAACATCCAAACGAACGTGGAATGCGATGATTTTTCACAGCAACTCAAACTTTTTGAATTCTGATTCATCTATTATTTGAATAAGAGTCAGAGGACAGTACATGAGCTATAATTTTGAAAAAAAAATTATTTACGTAGAATTCTGTTCTAAAAAAACATCGCAAATTCGACACTTCACATTTTTGCAATGTGCTCTAAATGAGAGGAATTGAGCATTTAGTTGCTCTTTAAATGCACTCGCAGGCGGAGCTAAGTCTCTGAAATACATACGTGTGCATGCCTCTACGAACCACGCGTGCGAAAAAAAATCTTCTCTCGTTACTAATTCACTCGTGAGATTACGTGGTTTTTGATATTTATAAGATGAAAATTGTACTTCATAAAAGTCCCAGTATGGAAAGTGGCATTTTACATAAAAGAACTGTAAAATGCGAAAATGCGTTGCATACATTTTCCATGTAAAACTTTGCACCAAGATACACAAAATGGTGACTTTGATATTCGAAAACCTATTGCGAGTGGGTTACGATTTAATTTTCGATTTGTCAGAAAATCGTTTGTTAGAATTACATTCTCTCCATATTACTTAAAACTGATCCCTGATCTTTGACATTCCAAGGTCAAGAGTAAAATAAGGTTTTCTGACAAATTTTGATTGTTTCAACGTCTTCAGTCGAAAATTCGGATGTTCATCTCTAACCATGCCCCGTATCAGGTTCTTGAAAATTGAAATCACCATACTCAATAACTAGGAGGTAAGAGAGTTTTTGCAATCCTTGCCGTCGACTCAGAATGCAAAATTACCGTCGAGAAATTTTTCCCTCTGTTAATTTTCCGTCTGATGAAAAGGGTGACGGGCGTGCGTGGCAATTACGCAGGATCGCAGGATTCTGGATCCCGGGAAGTTTTTGAAAAAAAAATTGGGAAATCCTTCGCCCAAGGCGTTTCGACCATGAAATTGTACCATAGGATATTTTATTACTACACAGAAATAACCACCGGGAAGTCAAAAACACCGGGAAGCGGGAAGTGAAAGCCACCGGGAAGTAAAAAGCGAAGGGTAGTGAAAGCCACCAGGAAGGCGAAGCCGCCGGGAAGTCGAAGCCGCCGGGAAGCGGGCAGTGAAAGTCACCGGGAAGCAGGAAGTGAAAGCCACCGGGAAGTAAAAAGCACCGGGAAGCCGGAAGTGAAAAGCAACGAGAAGAGGGAACTCGAAGCCACCGCGAAGTCAAAAGCACCGGGAACTCGAAGCCACCGCGAAGTCAAAAGCACCGGGATGTTAAAACCACCGGGAAGTGAAAGCCACAGGGAAGTGAAAGCCACCGGGAAGTCAAAAGCACCGGGAAGTCAAAGCTACTTGGAAGTGAAAGCCACCGGGAAGTGAAACTTTTTAGTCTATAATTTTTCAGGTGCGATTAGAGTGAGAGGAGCCCGAGCTTCCCAAACTTAAAACAAAAAACGAACTTGAATATTTATATTTTCGAAATGTTCGTCTGTACACGGAATTAGCCAATTAATAAAATTCCAACTTACAATGAGCCCTACAATTACAATCAAACATATTCGCCTGCGGCGCTTTATTCGTTGGATCGATACTGAAAACCCTAACTGCTAATTAAGGAACACAGTTTCAAAAAAATGCTATTGTAGTAAAATGGATTTATCACGTGAAAATTTTAGAGCCATGATTTTCTGCGACTTTTAGTCTGGCTTGACTCCCAAATTATGTATTGATCGTTTGCAAAAAGCATTTGGAGATGAGGCCCCATCCAAGACCACTGTTTATCGGTGGTTCGCTGAGTTTGAATCGGGACGCACTTACCTCAGTGACGACTTTCGTGAAGGTCGACCTTCCACAGCCATCACCGATGGAAACATTGACCATGTCCGGAACATGACTGAAGCCGATCGATATGTGACCTATGCTGAGATAGCTGCATCCCTTGGGATCGGGAAAAGTCAAATACAAACAATTTTACACGAACATTTACGCACACGGAAGCTTTGTTCTCGGTGGATCCCACACAAATTGACAGACGACCAAAAGGAGGCTCGTGTGAAATGGTGCCGAGATTCTCTCAAAAAATTCGACAATGGGGCTTCTGATTCAGTATATAGCATCGTAACAGGTGACGAAAGTTGGATTTACAGCTATGATCCCCAAACAAAACAGCAATCCACCGTTTGGGTGTTTCAAAATGAAGATTTACCAACAAAGGTAATTCGCGCTCGAAGCGTCGCCAAGAAAATGGTCGCTACTTTCTTCAGGAAATGTGGTCATGTGGCTACTGTACCACTTGAGGATCGTAAAACAATCAATTCAGAGTGGTATACTACGATTTGTTTGCCAAAAGTATTTGAAGAACTACGTGGAAAGAGTCGAAATCGCAAGATCGTCCTCCACCATGATAATGCAAGCTCCCACACAAGTGCTCTGACCACGACGTTCTTGGAGAAGGAAAAAATCAATTTGATGCTGCATCCACCCTACAGTCCCGACTTGGCACCGTGCGACTTTTATTTGTTTCCGAGTGTCACGAATAAGTTGCGTGGGAAGCGATTTTTATCTGCGGAAGCTGCCGTCGAGGCATATGAACAAGAAGTGGCCCAAATCCCAACTTCCGAATGGACTCGATGTTTCGAAAACTGGTTTTTAAGGATGAAAAAGTGTATAGAATGTAATGGTGATTATTTTGAGAAGCAATAAAATCGTTTTATAGCCGATTCCCGAAACTTTTAGGGTGCCCCTCGTAAATATCATATAAATTGTTGCCAATTTGTTTACCCTCCTCCATCATTAACAAAAAATATTTGAAAACTTTACCTGTGGCAGACAGCTTTTCTCCAGGCAATGTATATTACACGCTACAACAATGCTAATAGAATGAAAAGATAGTCCCGATATCACTTAGAATCCTCTCCTCCCGCGACCTTTTGATTCTTGAACAACATCAAAAATTAAAAATTGAAAGTAAAGCAAAAAAAAGCCCAAGCCGTACGCGCTTACCGCATCACATTGACGATACACTCACAGAAGTTATAATATGTTCATCGCGTCAGCTCTTTCGTCTTTATTTTGGTTCTGTTTGCGTCACCACTTGACGTATCACTCCAATTTCACCGTCAAAAAACTCGCTTTTTCGCGCGTCATTTCGGTGTCGCATCAGGTCACTTTTCGCACCAGTGCGACAACAATTTTTTAACGCACTAGTGCGACAAATTGTTTCGCACTCTTTACGCACCGCTTTTCCTTGTGTGTTTCCACTTGCAAAAATCTGTCGAAATTTAAACTATTTTTCTCACTACAGCCGGTTCATTCCTTTTTTACCTAGTTTTAAGTACAACATAGTTTACACAGTTGGGCCACTCCATGGACCATAGAGCCCGAACCACTCAACCGTTTTCTACCGTTGAGAAGAACTGCCTGCCTTTTGGAAATTTTTGTTATTTTATTGAATTTTTGCGAAAGGAATTTTCGACATTTTCCCGAAAATTTATGTTCGTTACAAGTTAAGTTCATCGTTAAAGAAGCGCATCAAGTCAAGGGCATTAGTTCATTTTATTGCAATGTTTGCTCATTACGTTTGAACGTTGACAAGTATAAGTTGTTCTTTCATAGCATTTTGTAGAAGGAAAAATCATTCGAAGCGTCGAAATTGCGTTTTCATAGCATTTTGTGGAAGTAAAAACTAGTGGAGTCGACGAAATTGCATTTTCGCAGCATTTTATAGAAGGTTGAAAAATCAATCGAGTCGACGAAATTATCTTTTCGCGCAGACGGACAAAAAACGTCAGATTTCCTCACAATATTGAGACCGTAAAGTAGGCTTGTTCGGTACACTTTTGAACAATAACTTTTTTTGTCACCTGTCGTTTTCGACCCAGGACCGAAAAGTCTTTTTTGCCCAGTTGAATTTACTGACTTCAATCAAATATCGTAACTGAATGAAAACATCACATCAATTGCAATAATAATGCCTGAAACTAAGTTCTTACATAATTATTTCCGAATTCACTTCACTTTTGATACAATTTCGGTCATCGTATCAATTATTTTTCACATCGAAAACAACTGTTATGAAAAATAGGATGAAGAATAAGGAACAAACTGTCGCAGTGTCCTATGATGAAAATGCAAATTCTGTATTAAAGCTTGTTGAGTGTTTTGTTCGGAATCTTACTTTTTGTCCGTCTGCGCGAAAAATAGTATACATCACTCGGAGCTGAAACGGTACTGATTTAGACCACGGTGTTGAAAAGGTCTTTCCTCGGGCTCCGCTGCGCTCCGCCCTCGGATTCGACCTTTTCACCACCTGGGTTTAAATACACCGTTTTAGCTCCTTGTGATGTAATGTACTATTTCGCAGCATTTTGTAGAAGGAAAAATCATTCGAGTCGACGAAACTGCGTTTTCGTAGCATTTTGTAGAAGGAGAAATTAGTTGAGTCGACGAAATTATGTTCTTGCAGCATTTTGTAGAAGGAAAAATTAGTCGAGGCTACGAAATTGAGTTTTCATAGAATTTTGTAGAAGGAAAAACCAGTCGAGTCGACGAAATTGCATTTTCGCAGCATTTTAAAGAAGGAAAAATCATTCGAGGAGACGAAATTACGTCTTCGTCGAATGAAAAGTCAATCGAGTCGACGAAATTATCTTTTTGCAGCATTTTGTAGAAGGAAAAGTCAGACGAATCGATGACATTGCGTTTTCGAAGCATTTTGTAGAAGGAACAATCATTCGAGGCGACGAAATTGCATTTTCATAGCATTTTGTAGAAAGAAAAATCAGACGAGTAGACGAAATTGCGCTTTCGTAGTATTTCGTAGAAGAAAAAATCAGTCGAGTCGACGAAATTGTGTTCTTGCAGCATTTTGTAGAAAAAAAATTAGTTGAGGCTACGAAATTAAGTTTTGGTAGCATTTTGTAGCAAGAAAAATTAGCGGAGTCGACGAAATTGCGTTTTGGTAGCATTTTGTATAAGGAAAATAATTCGAAGCGACGAAATTGCGTTTTCGTAGCATTTTGTAGAAGGAGAAATTAGTTGAGTCGACTAAACAACGTTTTCGGAGCATTTTGTAAAAAGAAAAACCAGCCGAGTCAAACGAAATTGGTTTTTTTAGCATTTTGTAAAAAGAAAGTTTAAGTTGAATTTGTATTTCCTTACTGCCACAAGTGCCCTTAAGGGCGGATAGTCTCTATAGGTAGACTAATCGCCCTTGGCGTTGCCTCCTAAAAAAGGTTCTAAGCGACGATGAAATAAGGACTTCAGACAATAGACCGGTCCTTTGTCTAGTGCCTGAACTCCTTATCTTTTCGCCGTCTAGAGCATTTTCATAGAGAAAAATTGCAACACACTGTGGTCTGCATTTCAAGTTGGGCAGCCTGGCGCCAAAAAAGTTTCTATGACAATGCTGCAGTGGAAAACGAGTACATTACTATGTACTTGGTTCCCACTCGGCACCAGGCTGCCTACTTGAGAAGTTTAAGTAAACATGAAAAACACGAAGGCTTCCTACTCAACATATTCTACTGTCAACATAGAGTACTGCAACAGCCTGGTGCCAAATTTAAATTTATATGATTTATAAAATTTCTTACTGCTGTTGCAATGCCTTTGACACATTTTGGGCACCAGGCTGCCGCCTATAAGGCTGCTAATACTTTTCAAGTACGCAGCCTAGTGCCGAGTAGGAGTCAAGTGCACTTTTATGTCTCGCTTCATCATCCAAAATTGCCAAAAGAATTGGCACTGGGCTGCCTTCCGGAGTCGGCCATTGGAACCTGACCCTAAGGGCAAATAGCTTAACGCTGGACTAATCGGCCTTGAGGGCGAATATCATATAGACATGCTAATCGCCATTAAGGGCGCATAGTCACTTCGAAAAAAAATATTCGTTTCTTATTTCATATTACAAACTCCGTAGTAAACCTATGAAACCCCTTTCACTTCGTACGGGTCTAAAAATGTTATATTTTCTTGAGTTTGCTCTTACGTCTCACGATAGAATTTACCTATTGCACCCAATTTACACACTTCTTCTTCCTTGATGTACCATTTCATTCAGACCTCCGTTTCCTGGCCTTTCATCGCCCTTTTCAGCAATCCTTCTACAGTTATGGTACACTGACACACTAAACGAACATTTTTCCGTAGGTCTAAGAAACGATTGGCAGGCTGGCTAATAGGCATTTCGTTTACAATGAACCCTTTTCCAATTTCCGGCAGAATCATTTTTTTCTTAATTTGTTTATCTTCATAATTGAACTTGTTGATTTTTGTAGAATTTATTCCAACGAAATTTCTTTCATTTTTCAGTAAATGGTTAAAAGGTTCAGTCAAAAGTTCTGCGTTTACAGCTTCTAAGTGTGATCCATTTGAACCAAATGTACAAAACAGAAGTAACAAGCGAAAATTAGCAAAATTGATTTTTTATTTACTTTTGCGTCCGAAAACTTGCTAGCCAAAAATCCTTAAAAAGTAATCAGAAACTTAAAGATGGCTACAACATTGTAAGCCACCCTCAAATAAATATCCTTACAGAGATCGCTCTAAATTGGATTAGCTAATTGCAGTTCTCTTGGGGATAGACAATACAAAATATAACACAAAATATCTACCCTCTCAATACACAATGTGGGGTCGACTTTTACTTGAAATGGCAGTTTATATGGTTGTTGAAAAGAGATAAATGAAATTTGTAAAAGTTTTTCTTTTTTGGGGGGGTATGAGAGAAGGTATTTGCCAGGGTATACATAATGTACCGTTGGTAGTTATATGTATGGATATGGGCTACACAAACGAACATTTCGAGTATACATACAGATTTAAGCAAATAATATAGTGGGTCGTGGGTGTGATATTCTGTAGCTATGGTAGCGCAAATTGGTTTGCACGAAACAGAAATTATTCAGAAAATACGGAATTAATGGAGAGATAAACAGTAATGAATGAAATGAAAACCAATTTACTGTTCTTCCACATTTTTTTTTCTTCTCTCTCCGTCTTCTTTTTATTAAGCTAATTATCTCATAAAATTACTTGATATTTGCTGAATTTCGTTATTTATTAATTAAACAATTTATGTTAAAAGGAATTCTACCGATTTGTCAGGTCTTCATGGGTAAAAATGGTTAAATTGACTTTGTGTTGAAAAACATTCCAAGTTACTTTGGCTACCCATATTTTCAGTACGTTCTTCTTATTTTTATTTTGATAAATACGAACGTAAATCAATATCAAATATTTACAATATTGACAGCATTGTTAAATGTACTCGTATTTATATACTTTGATGATGATGATTGGAAAATTATGAAATCTTTCTTCTCATTCGAAAATTGTTTTATTTATCAACAAAGGAAGGCGATGTTTGACATTATAAGTGATGTTAAATTTCAATTAAATACTTTTTTCTGATGCCGCCGAGTAAACACTACGCAAAACTGATATAGAGTCCATTGGCAAAGAACATACAACTTCTCATCGATCGGTGCAAAGTATTATGCAGCCATAAATAACCACTTTTTAGACCCGAACGAAGTAAACGGGGCTAATGCGGTTATTATTTCGTTTGCTAACATCACAATTTGTACCCCGGTGTAATGGGAGGATGGACGAAGCATCTTTAATATAAAATTCACCTTCATGGGTGCACTTCACTGCATCGCATGTCACCACCGCAAAGTACGTTTTAGTACACTACACAACATTTCACTTAAATACACTACATTTCTCTTCATTTCATTACAGTTAACTTTTTGAACTTAAGTACAACTTTCAATACACAATATATTACAGTATATAAATAAACCATTGTCTTGTGTATAGGAAAGTAGTGACAGAGTGAAGTCAAAGAAGTTAATTTTGGACCTAAATCATCGGGGAATCACCGGTGAATCATCGACAATTCACCGGTGAATTACCGACAATCCGTGGAATCACAAATGGTTCATCGTGGAATCTCCGACGACTCACCGTGAAATCACCGACGATTCATCGTGGAATCACCGAAGATTCGTCATGGAATCACCGATAAGGGACCATCCATAAATTACGTACGCTTTTTTCAGTGCTGTCAGCAGATTTAAATCAACAATAACTTGAAAAATATTCACTTTTAAGACGTCAAATGTATGGCCGACCCCCCCATTTAGGGGGGTAGTTTGGGGGTCGGCCATACATTTGACGTCTTAAAAGTGAATATTTTTCAAGTTATTGTTGATTTAAATCTGCTGACAGCACTGAAAAAAGCGTACGTAATTTATGGATGGTCCCTAATTCACTGTGGAATCACCGATGATTCACCGAAGAATCACCGATGATTCACCGAGGAATCACCGATGATTCACCGAGGAATCATCGCAAATTCATCGAGGAGTCACCGACTATTCACCGGTGGTACACCGAAGATTCATCATGAAATCACCGATGATTCACCGGTGAATCACCGATAATTTACATTGGAATCACCGATGATTCACCGTGAAATAACCGACGATTCACCGTGGAATCACAAAGATTCATCATGTATCAACCCTGATTCACTATGGAATCACCGATGATTCACTGAGGAATCACTGATGATTCACTATGGAATCACCGATGATTCACTGAGGAATCACTGATGATTCACTGAGGAATCACTGATGATTCAACGAGGAATCACAGACGATTCATCGAGGAATCACCGATGATTCGCCGAAAATTCATCGAGGAGTCACCAATTATTCACCGTGTAATCACCGATGATTCACCGTGAAATCACCGATTTACCGTGGAATCACAGAAGATGCATCATGGAATCACCTATGATTCACTGTGAAATCACCGATTTATCGGTTCAGAATGACAGACGGACGGACAGAAAGTAGCTATCGCTACGTAAGAAAGCCCCCTTGGAATTTATAAGTCTTTTAGTAGTACAATAGCAACAACAATAGAACAAAAATTTCAGGAACACCGGAAGAGTTCCATTCTCGAAAACCATTGCAAAAGAAACACCGGCAGCAGGGAAGGAGCGTTTTGATCGAAATTGATAGGTTCGACATTAGGAAGCAGACTCGAAACTTTCACCGGATACAGGAGCGGTTATAGTCAACAGTCTTTGCTTTGATAGGACAAGAATGGATTGATCTCAGCAGATGAGGAAAGGTGCATTGCGAGATGAGCTGAGCTCAGTCAGCTCAATCGTCTATGTTGCATCGTTCATGTGCAATGGCGTATTCAGAAGAGGATCTTAAAAACCAAACTAAGGGGTAAAAGGAGTGCAGGGCGACCGAAGTCCAAATGTTGCCTCTCAGATTTTGACAAATTAAGAACTGTGTTAGTATACAGAGAGGATAGGCCCGGCTGGAAAAACATGTAGACGAGGCAAAGACCCTTAATGGGTTGTAGTGATGGTTAAGCAATAAGTAAGAACAAGTTTACCCCGCGCTACCCAATAAACCATTGAAATTGGTATAGGCAAGTAGCGATAGAGTGTACTAAAATTCCAATTACCGATGACAAATCACCTATGACCAAATCGGCTCTATGTCGAAATGACGAACGAAAAAAAAACTATCAACAAGAACACCTACCAAAACAGGTAACGACTACCACCTAAACTACTACATAAATAACTACCGACATTAATGACTGAAAGACAAAAATAATTCCGAATCAGATAAACTATTTCGTTATGTAGTAATGAGAAGCATTTTTTCAATTATGGAGGCTCTGCCCCAAACCCCCGACCGATTGTCGACCGAATCAGCGGTGATTCACCTATGATGAATTTTAGATTTCACTGTGAATCATCGGTAATTACACTGTGAATTATCTGTGATTACACTGTGAATCATAGGTGATTCCCATGTGAGTCATCGCTGATTCCCCTGTGAATCATCGGGGATTCCACTGTGAATGTTCGGTAATTCCACTGTGAAGCATCGGTGATTCCACTGTGAATCATCGGTGATTTCCCCATGAATCATCGGTGATTTCGTAGTAAATCATCGGTGATTCCACTGTGAATCATCTGTAATTCCTCTGTGAATCATCTGTGATTCCTCTGTGAATCATCTATGATATCACTGTGAATTATATGTGATTCCCTTGTGAATCATCAGTAATTCTCCTACGGACAGGCGGAAGGGTGAAAACATAAAGTAGCTATCGCTAGCTATGTCGAATCTTCTAAAACCATACGCTACGCGAACCCCTACGAATCCGGCTACACTATGCCGAATCACTTAACCTATTTTCATCGGCCCCTGAGGTCCATATCTTTCATTTAAAACTTGGGAGAGTGATTTCTACAATCCCGCACCAGTCCTCCTAGTCCTGTCGTGTATATCCACAGTTGATTACCTAAACTCTGCTAGTGCGATAAAGTCTGTGCTCGATGTTCATACATAGATAACCTACTAATATCGATCCAGATAGCAAACATTGATTTTTTCTTATAAAAGAAAACGCACAGCAACATTTACTTTAGTTGCTCGTAGCTCGTCATGCAGGTGAGACATTATGTACCTCTTGTCAATACTTAGTGACGTAAAACAGACAACCATTGCGAGTTTATGACAGGAACGTACGGGTATGTGCAGCTTTTGATTTTATGTGATTTGATGTTTGTTGAAAATTCACGGAGCATAGATCCTTAAATGTGAAGTGCTTTTATACGTTACAGCGATTTCGTAAGTTTGTTAAATACGTAACAAAGTTGGAGTCGTTAGATTTCTGAATTTTTTTTTAATTATTAACGTTCGCACAAGTGTTTTTCATTGATCAACAAAATGTTGCTAGGAGAACTTGACGCAATTTACTATTTGATCAACCATTATGAATGTATATTGAAATATCATGAAGTCAGCATATTAAATGCAATCTCAAACAGCGTCTGGTGAGTGGCTTAAGGTCCTCGTTCTGGTAAAATTTAAAATATAATTTTTGTAGTTTTTAAATTGTAGTTTTTACACTGAAGCATAAAAATTGTGACGAAATGCTACTAAAAATATCTGAAAATTACTGAAAGACAATAATTTTCAGTAATTTTTCGCAAATTTCTTAAACAAATGTTGGTACTGTGAATAAATTACAACCAAAGAGCAGTTAAGTTGGCACCACTGCGTAGAATTCGCATCTTGAACCATGGATCGACCAATGTGTCAATAACTTTAAGTTGAGAGAATTTTCGGTCTTTTCAAAACTGTCATTTCACCTGCTCATTTTATCAGGCACAGTGGTGCGATCTTATCATTTATCTAATTATTAGAAATTATACGAAAATATGCGATAAGGAAGGAACGGGTGAAGGAAAGGGGTGTCTGATACACATTCGTTCATAGTCGTTCACACGAAATAGTTGAATTTGACAGACGTTTTCTCTACAATGTTTGAATGTGTCTGTGAAATTATGTGTGTGTTGGTTGGCTACATCGAAAAAATTGCCGGCATATTGAATTGGTTTACAAACATCAATAACAATAAAAATGTGTGCCATTACTATCGAAAATAATTATTTTGCATGAGATATGTTGGCAGTCACAATTAATTATTTTCAATCACCAACCCAATTTTGTAATTCGTGTTTGTTGACAACTTTTGAAATGTGAATATTGGTAGCACTGACACACACTGATGAAAAGTTTAAACGATTTCAACTTTTTCCTCGACTTTTTCCCAATTCTGGATTCTCGACAGCTGCCACATTTTCTCATTTCGTGTGTACCAGTTTCAATTTACTGCGTAATTAGCTTGAATAGTGAAATTGTTTATATGTTTCGTGAAATATGAAGAGGGCTTTGCAATTCGTCTTGAACTTGCATCATTTTCATTCACACTTCACAATCATAATGAAATGAGACAAAAACTATTGTTTGTCACGCTTCAATACAATCAACAGGTAAAATGCATGTGTGTGAGTGATGTGACAATATGCTATAAGTGTTGGAGTGTTGCTGCGTTTTGAGCCGTAATCTTTATAGTAGAACTGTAAAGGCACATAGATGACGCATTTAAATGCAAACAGAATGTGTGTTCTGTTTTCGATCAGATAAACTACGTTTAAATTTTCAACATATAAAACTATTTACGCTATAAGAACTGTACGGGTATTTGTAGCATAAGATATCACAAAAAAAAACCTTTTTAAAAGGGAAACGTGACGCAAGTCCTCGTCTCTTCTTCCAAAACAACTGATATCAATTTGGGTGACGCAAACATTTCTTTTGAAATATTTTCACTTTTGATAAAAAAAGCGTCACAAATGCCGGACCCCCCAATGTTATAGTTTTTCTGTTCTTTGAGATTTGACACGAAAAAAAAATTAAGTTTTGCGTAATGTGTGGAGTACGAGTAGCCACATTTTTAGCGTGCGAAATCTGAAAGCACAGAAAAATTATTACGTTGAAAGGGTCCGGCATTTGTGACGCATTTCTTCAATCGAAAATGACAATATTACAAAAGAATTTTTTGCGTTCCGAAGTTGTAAGCGTCACCCAAATTGATATCAGTTGTTTTAGAAGAAGAGACGAGGACTTGCGTCACGTTTCCCTTTTAAAAATGGGTTTTGTTGTGATATCAGTAGTTTTGGAAGGAAAGAGAAAACAAAGAGGAAGTCCAAAAAATGACAAAATTTTTCCTCAAAAAATGACAAAATTTTTCCCGTTTCGTCACCCTTAAAATTGTAGTTGAAATTAGTTTCAAATGAAAGTATATTGTGTGACGTCGATGTTCCTTAGTTTTGAAGATGATCTGACAATATCATGTAGACGGCTCTCATATGGTGTGCATAGGCATTACTCAAAATACGACGCGTGAACATTGACAACACCATCAAAACAAACGACTTTCTAAAGTCGTCTATACCACTGCCCTATGTTGTTTTTCTGATAAGGATGTATTTTTATCGAATGGGGCATAGACCAAAGGGAATTTTAGAAAAAAAAGTTACTCAAATCGGGTCAATATTGGATTTTACACATCAATTTTAAGTTCTTGACGCCATCTAGTGTCAGATCAATCTGAAAAGTTTGACACATATCTACTGCACACTACGCTTTCGTTTAAAACTAATTTTACCAACATTTTGAAGGGTGATCATAGAGGATAAATTTGGTCTCCCTGTTTTGGAGCAAAAATTTTGGACTAAAAAAGTTTTCAGCGAAAAAAATTTCCGGCGAGAAAAAATTTTCAGCGAAAAAAAATTTCAGCGTAAAAAATATTCAGTGAAAAAAAATTTCGTCGAAAAAATTTTCAGCCGGAAAAAAATTTCAGCGTAAACAAATTTCCGCGAAAAAAACTTTTGCCGAAAATTTCCGACAAAAAAAATTTTTCAGCGAAAAAACAAATTTGCAGCGAAAAAATTTTTCTGCGAAAAAAAATTTTCGGCTAAAATTTCCGACGAAAAAAATTTTCGGCGAAAAACAATTTTCGACGAAAAATATTTTCAGCGAAAAAATACTAACTTTGACACGAAACATCTACATATCTTCAACAAAAAAAAAATGTAAAAAAAATCAATGTTCCCCCCAAATCCGTCTCATGCCACCGTCGGCATTTTGTTGGTCACCTTGACACACTAGACACCCAACCCAACAACTTTTCCTTTGACACCAAACATCTATCTCCAGTCCAAAAATTCCGCTCATATTTGGACCCGTACGAAGTACAAGAGGTCCTATATGTTTACTACAAACAATGTTATTGTAACATGGGGTAGATCGAGATGGGAGTGGGGGGATGCATCTATTATCGTCTCGAGATGACGAATCAGCAATAAAAAAAATGTCCGTCCGTCCGTCCGTCCGTCTCCTCTTTTTTTTCCAAACGACTCAACCTATCAGCCTAATCTTTTTTTCCCTGAAAGGTACATGCCTCCCATGATTCAAGTTCGAAGATGAGCAAAATCGATCAAGTGGTTCCGGAGATATGGTCGAGGAAGTGACCAAAAACATGGTTTTTCGAGGGTCGGTGAAACTTTT
>CM055404.1:129680379-129696273 GCA_029228625.1 Pseudolycoriella hygida
AAACGAGTTAGTCCTTGGATATAAGCTTTTCTAGATTTGAATGGTCTGAGACGTACTTCGGTAGGGCCTTTGACATTACCTTGGGTAATTTGAAACTCTTATAGTTATAAAAGAACATAAAACGTTGGATTGTTTGCTTATTTGTATCTTTGGATACGTTCGAGTCTTTTTGTAACATCTATTCTCTTTGCCATATCTATTCTGTTTGCCACATTCTGATACGTACGGCTCTTTGGTTATGTTTGATCCATAATTTGAATACACTCACACACACATACAAAACATGCTTTTATATGGGCTTTACATGGCGCCTTCTAAGAGACCCTCCCCCTTTTTTAATATCTCATATGGCGTAGAATGCCCACCCGAAGGTCCGTGCAAAATTTCAAGAAAAGTTATCGAGCCGTTTTCGAACACGAGCCAAAATAGTCGGTTTTCATACAAATGGCTCTGGAACTAACTAACTAACTAACTAACTAACTAACTAACTAACTAACTAACCAACCCGCTAACTAACCCACTCACTAACGTAGGATGTTTCCATTAACTTGGGCTTATATGAAGCAGCACATTTTGTATGGAAATGATGACTTTCTAAAGATAATATCTTTGGATCCACTGGACCGATTTTAATGAGTAAAATGTCGATTTCAATCAAAATTTTACGTAGAATCCGAAAAACTAAGACGCAAGGGAAAGAAGTCAAAACTTAGCTGTATATATGATTCCGAAGTCTACGAAAAAATTTTTTCTTAATTTTTTGATCGTATGGGGACTTGCGTCACGGGCGCGCCCATGATTATTCTTTCTAGTCTGACATCAGGTACAAATAGACTATCTAGACTGCAAAGAAACAATTTATATCTTCTTCCATACATCTGGTAAAAGGAGCGTACTTTTATGATGTAATTACAGTCTTAACGAATAGCGTGTTCAAATTGAATATTACAGTTGACTCTAGCGACTAATTTATAATTTCAGCAGAACAATTCCGCCTATTAATTAACTGACACATTACGACAGAGCTGCAAATTTAAAACAATTATTATTTTTTGAAATTATATCCGTTGAGTCTTTCGGATTTTTCGTACGAAATAATTGCATATTTAACCCATTTGATATTCATTTTGTAAAAAATTTAATTATAAAATTTGCTTATTTTGTTAACATTGTTTACAAATTCATTTAATTCAAATAAAACCCTGTGTCTGCCAAACGGACCATACGGAACTGTAATTGCGACTACAAATTACAAATTGGATTTTATTTTCCAATTCAAATTGTCAACTATATTATTCCTGTTGTGTATCCACCTAAATTGTTACTTTCCATCGCTGGAACGTTCGATGTGTGTGCATTTATTGTGGGGTGTATTGTTTTACGAGCATTGCCAAAAATTGAATATATTTTTTCATAAAAAAAAGCAACGGGTAAATATGTCATGCAGAAGAAATAGAATGATTGTGAAAAAACTGGGAAAAACTAACTCGATTTTTGATGTTTACATTTCTTTATACTTTTGGTTTTGTTTATTTGATGATAACAAGGGAATATTGAATTTTAAAATTCCAAAGGGAATAATCGGAAACATTCGCAAAATTCCCTTTTACCCAAATTTCAAAAGTGTTCATGTGTGTTTGGTTTGTCAGCTTTAAGCTCCTTTCAATTAGAACTCTCATACAATTTTCAATCACATTTGGGTAAACAATGAGAAACGTACGTAACGTACGCTGTGGGAATCATTATTGAAAATTCGCACATGACACGGCGCAAAAAGAAGAGCTTGAACATTGAACCGTTTTATCTTTTAAGATTTCTTATGATATCAAGAAGGGAGATCGAGAGGGAGAAGAGGTGACAACAATGTGAGACAATCAAATAGCATAATTATTATCTGAGGAGGAAACCTATTCTGCCGACTCGACTTAAGCAAAAAAAACTTAGAATAATTTTAAACGCGAGAAAAATTGAGTGAGCGACAAAATTAAACAAATGAATCTTCAAAAATCTTTTATTTAGAAGTAAATGAAATTATTCGCTAAGTTTTCGCTTATTGACGTACACTATTGCCATACAGCGCATAATAACTGAACGTCGCCAAGTCTTTATGCATTGCAGGGCAGCATAAAAACCATGAAAAACTTAGCGAGGAGAATTTGTGAGAGAAAATATATGAAAATCGCTCATTTGATAACGTCTCTAAGTATTTTATGCATTGTGGGACACTGCCAGGTTTTTTATGCGTTGTAGGGCAGTGCCCCACAATGCATAAAATACTTAGCGACATTTCCAGATGAGACATTTTCATATATTTTCTCTCACAAATTCTCGTCGCTAGGTGTTTTATGCGTTGTACGGCAGGTCAGTGATGAAACTCTGCCCTACAACGCATAAAAAACATAGCCACGTTATCAGATCAGAGATTTTTTGTCTCACAAATTCTCGTCGCTAAGTTTTTTATGCGTTGTACGTAAGAACTGTGCGTGTGTATAGAGTGATATTTGTTTAAGTGCAAATCCAGCCCTAATGACAGGAACTCAGCTAGAGATTACTTGATTTTGCACCCGTAGCGTCGTAGTATCGTTATTTTACATTAATCGCTAATATATGCCTTACAACGCATAAAAAACTTAGCGACGTTGTCAGATAAGAAATTTTCGTATATTTTCTATCACAAATTCTCCTCCTACGTTTTGTGTGTATGCTAAAAGAAAATATTTGAAAATATCTCAGCTGATATTGTCGCTAAGTTTTAGTGCGTTGTGGGGCAGCTGCCTCAATAAGAAAAAAAAAAAGTTAGAGAAAATCAGCGAAAGTTTTCGACGTAATTCCCCCAAAAAATCAAATTAGCGACAAAATTAAAGATAAAGATTATTGGCGCTATTTTTCTCTAAGTTTTGTCCCTTATGATGGCAGATTATAAGAATCGAATTGGGTTGACCCACACCTGAGCCACTTCTTAAAGCAAATTAAAAATATTTCGCAAATCTCGATATGCCGATTCTGTACGAAGAATACGCGTCCACTTGTGTTTTCTGAGGAATTGTGTGGCATGTGGGTCGACCCACTCCGATCCTTGCCAGATTAGAAAAACAACTTAGAGTAAAACATAACCAAATACCCGTACGTATCAGAATAGACGTGGCAAGCAGAATAGATGCGGCAAACAGAATAGATGTTGCAAAAAGACTCGAACGTATCTAAATATACAAATGAGCAAACAATCCAATGTTTTGTGCTCTTTTAGAACTGTAAGAATTTCAAAGATCCATAGAAATTACCCAAGGTAATGCCAACGGCCCTACCATAGTACCTCTGAGACCATTGACTTTGATGACCTAAATGTTCTCCCCTGCTGGGATTTTATAATTTTTCCCTAAAACCCTGAAACGTGTTCTATAAAATTTTATTCTCTACAACTTTGCATTTGAAAGCAATTTTCTAACTCTCGTAGTTCTAGAGATGTGTGCCATCCCCCCAATCCTACAAGTGGTCATATCCCAGGATTGGGGTATTTTTACCCAAAACCCTGAGACACGTGTTCTCCAAAATTTTATTCTTTCCAACTTTGCCTTTGGAAGCATCTTTCTACCTCTCATACCTCTCTCCTAATTCTAGAAGTGACCATATCCCAGGATTGGGACATTTTTACCTAAAACCCTGAAACACGCGTTCGTTTAAATTTAATTATCTACAACTTCGCCTTTGGAACCAACTTTCTAACTCTCATAGTTCTGGAGATTCGGGTCATCCTCCTCATTTATGGAAGTGGCCATATACCAGAATTGGGCCACATTTCCCCAAAACCCTGGAGCACGTGTTCGCTTAAATTTAATTCTCAACAACTTTGCCTGTGACTGTAAATCTGAATATTGCATAGTTAATTAATAGCTGGTGCTAGTCAGCCCTATGGGGGAGAGACTATCCGCCCCCGCGGGCGATTAGTCAGCCCTATGGTGGAAAGAATCCGCCCGCGCGGGCGATTAGCCAGCCCTATGGGGGAGAAACTATCTGCCCGCGCGGGCGATGAGACTTAAATAATTAACAAACTAATTTTGAAGAGCTCGAATCGTTCATTCCCACTAATATACATTGGATAGGGGAGTGTTGGCAACGTCTTCTTTTTAGCAGTAAGGACTTTTGAGATAATGGTTGTTGGTCGACCACGTATATTATCCATCGGTGAATTATCGCCCGGAGTAAACACCTTTTTCTAAATAATCACCCGGAAAATTATAGCCCTGACGAATACCAAATTGATAAAATTTTTTCGAAAATCTTCATGCGGTCCGACCGCAAGCGGTCTACCACACTCTCGGCGAGTGCCTTCGGCACTCCTTACCGCTGGCAGCGCCATTGGATAGGGGAGTGTTAGCAACACCTTCTTTTTAGCAGTAAAGGCTTTTGATGTTTTTTTTTCGAAATTTCCTCTTGTATTTGATTTTTTTTTGGGCAGCGTAGCCTTTTTTGAACATTGTCTGAGTCTCGCAGCTGAACCACGCAACCGATTTTCCCAAGTCAGTTGTCATTTTCTTCGTTAGGTAAATACCTTTCATTTGACACCCCCATCACGGCCACTACTGACCGAGATTTAGCTGAAGAAGTGCTCCAGTTCTGGGCTGAATCGTCGAAAAACGCCCTATACCTTAGGAGTATGTTGTCTAACAGTCAAAGTTTCCTAACAAAAAAGTGAGCAGCCACCGAAATTTTAGCTGTTTTCGCTGTCTAGCTCCTTCGGATGAAGTCGGATGAAAAAATTTTCTTATACAAAGTTGTTGGCAATCTAAAACTCTAAGACTTTTCTTCCTCGACCAAAAATCTGCAACTGCTCCGTAAGTAACTTTTGGAACATTTCCAATTTTGACCCATTTTCGACCCAAAACTCCCTTATTTCAGAACAACAACACACACCGGACCAAGTTTTCTCCACGTTTCAGACTATCACCAACAACATATAAAAAAGTATTTTTTTTTGTTTTCGATAGTAAAATCGTTACCCACAGACACTGAGTTTTTATAATAGGTAATAATTCGCGGGCGAATAGTCTCTCCCCCATAGGGCTGGCTAATCGTCCGCGCGGGCAGATAGTCTCACCCCCATAGGGCTGGCTAATCGCCCGCGCGGGCGGATAGTCTGAAGCACATAGGGCTGGCTAATCGACCGCGCGGGCGGATAGTCTCACCCCCATAGGGCTGACTAATCGCCCGCGCGGGCGAACAGTCACTCCGTTAATTAATTTCGTATATGGCAAAAAAACTCAATTTCGTCCATTCCATTGGTCTCAGTGCCCAGACCCCGACCCGACTCCCACAAAATTTTTTTCCCAGTTTTGTGATATCAAATGCTTTCATTTGAAACCAAAATGAACAATTTCATGGTTATACTTGCTGAGATGTTTGCGAAAAAGTTCCACCAACGCTCGAAAATCTATGTTCGACCTCCACTTCTTCGACTATATCTTCGGAACTACTTGACCGATTTTGCTCATCTTCGAGCTTGAATCGTGAGATAGATGTACCTTTCAGGGGAAAAAAAGATCAGGTTGAGCCGTTTGGAGAAAAATGGAGACGGACAGACGGATATTTTTTTAATTGCTGATTCGTCATCTCTAGACGATAATAGATGCATCCCCCACGCCTGCCTCCCACCTCGATCTACACCATGTTACAATAAAATGGTTTGTAGTAAACGTATACGAACTTTGTATTTCGTACGGGTCGATATTCCAACTAGAAAAATTGATTGGGCGACAAAATTAAACAAATTCGCCACTTTTCTCACAATGATCTCTCACAGATATCCACAGATATTGTTGCCAATTTTAATCATTTGCAATTATTATGAATTTATGTAAGTTTGCCTGCGTGAGTGCTTTAACTGGTATAAATTTGGCGATTGTATCTGTAGATTCCATCAGTACCGTCACCTGAATCGTGCGGGTCTGGCGTAGAATCTTGCCGATACCCCAATTTGCTTATCCTAACAATAATTATGTGCAGAGTCATGTAGACCCACATCCATGAACTATAAAGTCAATGTGTCCTTTTACTGCTCACGTTCCATTATTTGCACACCATTGGCACTTAATAGCTTGTCACCGAAGATAATTCATCAAGCCTCCTAACAAATTAATCAATATATAATAAAGTGATATGCCAGCGATATGTTGAACGTTGCGGTGAACTAGGTTTGAGCACGCAAATTTAATTTATTTGAAGTTTGCCATATGTTTATGCAATTCGTAGAAATACGATATTAATCCCTTTATCCATTTAACATTTAACTGTGGTGTTATTACGGTATCCGACTTGACATTTAAAATATTTTCCACTTATCTATCGTAATTTGGTTTATATGAAGTATCGATCTAGCCAATGTTGATAAAATGTTTAATAAATAATTAGTTTTTCCAATTGCAATTAATGCTAATACCCGTACTAACACTGAGTGTTTTATTAGTTTACAACATGTAATTGTCGAGTTGTTTTTGGTAGAGATAACCATGTTCTTTTGTAATACAGCATTTATTTACGGAAGTAATAACACGAAGTTCAACAAGAATTGGTTTACGTGGTGTAATATGCATGACGTAATAAGTTATTCATCATTTTCCTGCAAGGACGTAAGCTTTAAGTTGCAGGAGGAAAGTTACAATATAAAGCAGTGTCTTGTCGGAACCTTAAGTGGTGACATCTATATTTTTCCATAGCTGAATTAACATCTCAACATAGAACTACCCCCTTTTCTCAAGTGGCGTCATCCATGCTTCCACAGCTGAATACGGACAAACATAAAACAAGACGCCTAATACATTGGACGCAGTAAAAATTGTTCGAAAGCTCAACTTAATAAAATTATTTTTATTTTTGTCTTGATGAATTTTCACACAAACCTAACGCGAGCGATTTCTATCGTTTCCATTTAAAATAGGCCGTGATTAACCTAAAAAAATATGACGAAAAATACCCGAACGTCCGCAGCGCCATCTGGAATTTTCATAGCTGAATATACGGACAGTTTGAAGCATAGGCAAATTTATTAAAAACGAGAAGTGGGCAGCCGGCGGCAAATTATTAAGAACGTAAAGTGGGCTGTCAGTGGGAAATTATTAAGACCGGTAAGAGAATAGTCAACCGGAAATTACTAAGGACTAAAGGGTAAGGGTGAAGGGACTAAAAGGTTTTAATGGGAAATGAAAATGCCTAACGGAAACATGAAATTAATATACTAATACAACCAGATAATGCTGATATTCAGAAAGGAAATCTTTTCATTTCAGCAAATAAAACGAAAAGCCCCATGTTAAAATCGGTAAAATTTCTCGCTCGCTCCGCGACTTTTACTTTCTTTCTAAGTAATATTTACTCAGCTGCAATCAGAACTCGCTCCGCTCGCGATTTTTGTTTTCTTTCCTAATATTCTAAAACATCTTTCCTCAACCAAATACCCGAAACACAGTTTTACAGCACTGGCTACAGTAAAGTGTATTGAACTAAAGTGGTTTTTTATGCATGAAAATTTAGCGGGAAATTCGCGGGAAATCGATGTTAACATGGCATAAAATCGGTGTCAGTACGGTGGAAAATCAGTGTTGCCAAGTCGGGAAATGATTGAGAACATTGTCGGTTTGCGGGAAGTTTAGGTGGTTCGCGGGAAGAAGAAATTTTCTAACGTCTTATCTGCAGCTAACTCCTTCCAGCTGGTTATTATTTATTCAAATGACTTTAAGAAATTTTATAGTTTACAATCTCATTTCTAATTACAATTTGTCACATGTCGTAATTCGTATTACACAATTCGATCACATGTTCACACCAAGTCCATTCAACCATGCTAACGCCTCGTCTGTCGCTTCATGAATGTCGGTCAAGCTTCCGGAAAATCGATCGATGAGGCACTGAGTCAGTAAGTGGTCCATGGTTTGTATTGCACCACATTCACATAGTGGAGACTCGACAAACTCCCATCTGTGCATCAAGAAAGCGCAGCAGCCTTGGTCAGTTCTAAATCTATCCATTGTGAGCCATATGTGTCTTGGTAGCTCTAGACCTTTAACCTCTTTAGTCGTGCTTTCAATCAACTGTTTGTTGGCCACTGTTGCCTGTTGCCACCATTCATTCCATCTGGTTTGTAAATCGGCCAAGTTGTGCCTTACTTGATAAAACCTCTAGAAAGGGTGTCTTGATCGTAAACGTAATGCGGCTGGTGCCGATTCAATGTTGATACGTAAGGGTAGCTCCGTGTTCGCTTCAATTTTCTTGCATTCCTTTAGATCTGCTTCCTGTCGTCGAATATGTGGTGGTGCTATATTGCTTAGTATGTACATGTACAGCCACTCAACTTCTGTTGGATTTACTACTCCAGCGCGCAGTTTATTTGTGTGTCGATTTTATTCACGTGGCACCTCTCCATCCATACCGGAGCATAGTATTCCGCGACGGATAAAAGCATTGCTTGTGCAGTTGTGCGAAGAGTTTTGGCTGAACATCCCCACGTCGATCCTGCCAGCTTTTGTATTAAGTTCATACGGGACTTCAATTTTGATTTAATTCGTTCTGCGTTCGCTCGGAGAGGCTACGATCGAATACATTGCCGAGATAAAGTGGATTGGTCACGTACTCTACTCTACTCTACTGTTACTCCGTTCATTGTCAAATCCAATTTCCGGTTAGCTTGGTGATTGAGATGAAAAAAACAGCGGACGGTTTTTCCTGGATTTGGTCTGAGTCGCCAGATGGTTACTCCCACAGTTTTCAAGTTGACAAAAGCAGCATCACATCATCTGGAGTCTAGTCCCCCTTCACACTTCACTTCTTTTGCCTTCCCTGTTTGGTTTCGAAAAGCTTCTTCGGAACACGGTCGATGCTGAGCTCGTTATTCAAGCTAAACGTTATTCAAGGGAAACTCTGCACTCTGCACTCATTGCAGAAACTTCACGGGAATCGATGCGTACAGGTGAAAAGTATGCTCGACAAGTAAACAGGTACGCGTAACCGCAACAGCATCGTGCAATCTGGTAGTCGAAGGAGAGACAACAAGAGAAGTACACAGCTTCTGTTATCTAGGAAGTGTCTTAGCAAAGAATCGAGGAACCGATTTCGAAGTTCAAAGCCGAATCAGAAAAACGCACCAACAACATTTGGAATTCCACTCAATAGATCAGAAACATGAAATGAAACTTTTCAATTCAAATTACTTGTCAAAGGACCAGAAATTGTCGTTGAAACGTTGAAATAGGAATTTGATCGGCCATACCTAAGGAGATGTGTAGATACGAGTATATAGCGGAAACCGCACTGGACTGGTATTTATATTGGTAGAGGCTATAAGTAGGCGAAATACGCATCATGTCAGACAAATTCCACAAGGAATTTTTCTATCAAGTGAAACGTATTAGTAGTAGAGTTCACTCAAGTTTCAAAACGTTGGATAGTTGTGGGGTGTTTAGGGTGTGTATGTCACTGAATGAATCGTATGACGTTACCCATATTTAAGCCTACATTTAGGCGAGGTAATAGTCAAGCGCCTAACAATTCTAGGAGTAACTGCATTATAACAAAGACGCTACATTCGCATTACTGTGAGACGTGGTTCGGAAGTCACATTAAGCCGGTGGTCCAGACAACAATTGTTATTGGCTATGAAAAGCTCTACAGGCGCATGTGAATAGCATTTTCATTTCTTTTTACGTCATTCTTCTCCATACTATAAAGAAAATATAAGCGAAAACTGGGAACTGTTGTAGAGATGAGCGGGTTGCCCGAAACTTCGAAAAACCCGACCCGAACCCGAACCCGAATTGTTTTTTTCGGGTTCATGGGTTTCGGGTTTCGAAAATTTTAATCGGTTCGGGTTTCGGGTTTCGTGTTTCGAAAAATATTATCGGGTCGGGTTCGGTTCGGGTCGGGTTTCGAAAAATGGTCGACCCGCTCATCTCTAAACTGTAGATGTGAAAACTGAACGACATGACATCTGGAAAACCGCAATGATGTTGTCAGGGAATGTTTGGAGTACAAATGCCCAAAAAAAATTCACAATAACTCGAAAAGTTACCGCTTTTTGACTCTTTTTTGATTATCTCATCCTCATTCTCCCCTCCAAATCATCGTAATTGGTTACGTTCTCTCAAATGTGGTGTTTACAAGGACAGATGAATGACAGACAGAGCGACATTGTTGTTGTTGTCGTTGTCGGAATGTTACGAACGGAATCATCCGTTTTCAAATCCAAATGAAATGCTTGCTGTAAAGCTATAGATTGGAAAAAAAATACTTGGAACCCAAAAAATAGTTTTATTTTGAAAATCTGCTATTACTAGGGAATATTTGAATGTTGCTTTTAACTGATAAAGAAGAACCAACTCTTTAGTGCCGCCAGTGAGACCGATTCACAGCAAACAGGCAATGGTCTAAAAAGATTCTCTCTACGCTAATTCAACTGTCTCACATTTCAAATGCTTTACGCAAACACATCCATTTTATAACATAACGCTATGTATGAATAATGTACCATTCATACCATTCATTCATTGGTGTATACGAGTATATAGAATGCACCAAACTTTAATGTTCTTTGTTCTTAGGTTTTTGGTTTTTGTCTATAGTCAAACAATAGCTGAACAAATACTTTTACAAATTGCTTCTATTACAAATTACTTTTGGTTGTAGGGAGGAATATATTTCTTCAAAATGAATTGAGAGGGTAAATCGTAGATTTGTGTTTTTTCTTGTTTTTTTCGATGTAATCTTGAAGGGATTTTACGAAAGATTGATTTTTTAAGTTAGAAGCAAAATTATTCATTCAATCTAATGACGATAATTTGAAGATCCGCTGTATTTTATCGTCTTAGCTTTGACTTGCAAATGATGGATTGTAAAAGTTCTACAACAAGGCGAAAAACAATTTCCATCAATATATTTTTCAAGGGGTTTTTGGTTTGTTTACATCGAGAAGGCGCTGTTATGTTTTCGTGTAGAATCAGCAAAATATGTCTGTCGTTTCTTATCGTGACCTTTGCGGTTCTCCTTTTCGAAAAAGTCAGTGCTAATTGCACCGGGTGTCAATAGTTATTATTGACTATTGGTCTCAGACACAACATGACCTCTGTGTATTGGGAAAAATTATTATTCGTCCCAGTGCCAACAGTACTCTTAGTGCTTTTCACATCTAGCCAAGATGTGAATTGTCTTCAGACTCTGGAGTGACTCACATATTGGAAGTAGTCTCAAAGCTTCAAACATCTCGCTGAGCAGCCAAATAGTTTGACGGAAAAACATTTTTGGAAGTTTTGAGAGATTCTTGGATGCACGTTTTTCACGAGTAGCTTGAACACAATGTATGAACATATGCAAGAGACCCGTACGCATTAGAATAGATGTGGCGAACAGGAAAGATGTCACAAAAAGACTCGAACGTATCTCAGTAGATATACACAATTACGTCCACAATAAATTGGACTGGAAATTGCCGAAAGGACAACATTGAAAAACCCGAAGGAAGCAACGAACGGTGTTAAAAACCTCTCCAAACCCTTAAATTTAGCCCAGAATTTAGAACCTAACTTAGCACTTCGGAGAGGCATAGACAAAAAAGGTTGCCTCTTTTTTCTTTACAACACTGCACATTGAACAAAAACCGTATCATTAAAGGAATATTCATGAAGAACCAACAAATATCGGGTAGGGTCGCGTAGTGTGAGTCTGACCCACACTAAGGGCACTACAAGCCCTTACGTATTTTCACTAATTAAATTTTCGTGCGTGATTTTCTGATGTCTACATCTTTCATTCAAAACTTTGAAGAGCGATTTCCGTTCTAATTTCGCAGAAATTTAAGTGAAAAAGTTCCACAAACCTTCAGAAAACCACGTTTTTTACCACTTTTTCGACCGTAACTTTAAAAGTTTTCAAACGATTTTGCCTAAACTACCCAACTTCGGGATCAGTGGTACATTACTTCGATGGTTCCATTCATACGTCTCTACTCGGTCGCAACAGGTGGTCATTGGCAACTCAAAATCACTCGTGATGCACCCTAGTTCCGGAGTGCCCCAAGGCTCCGTTCTTGGACCCCTATTGTTCTTTGTATTCGTCAATGACCTGATAGAGCAAATGAACAGCAAATGTTTCCAGCTTGCAGATGATTTAAAATTCTCGTTACGGATTGATTCAGTTGATGATTGCCACTCACTCCAGGCAGATATTTTCACATTAGAACGATGGTGTCCCCTTTTTCTAGATTTATCAGATTGGGTCGGTCCATTCCTGGTCCTTGAAACACAGATCTGATGATCCTTTGTTTCGTACCCTGTTCATCATGTAAATCTCGAAAACGTCCCGATTACTACAAGGAACCTGTCTAGAGCGGCAGGTCCCATTTTGGGTACTGTTGCAGATTGGACCACATGACTTCCTAGAGTCCTAAGTGAGGAAAACTTCGGGCATTCGCATATAACATGAATGCCCGTTTCCTCATTTAGGCCGCAGGTACAATTGGAATCGTTAGAGATTCCCATTTTTGCCAAGTGCTTGCTCAGTCCGCAATGCCCGGTGATCGCACCCACAACCCTCTCGATGCGTTTCCTGTCCATGTTTAACAGTTCTCTGGCTCACCTACCATCGGGCACCGGGAAGAAACGCTTCGTGTGCATTCCTTCTATCCTTAATAAGCTGAAACTCAACATCGGCAAATATGCAATTCTCACTATCAGTCATAAAAAAGTGAACATTTTATACGACTGCATTATGGATAACACTATACTGAACAGGGTGACATCCAAGGACCTTGGTGTCATCTTCGATGAAAAGATCTGCATATCGACATGATCACGAGTAAGGCGTTCAAGATGCTAGGATTTATTTTCCGGGCTGATAAACTATTTCAGAATCCGCAAAGTTTGCTCACGTTGTATCGGTCCTACGTTCGAGGCTACCTGGAATTTTGCTCTATTGTGTGGTCCCCTTATTACGACTGTTACATCAACCAAGTCGAAAGAGTTCAGCGACGATTCACCAAGATGCTATATAGGAAATTTTACTGGCCGTACGAGCAATATTCTGATCGTCTTCTTTGTTTAAATATGCATCGTTTGGAGTCTGGACGATTATACGCTGATGAAATGTTCCTATATAAAATTGTTCGTAAACGTTTTAATTTCGACTTCAGTCGGCATATTACAATGGCTCTTTCCAATCAAGACGCCAGGCAGATTAACTGATTCTAAAATCCCAAACATAACACGAACATTGAGATCAATGCGTCATTGGTTCGTATGCAAAGACAACATGATCAGTTCTTCAACTCTATTAATTTGTTTACTAATAAAATTGGTGCATTTAGGTATAAAGTTAAAAATATGTACATTATGTATTGTGAGACTTTTTGAAATTAGTCACTCGTTTAAGAGTGCACACGGTGCACACTGCTTACTGAAGAACCATCTGTCGGAATCTTTTCAACTAATGTAAACTTGTATGGAAAAAGTCGTAATTTTCTGTAACGTTTTTCTCTTAAATCCTTAAATGAAAAGGAATGCTACCCATTCCCAAACAAAATTGCGAAAACACTTTTGAAGAAAACACTTACATTTGCTAGAAATGTGAATCCCAATATTTGTAAACGTCAAAAGCCAACAAATATGGCGGCCATTTTTACTTGCAATCATCAACTCAAAACTTTTTGTATCAATTTCTGACTTTAAGAAAATGTTTTCTGCCATTTAAATTGATTATTCAGTTAAAGATTAACTGAGCAAACACATTGTTCGAAAAAATTATGCGTTTTGAAGTGTTTATTAAGTGGAAAAGCTGAAAGACTAAATTTTGCAGTGAAATATTGGAATTCACATTTCAAGAAGATGTAAAATTTTCTTCAAAAGTGTTTCCGCAATTCTGTTTGGGAATATGTTAAGTAGGTAATACGATATAAGCATTCGTTTTCATTTAAGGCTTTAAGAGAAAAACGTTACAGAAAATTGCGACTTTTCCCATACAAATTTTCATTAGTTGAAAAGATTCCGATAGATGGCTCTTTTGTAAGCAGTATGCACTCCTAAATACACTTGTTATTGTGCATTTGCTCTAAAATTGGAGTGAGAATATTATTACGCCGCGTATTTCTTATGGCGCAATAACATTCTCACTCCAATTTTAGAGCGAATGCACTATATTTTGTTATTTTCTTAATTTCATTTTTTCTATTTCCTTATTTACTTTGTTTATGGTTTGTAATCCTGCATCCTGTAAATAAACTCAATAAATTTTTTGGACCCGTACGAATCCCGTTCAAGGATTCCCATTGTATTAGATTACTCATTATGCATATTCATCTCGATTGGAAATTGCCGAAATGGCAATATTAAAAAACCCGTACGAAGAAACATTGTTGAAAATTGGTTTTAAGCTTTCCTGAATCCTCGGACCCATATTTCCATGGACAAAAATGTTCCACTCAATTTTCTCTACAACATAGCAAACAAATTTTGGGCTAAGGCCGATCTCTAGGATCCACCTAGGGTCCTAAGGAGAGACCTCAGACCCATATTTCCATAGACAAAAAATTTCCCCTCAATATTCTCTACAACATAGCAAAAAATAGTTTTTTGAGCTAGGGCCGACCTTTAGGACCGACTTAAAACCGAGCTAAGACCTTAATGAGAGGCCTCGGACCCATATCTTCATGGACAAAAATGATCCACTTAATTTTCTCTACAACATAGCAAAAAAATTTTTAGGATAGGGCCGACCTATAGTACCGACCAACCGACCTAGGGCCTTAAGGAGAGGCCTCAGACCCATGTTTCCGTAGACAAAAATGTTCCACTCAATTTTCTCTACAACATAGCAAAAACAATTTTGTTTTGTAGGGCAGACCTGTAGGACCGACCTAGAGTCCTAATTAAAGGCCTCGGAGCCATTGCTATGGACTATTGACACGGAACCAAGACATTCCATGTATCATAATGCGATGGCGTATAAACATGCATTTAGGGTGCAAAAGGATTCTCGAGGATTTTCCGATTTTCCGATTTACTGTCAATTTGAAGGATTTTCCTTCAGTTTGAAGTATTTTTTTCATAATTTTCGAGGATTTGCTGTAGTTTTTAAAGACATTTGTCATTTCTAAGGATTTTCTTTCCGACTTTCAGAGGATTTTCCCAAATTTTAAAGGATTTTTTTATTTTGACAGATTTTGAAGGCATTTCTTGTTTTCAAAGATTTTTTAAGTTTCAATATTGGCTAGAGAACGATTTTAGCGGTCAGCCCTAAATTTCAGATTACTTTTTGAAGTAAAAAAAACTTCACCCATCACTGAAACAGCTCAAACGACATGCTTTTTTGAGCGAAACTAAAATATCTTGGGTCCCTGATGAATCCTAAACTCGGGGCCGGTTTAATCGTCAGACCTAAACAGGCTATAAACTTCAGATTAGTCTTTGGAATAAAAAGAATTTCTTCAATCGCTGAAACAGCTAAAACAAAATGATTTTTTGAGCGAACCTTAAATATTTTGGTTCCCTGATGAGCTCTGATCGTCAGCCCTAAACTAGCCCGAAATCTTAGATTACTTTTTGAAGTAAACAAAATTTGACTCATCACTGAAACAGCTCAAACGACATGCTTTTTTGAGAGAAAGTGAAATATCTTATCCCTAATTAGCCCTAATATCGGGGCCGGTTTTAATCGTCAGCCCTAAACTAGTTCCCAATTTTGAGCTATCTAGAAAGCCCAAAAATATTCGGTTTAATAGCTAAACAATGAAATGACATATTTTGACCTTTTAAATCGTTTGGTACTCGCGTTTCGTAGCAGCCCTAAACTTGATTCTTGCAGCCCTGAAAATTAGCCCTAGCGACATGTAGCCCTCGATCTGAAAATTTGAAAATTACCTCTTTG
>CM055404.1:129696773-129743752 GCA_029228625.1 Pseudolycoriella hygida
TTGCCCTGGTCCTTACGTAATTAGCTAAAATTGCAAAGCATCACTTTATAAGATTAAACGACAGTAAAATTGGGACAGATGTTGATGTTTATTACACATTTGTATTTATTTTTATAACCGATTGGGTTGATTCCGTATTATGTGGGGTTGATTTGGGTTCACGTTAAATTATATTATACAACAACAAGAAGGCACATAGCGGAAAATTTCGTTTTGCTATGTCTTGATATTCACGGGTGTAGCACGTTTAATGCCAGAAAGTTTTGCAAAATGTCGAAACTTTTGATTATAACTTCCCTAATTTATTTCTGAAGGCATGTAACTATAGAACTAATAGCTACGCCAGCCCCGTATGAATTTAAAGCAAAATCAGAAGGCGAAATCAATTAACATTCCAAAATATGAATTGCCTATCAGAAAATTGACCCCGCGCCTTCGGAGATTTTCATTTTATTTCGATAAAATAAGTGATTGTTAGATAAACATTGTTCTACATGTCTGGAAAATTTTTATATTTTTTTTAAATTCAATTTCAGTTTTATACTTTCAAATAATTCGCGCGAATATTCACTTACAGCAGTACCATTGGTACCAACCCAATACGATAAATTCCATACATTTCTAACTTCTGTGTCACATAGAACACAGCGCCACTTTTTTACACACCAAAATAAATTCAACGGGTATCCCACACCTCACTTTGAAAGACTTGGTGACTAGCGGAAAAATATGCAAGTACCTTTTTGACGTATAAAGTGGAGTCATTAATGAGATAATGGCAAAAATATTAACTAGTAAATTGCAATTTCAGCAAAGAAGGTGCTTCCATCTTTTGAAATAATTTTTGTCGGATAGAGATAAACTGACAGCATACCAGACAACATACCACATATGTGAGGGGGAAAATTTGAATTTTTCAAAACGTTATATTATCACTACATACGGCATGCAGATTCATATGAAAATATAAAAAATTGACAAGCGCGAGGTTAATAAGTTACGAAGAACTTTCTAAAAGGAATTTCGAAGTGAATATCCCCCGCCAAAATATCGTTTGTAAAAATATCCCCGTAAAAATATCCCTCTGTAAAATATAACACAACAAAATCCCTCCGACAAAATATTCTACGAAAAAATATCAGCTGAAAAAATATTTTCAGAAAAAACATCACTCGACAAAACGAAAAAATATCCTCCGACAAAATATCCTCAGAAAAAATATCCTTCGACAAAATATCTTCTGAAAAAATATCCTCCGACAAAATGTCCTCTGAAAATATGTCCTCCGACAAAATATCTTCTGAAAAAATATCCTCAGGCAAAATATCCTCCGACAAAATATCCTCTGAAAAAATATCTTCTGAAAAAATATCCTCCGACAAAATATCCTCTGAAAAAATATCCTCCGACAAAATATCTTCTGAAAAAATATCCTCCAACAAAATATCCTCCGACAAAATATCCCCCAACAAAATATCACTCGACAAAACATCGCTCAGCAAAATATCCTTCTACAAAAGTAGGAAGTAGATCGACATTATTTGAAATGTTGACGTGACTCCGGAGACTAGTGATTTTAACTGTAATGTTGCAGACTTTTGAGCAAAATTATGAACCTTTAGTTACTTCGTACGAGGCTAAATATCCAAAGAACTATAAAAGAAGGACATTGGAAAAGTATATAAGGTACACCCCTGTAATATGTTTGTTAACGGTGTGTTTCTGTGACTCACCAGACATCTTGGAAGACAATTTTTTCGTATAAGTGGGATGTTAGGAGACAAAAATTGATTTCTCACATAAACTGGCCACACATTTCCATTATTATCGATCGACTTTCTATTGCTCTCAACCTGTTTTATTGTCAACCACAATGTTATCTCCAAGGAGTCCTCTTTTTTATTTTATTTTTATTTAAGTCGTACGGATTATAGTCACCCTCCCTTTTACATCTACATTCAATAAATATGTTGAAATTATAAATAGAGTGAGGGGTTGTGCGTTTCTTATTATATGCAACCAGTTCAATGTTCAATTAGATTTCCTTTAGATGCGCTCATTTTTGTTGGTGAATAATTGCGTGTTGACACATATGGTGTTAATTTGCCCTCTTTGGGATTATTAAATGGAATAATTGTTAATCACATGTTAGGTACATAAACGTTAATAAATCGCTGCCATATCAGTCTGATTTAATCTCAATCGATTTTCTATTAACAATTCAACGCAAAAGCTTTGACCATTTGTTTGGTGTACACATTGTTCGTGTGTTGATTCATGAAATGTCTATCACGATTTTTTTGTTTGATTTGTTTAATATTTGTGACTTCGAATGCGTGAAAATCTGTTCACATTTAATTGAAATCTGTTTCATTTGTATTTTAGGTGGTCTACATATGCAACACGCAATGCTGGGAAAGACAAGGCGACCGCGAACAGCATTCACATCTCAACAATTGTTAGAATTAGAAAAGCAATTTAAACAAAGCAAATACTTGTCACGACCGAAGAGATTTGAAGTAGCAAGTTGTCTTCATCTTTCCGAAACACAGGTAAGTGAATTATAATCACAAGAAACTACATTCAGAGCTCCCACATACTCGAAAATTCCACCTAATTTCAGAGTTTTTATTTTGTTGCGATATGGGAGAAACCTTCTTCCTCTCGGAAAATATTCCCTTTACAGCTCGGACTGTTCCAGATTTCGTTTAAAAAATCTGGAACAGGCCCAGCTCTATGATACTCCTTTTTAGTCTCTTGTGAGTTGAGTTCATGATGTTGAAAAAAAGGTCTCACAAACCTTAAGTGCTCCCCCTGTATAGGTACTTGAAAAAAGGGTGTTATATAATAAAGAGGAATTTCGCGGTCGCCAAAGGTTATTCGCGTGTACGAAAAATTTTTTCTTACCGGTATGCAAATTCACGATATTTTCCGATATCAGATGTGAAAAGTTACTTTTGAGACAATGTTTTTTCCAGTTCCGTGTTTTCCTCGTTCGGCCCCTCCCATAAAAACCGTTCACTTTCAGGATGGGAAAGAAGGTTCAAAAGAATTGAGTCACCGTCAGCACATTTCCAATTCACAACGTTCAGAAATTTCGTCATCGTTTCCTATCGTCAGATTTTCACCCATTTTGCAAATCATTTCACATCTTCAAATCATTGATGATCATCAGGTCATTTCCCATCGTCAGCGCATTTCCCACTTTATTGAACCTCACGAAGTACAAAGGTCGTACAAGCTTACTACAAAATACCTTATTGTAACATGGGGTCGATCGAATCGGGAGTTGAGGGGGGAGTTGAGGGGAGTTAAGTAGCGATAGCAACTTTATGTTTTCACCCTTTTCATCCGTCCGTCTGTGTAGTGTGCACCCTTCACCGGGCAATCACCAATGATTCACCGAGAAATCATCGATGATTCACCGAGAATTCACCGATGATTCACCGCGAAACAATGATGATTCCACGGGGAATGGTTCACCGAAGAGTCACCGATGAGTCATCGAGGAATCACCAATCATTCACCGGTAAATCACCGATAGTAGAATGATTATCGGTGATTTTCCGATGAATCACTTGTTATTCCCCGGTGAATCACCTGTGAATCCCCTGTGAATCATCTGTGATACCGATGATTTAGGCTTAACTTCTTTGACTACACTACATTGCTACTTTCATATACCAATGACAATGGTTTATTAAGTAGCGATAGCTACTTTATGATTACACCTTTTCTTTCCGTCCGTCCGTCTGTGCACGGTGACTCACAGCTGATGTAACGGCGATTCACCGATGATTCAACGATGAGTCGTCTGTGACACATCGAGGAATCACTGATGATTCACAGTGGAATCAACGATGATTCACAGCGGAATCACAGATGATTCACAGGGAAATCACCGATGATTCAAGGGGAATCACCAATGACTCACAGCGAAATCACCGATGATTCATAGCGGACTCAACGATTCCTCACAGGGGAATCACCGATGATTCATAGGGGAATCACCGATGATTCATAGGGGAATCGCCTATGATTCACAGGGGAATCGCCAATGATTTACAGGGGAATCACCGATGATTCACAGGGTAATCACAGATGATTCACAGGGGAATCACAGATGATTCACATTGAAATCAGCGACGATTCACAGGGGAATCACCGGTGATTCACAGTGGAAGCACAGATGATTCGCAGTGTATCCGTCGATGATTCGGCCATAGGTGATTGGAATTTGAGTACACTCTATCGCTACTTTCCTGTCCCAATTTCAATGGTTTATTATCGAACTAGAGATGACGAATCAGCAATAAAAAAAATGTCCGTTCGTCCGTCTTCACTTTTTTCTAAACGGCTGCACCGATCCCCCTCAACTTTATAGACCCGTACGAAGAAGGAAGTTCTTCGAAAAGGGGTCTTATGCGTTTAACACGACGTTTGTAACCACCCCAATTTCGACCGGGGAGTAGGGGGGAGCATCGATCATGGTCCTTAGATGATCAACCGATTTTCAACAACTTTTTTTTCCCTGAAAGGTAACTCAAAAACCTTTTTTGGGATTGAATCTGGGAACGGTCGGCCCAAGGGCCAATGAGCTAGGGACGTTTAAGTGGTTTTTGGTCTTTTGTACATAACTCGAGTAACTTTATTCCGATTTTCATAATTTTTTTTTTGTTTGAAAGATCTGAGCATGGCCGACAATTTATGGAATATACTTTTTTTGGATTTGAGTCCTTGGACTTGGCTAGGGCGCTAAGAACGAGTCTATGCTAGGGCCATACGTGTTTTTTGTACATAATTCGAGTAAATCTTTTCCGATTTTCATAATTTTTCTTTTAAATGACAGGTCTATGAAAGCCCAACTATTTGTAGAAGTAACTTTTTTGAGATTGGGTCCTAGGATATAGCTAGGACACTAAAAACTAGTCTCTGCTAGCGCTCTACATGTTTTTTGTACAAACATCGAGTAAATCACTTCCCATTTTTAATATTTTTTGATCGAAAGTTCTAGGATTGTCTCCCGTTTTATGGCAGAAAATGTTTTGACTAGAAATCCTTGGACTCAGTCAGGACCCTAAAACTGAGTTTCTACTAGGGTCCAACATGTTTGCCTACGTAAATTGGATAAATCCTAACTGATTTTGTGGTTCTTTTACTGTTTGAGAGGTAATCGAGTACCGAATTATATTCGAAAACAAATTTGAACCCGGTGCCTGTGCTTAGGGCTGAAGTGAGCCTCAGGTCTGTCCTAAGGTCGGCCCTAACCAAAAAAAATTTTTTGCTATGTTGCAGAGCAAATTGAGGGAAACATTTTTGTCTGACGTATATCATTATGGCCCTAGGTCGGTCCTAAAATCTGCCCTAGACAAAGAAATCGCTTTTCACTATGTTGTAGAGAAAATGAAGGGAAATATTTTTGTCTATGTAAGTATTTGTCCGAGGCCTTTCCTGAGGACCCTAGGTCGGCACTAGACAAAAAAAGGTTTTTTGCTATGTTGTAGAAAAAATTGAGATGAACATTTTTGTCTATTTCGGGGTCAATTTTCTACTTTCGGACGGATTTTTCAATATTGCCCTCTCGGGAATTTCCAATACAACTTAATGTGGACGTAATTTCAAACAGTTAAGAGTTAAGACAATGTTGACTCAAATACGTTCGAGTCTTTTCGTAAGATCAACTCTGTTCGCCACATCTATTCTGATACGTACGGGTCCCTTCATATGTTTTTCACTTCCTTTTCATAATTTTTTTTTGTTGTCGCGTCCCGCTTCACAAAAATTGCTTATTACTTACCTTCATTTCCCGATATCCGTGTTTTTCGCCTAAAAACTTATTCCTACAAAAATTGTGTGACTAAGCGGAGCTTTACCAAACTTCTCTTTTCGTAATGCACGCGTTTAGCGCGGCGTCGTCGGCTTATGTCAAAGTAGACTAAACTTCATGACGAAATACACAATATGTGAGGCGACGAAAATGGCGTGCTTGTGACCTGACTCTATTGACACACCAAGTTGATTTTAATCGGGCAACACTACGAAAAGTGACAGAATTTCATATGCACTTCATCACTTTGACATAAGCCGATGACGCACTAAACATGTGTATTTGCGTATAAAAAGCACATTGATCACCAATATATTCACAATTCACGCTGATTTCTTCTGCTGAAATTACGTAAAAGTGAAAAAGTAGCTCTGTATATGGTTTCTGAGTCTACGAAAAAAACTTTCTGAATTTTTTGACCGTATGCATTGCTACCGCACGCCAATGATCCACATAAATTTTACGTAATTTACCAACACTACTAGAAACATTTCGCATTTCAATTTTACTTAAATTTGCGTCTATAATCTAACAACCTTCTCATTTAACTCCCCCAACAGGTGAAAATCTGGTTCCAAAACCGAAGAATGAAATGGAAGCGATCGAAGAAAGCTCAACAAGAAGCCAAGGAGAAAAAATCTTCGACATCTTCGTCGTCATCAATAACAGCTTCAGTTCTACCACCGTCCGTTCCAACCGATGTGTCACTGCATAAAACAGACGCCACACATCACATAGAAAGCAGTGGCAGTTGTAACAGTTTGCAGAAAAGTCTGACCAATCTGGATCAACACAGGCACAGTGTGAATTTAATGCCGAACATGAATGACTACAGCAGTTTGGACGACAGTGTCAACAACAATGGAATTATGCGAAGACCATTATTCATACCAGATGGAGGACAAAATGGCGACATGTTTCGACCATACGTAGTTTAGGCGATATGCGACATCTCATAAGCAAGAGATGCTTCAAATACAATGGATCTTGACAATGAATGAAGACGAATTAGTTCAATATTTTTAACATCATGAAATATTTGCACATCTAGTCCTTAGAATTTATTACATGTAAGTAGAGATAAAGAGTTTATGTAAATAAAAAAAGAAGATACCAACTTTCAGTGTACATAATTACGATTATTTTATACATGCGTGCGTGTACCATTTGTATGTATGGATTGTTTTTGATTTTCAAACAGTTTAGTATAGTAAAAAGGCTATCCCTCAATTTGCCAGTAAGGATTTTTTTGGAACTTAAAAATATACGAAAGTCAACAAGTGGTATACTTAAAACAATTTAAAGCTTTTATTTAATGACAAAAAATGGCTCAGATTTTCGGACAATGTTCCTAACGAAATGTGTAAAATTTGTATCGCAAAGTGTTAGGATGTAAGAGTGCAAGAAATAGTAAAACCCAATACAAATTAACATGTCAATAAAATGTTATGTTCACAATCCTTTAGAATTGTTTTTTTTTTGTAGTCTCCTATTATTAGTGAAACTCATGAAACACGGTTTCCCGAAGTTTCCAAAAAATTCACTAAGTTTCTCGAAGTTTCATCAAGTTTCAATAGACCGAATGTGGGTTCACCAACGTTGAAAACCTGAGCAGATTACAAGAGAGACTAAAAGGTGATGCAAATGACGCTGTCAGTAGTCGTCTGATTCATCCGAACTCTGTTGAGATACGTTGAGACTAATGTTCGGACGACCTGAACTAATCATCGAATGCATGATTGAGAAAATTAAGCGAATCAATTCAAGAGTTAGGAGCCGTGGAACATCTAAAAAATCCCACTCTTATGAATGCCATTACGGACAAGTTACCAACACAAGTGCAATTGAATTGGGCATATCATCGGCACGCAACTGGCGACATAGATTTATCTACTCTTGGGAACTGGCTTTACGGATTAGCAGATGTCGCAAGTCAAATATAATTAGAAAACAACCAAAATCAACAAAAAAGAAAGATGCCAACAGACAGAACAATTCAAAACAGTCGAACTATCTTAACGCTCAAGTTGAAAATCAAACGAAAAAGGAATCTCCAGAATCAGGTCAGAAGCAGCAAAAAAATTAGTGCACAGCTTGCAAGTTGGAATCATGTTCGAAAATATCAACTTGTAAAAAGTTCAAGACACTATCGCGGTCTGATAAGTGGACACTCGTAAAACAATTAAAATTATGTACCCGATGTCTAGGATTCCTTCTACAAATGTCGCTCGGATCAAGGTTGTAAGGCAGACGGATGCACGAAAAAGCACCACACACTTTTACACAACCATGAGAAGCTGGTGGGAAATTCAAAAAAAGAGAAGGACACGTCAGCGGCTGACGCCAAGTCATTCAAAGCAGATGAGAAGGCTACACTCTCTTTTTGCAATTCGCAACGATATATTTCGAATTATCCCGATCGTACTCTATTCTCTAAAATAAGACCATTCGCGATTTCGCCTATTTGGACGACGGTTCCAATCTCACTTTGATTGAGGAAGATTTAGCGGATGAACTTAGAGTAACGGGTACGCCAGAAGCAGTTTGCATTGACTGGGTATTTGGGCAGTCACATGAGTCGGAAGAATCTAGGATTGTTGCATACAAATTGGAAAATGTATGTACGAACAGTTAAAGATTTACATCTTCCATATCAGTCCATAACGAAAGCATGGATTGAGAAGTACACTTGAGAGACATCCCAGCGGTTACATATGAAGACGCAAAGCCCAGAATGTTGATAGGGCTACAATATTCAAGACTCACTATTCCATTAGAGTTGGCTGAAGGAGGTTGGGAGGAACCCATTGCAAGCCGCACGCGTCTGGGTTGGGTCATACAAGGTCCCAGTTATGACATCAATGACGAAAGTCCGAAAAAGTTCAGCCTCAATCTTTGTCAATGTCAATCTACTGACAATCAACGTCATAAATTAGTCAAGGAATATTTCTCGGTTGAAAATTTTGGAGTGAAAATGAGCGACAAAATATTGGAGTCAAAACAAATTCAGCGCGCACGACAAATCCTGGAATCGGCCACAATAAAAAAAATGGACGTTATGAATCCGACGAGATCGAACTACCCAACAGCTATGACATGGCATTGAAAAGGCTGTGCTGTCTTGAATCGAAGATGGCAAAAAATCCTCAAATGGCCGACAATCTACGTAATCAAATTGAACAATTTGTCAGTAAAGGATATGCCAGAAAAATGTCGTCAGCAGAGCTGAAAGTAAAACACTATCGAGAATGGTACCTTCCCATCTTTACTGTCTTCAATCCAAAAAAGCCAAATAAAGTAAGAATTGTTTGGGACGCAGCAGCAAAAGTAAGAAATGTTTCACTCAATTCAATGCTGTTAACGGGGCCGGACTTACTAGCACCATTGGTAGACATTCTTCGCCGATTTCGAGAAAGACGCATAGCTGTTTTGGGTGATATAAAAGAGATGTATCACCAGATTCGTATAACTGAAAGGGATCAAAATGCTCAAAGATTCCTCTGGCGGGACGGTAACACATCGAAAAAGCCCGACGTCTACGTCATGTTAGTAGCCACTTTCGGGGCTACTTGCTCGCCATGTACAGCGCAATTCGTCAAGAATAAAAACGCAAAGGAGTACGCTGCCATAATTTGCATAAGAAACTTAGTGACGTCATTTTGAGAGAGAAAATATATGAAATTCTCTCTCAAAATGTCATCACTAAGTTTCTTATGCAAATTACGGCAGTACGGAGAACATTATCCGGAAGCTGTCGATGCAATTATCAACAGTACTTACGTAGATGATTTAGTCGATTGTGTTCATCACCTCAAAGATGCTACCAAATTAGTCGACGGCGTAAAATTCGTTAATCAACAAGGTGGATTTGAAACGAGGAATTTTCTGGCCAACTCAAAAGAATTATTGCAAAAAATTGGAGAACAAAATACAGAACAAAGTAAGAACTTGAACATCGGCACCGACCCAACGCTTGGAACTGAAAGGGTCCTTGGTATGTTCTGGAACGCAGAGACGGACAATTTCACCAACTCATTGAAATATACCCGAGTCAATCAAAACGTTCTTAGTGGCGAACACTGGCCGACGAAACGGGAAGTACTGCGCGTGGTAATGTCCATCTTTGATCCACTGGGCTTACTCGCAAATTTCTTGGTGTACGCAAAAATATTGCTTCAGGAAATTTGGCGGAGCAACACCGAATGGGACGAGCAAATTTCAGCTACGCTCCAACTTAAGTGGCAAAAATGGATAGCCGCCCTAAAAGACGTCGGAAACATTAGCATTCCCCGTCTGTATTCGCCGAAAATATCCCCCGCAACACCGCAATCAATCCAATTACATGTTTTTGTGGATGCAAGCGTGGAAGCCTTTGCTGCTGGTGCATACCTTAGAATCACAGATTTTGATGCCATTGACTGCTGCTTGATTGGATCCACAACAAAAGTTGCTCCAAATAAACCGATGCCAGTCCCCAGACTCGAACTACAGGCGGCAGTGTTGGGTACCCGATTATCCTCAAGTATAAAATCAAGTCAGCGACTAAATATCGATAAAGTCGTTTATTGGTCCGACTCAAAAACCGTCATGGATTGGATAAACTCTGAGGCTCGTCGATATTATCAGCTTGTCGGATTTCGAATTGGGGAAATTCTAGAGTCGACAGACCCGAAGGAGTGGCGATGGGTTCCCACTAAGCACAATGTGGCTGACGAGGCAACGAAATCTAAAATCGTAAAATTAGACTCATCATCTCGTTGGTTCTTTACGAAGATGAAAGCACTTGGTTCATCGAAGAAAACAAGAAAGGGTACACCACAAACGAAGAAATGAGACCTAGTTTCGTTATGGCGTGCAGAAAACGAAATGAGTTGTCAGTTATCGACGTTAAACGATTTTCTCAACGGAAGCACGACGTAAAAGGATTTTCTCAGTGGAATCACTTGACTTTTTCGCTTTACCTATAATCATCTTTGCCGCCTGGCTCTCTTAAAAATCGGAGCAATAACACCGAAGCTCCAGTTAGCAGGTACGGTAGAAGATTCCATGGCCAAATTAAAAATCCTACGAAGCCATTGGATCCCACCTGATTCGCTGTACTTAATAAATTCTGTCCTGATTGCCCCATTGTCTAAAATGCCACTACAGCCCTCTTTCACACCACCGCGCCTGATGCCTTTAATCGCCGATCAAAATTTCTTACCCCTTCCTTGACCTGTCTCTTCCAATTCCTCCCCGAACTTCTTCCACTCCCTGTCCCTCGCCTCTTCTAGTAAAGCATTCACCTTTTTCCTACAGGCCTTATAAGCCCCTTTCTTCTCAGCCGTCTTATCCTGTAGCCAGACTAAATACAGTTTCCTTTTCTCCAATACAGCTTGCTTGATATCTGCGTTCCACCAACCCGTCTTTTTATTTCCACCCCCGCTAGCTACACTACCCAGACATTCCTCAGCTACACCCAAGACAAGTTCCTTAAAATTCGCCCATTCAGCTTCAATGTCCCCGCAGTCAGTGGGAAGCCCCTAAAATACCCCGGTGAATTTTGCCATAAAACGAGACCTAACTTCCTCGTCCTTGAATTTGCCAACCCGAAACTTGCGACTGATCACTTTCTTCCTTTTAGCCTGACAGAGTTTACCAACGGACAGATGGGTACCCAAGAAGTGGTGGTTCGAACCGAAGGTTAAACCCCTGAAAGCACGAGTTTCCCTGACTAACTGCCTCTTGTCCTGTTCTATAATCACGTAATCAATTATGGACTTGTGACCCAAATTATCATTAACGTACGTATACCGATGAATCCATTTGTGCTTATAGAAAGAGTTGGTTATTGCTAACCCATTGAAATCACAAAAATCTAACAAACGTTTACCATTCGAATTCAAAGCAACTTCCCCGAATCTACCCATTACCCTTTCATAAGCTGAGTTATTTTTACCATTTCCTATTCTTGCATTAAAATCGCCCAGCAAAATCAAAGATTCATTTCCCTTTTTCTTAACTACGTCCCCTAATTGCCCGTAAAAAGTGTCCAAGTCAGCAGCAAGGGCTATACAGAAACCCACATTAGCCTTTCATTTACGAAACGCACATTTAGGACAAACTTGACCAATTCCTTCCTGATAGCGATTCCAACTCCCCAGTTTACCCTACCAGACTGAACCCCGGACAAAAACACCTTATAGTCGCCCACATGTTCTTCCGCCTCTCCTTTCATCCTAACGTCGCTCAGCGCTAATATGTCTATACCGTAGCCCTTAGCCAGATCAACCAGTTCATCCTTCCGACCCCGAAACCCTCCGTTAGCGTTAAGACTCCTCATAAACAAACCATCAATCATTTTGCGTTGCCTGATCGCCAACGATGGGGTACCTATCGCATCCCGCGTTGGTCGTGCTTGTGAAATTACGTCGACATTAAATTGTATTGGAACATGCTGAGAGGGCAATATTGAAATCACCTCAATTTTCTCTACAACTGAGCAAAATACCATTTTTGGGGGTAGGGCTGACCTCAATACCGACCAAAGGCCCTAAGTAGAGGCCTCGGACACATACTTCATTAGACAAAAATGTTTACCTCATTTTGCTCTGCAACATGGGACCGACATGGCCCACTTGAGCCCTAAGCACAGGAAAAAGTTTCTTTTATAAACTGTCGGTCATGCCTAGATCTTTCAAACAAAAAAAAATTTGAAAATCGGAAAAAATTTACTCGCGTTATGTACAAAAAACACAGGACTCAAATTCAAAAAAGATTGTCGGCTATGCCCAGGTCTAGGTTTCTAGCCGCCGCCCCTATTGCAACCCCGTATCGTGTTTCTTTGTTCTTTAAAATAAATAAAAAAATTGCATTTGCGTTCAATAAAAAAATTTTTACGTCAATTACATTGGATGCCAAAAAGCTACAAATTTACAAGAAATTCTGTCATCGATAAACCAAATGACGCTCGTTAGTTAAGGTGAATTTGTGAATTCTGCCACAGGAAAACAAATGACTTTGATGACTCTTAATGACGCATTTGTGAAAAAATGTTTTCCGTAGTCTGACTAAAGTTTTCAGATTTTTTTTAAATTTCTTCAAAGGTCAAATGATGTAACTACTTACTTCCTTATGTGGGTAATGTGGGTAATTTGGGCAAAGTGGATATCCATATGATGCAAGTAGTAACTTTGGTCATTAAATGATTTCAGGCATCGTTGACAAGTGTATGACTTCACTTCTAAGGAAGAGATTTTCATTCTTTCGATCGTGCGGTAATGAGCTACTCACCTGTATGGGTCCACAGATGGCTTTGTAAATCGTTTATTCGAGTAAAAGATTTATTGCACTGGAGACAAGCGAAGGCTTCCTTTCCTAAAAAAAAGTTATTTGTATTCTCGCGTTCGTTGGAATTAAACCAACTTCTTACCTGTATTGGTCTTTTTGTGTGTTTCTAAACTTTGTTTTTGTGTAAACGTTTTGTTACATTGATCACAAGTAAACGGCCCCTCGTCTAAAAGAAATGTATCTATTTGTTGAGAACTTCTTTGGCCGTAACCTACAAATCACTAGCAATCCTTTTTAAAATGGACAAACGGACAAAAGAATAGCTAGTATATTTGATTGAATTATAAGAAAGATCAGCAGGCGAAAGATAATTAAAGATCTTTATGGAGAAATACCCCTCCTCCTCCCTCTCCCCTCCCCAATACAAACAATAACGCGGAAAATTATGCTACGTTTAACTTGAAGTGAGCTAAAACCGAGCAAATTGATCGACACAGCTGTGAATGTTTAAATAGAAAGAAAGGAAATCAATAGGAAAGGGAAGAATTTGGTAAACAAGTGTGAGATTTCTCTCCTTAAAAAGAGATTTTCATTCTTTCGATTGTGCGGTGAAGTAATTTCTAGGTACTCGCCTTTGTGGGTCCTCTGATGCGTTTTTAAATTAGATTTTTGAGTAAAAGATTTATCGCACATAAGACAAGCGAAGGGTTTCACTCCTGAAAAAGAGATTTTCATTCTTGCGAACATGCAGTAAAGCACCCTTCACGTACTCACCTGTGTGCGTCAACTGATGTGCTTCTAAAGTGCCTTTCGAGTAAAAGATTTATCGCACAGAAGACAAGCGAATCGTTTCACTCCTGAGAAAGAGATTTTCATTCTTGCGATCATGCAGTAAAGTAGCCTTCACGTACTCACCTGTGTGGGTCCTCTGATGCTTTTCTAAATTTGCTTTTTGAGTAAAAGATCTATCGCACTGGAGACAAGCGAAGGGTTTCACTCCTAAAAAATAGATTTTCATTCTTGCGTTCATTCGGTGCAAATATACCAACTTCTTACCTGTGTGGATTATTTTGTGGAGGTATAAAGCTTCTTTATGTTTAAACGTCTTGTTACATTTCGCATGGCTACAAGCAAACGGCCTCTGGTCTGAAACAAAAGTATCTATTTGTTGAGAACTTCTTTGGCCGTAACCTTCTACTTACCAGAGTGAGTTGCCGTGTGTTTCTTCAGTAGGGACATAAAGGGGAAACGTTTTTTGCAAGTGAGGCAAACGAACGGCTTCTCGTCTGCATTTGGTTCAACCTTATGAAAAATTATATAAAAATTATATGAAACGAAGCGTCAGGTTAGAGCGCATGAAATCAGAACCATTTACATTGTAGCGGAAATTAAAATCGAACCAAGAAACATCAGGTGATTCTGAAAGGAGGTCTTGTGCTTCTCTTTGGCACAGATGCGCAGAGATGTTTCACGTGATTTGGAATGTCTTTGCTGCTGGAAAGCTAACACTAAAGTTTTGTTCATGTTCTTTCGAAGGCGTTGCAGCTTTTGAGTGTGCAAAAAAGCGCCTCTTTGCACCGCATTTTTTCTATTTGTTTTGAAGTTCGAAACCTCAAACGGAGCGTTGCATTTCACTTTTTTTGCATTAATTAATTCTTACCTCTGGCACATCAGCGTCCATGTTAAAAACAAATCAAAATTAGAATTCCGTTGATGGCACCGAAGGACGATACACAACACACGAAACAAAGTAAACCACCAACGAGCTTCACGAAACGACGCAAACGTTTTGACCAATTGCATTAAGTTTTGTAGGTATGTGTTCTTTGTACTACAACGGCCAACGACATCTGGTGGACCAAACTCGAAAACTAGTACTTTTTTGAAAATGATGAACGTAAATTGTTGACAACTTTCGTGCTTGCATGTAACCGCCAAAAATCATGTTTTTATGAGACAATTTGGTAACCGCAGATGAACGAAGAAATTTTTGTTTTTGAAGTTTCAATGGGAATGTGTGAAAAATCCACAATTTCATCCGTTTTTTCAGATGACGCTCGGAGGGAACAGTCTAGTGTTGATGAAAACCGGTACATCAGCACTTGGCAAAGGTATTTATAGTTGTTTACGTCACAAGGACAAGAGCCGAAAGTACTTCTCCGAGTGACGTGTTAAGTTTTGCTGTCTGCTACTTACGAAAGTTGATCACGATTCACGATATATTATGTCAATATGCTCCCTACGATATTAATCCATTGAGGGCTATTTGACAGTACTGCTATGAAAAGTACATTGCGAAGATTTTCGTTGACATTCTTTGATGTTTTTAATTTTTCATAAATTCTTGAATTTCATTTTCTACTAAAGAAGTAATTTGTTCATCATATCGCATTAGAAAATTTTGAGAAGCAAAACAAATTACAAATTACCAGACTGTTGACACTCGAGGTGACGTGACATTTCTCCGCCGCAAATAACGCCCGAAGCGTTATTACGGCCGGGCGCTGATAACGCCCGCCCGGGCGTTAATAACGCCCACATTGCGGGCGCTAATAACGCCTGGGATGTTATTAACGCCTGCACTCCGGGCGCTAATAACGCCCGGGGTGTTATTAACGCCCGCACTCCGGGTGTTAATAACGCCCAGCTATATAATTCGGTACACGGTCACCATTGAGCTTCAAGAATAAATTGGAAGTTATTTAAATTCAGAAGCTTAGGACATTTCAATTTCAATTCGTTTTGTATTGTTTTTATTCATCCCTTTTACTCAATTTTTTAAATTTCAAAATCGTTCAATCGCTCAATGACTTTCATAAAGTTTTCATGTAATTTTTTGATTTCTTACTGACAACTTTTTTAAAAATAAAAGAGCACAGAAAAAAATTCTTCCATCTAGTGGCATTCTGTATGATTCTGCTAATCAATCCCTTCCAGTGACGTTCTGTATAAGGAAGATTTTCCTCTAGTCAACTCCTTCAGTGACATTCTGCATAAGGCAAATGTTCCTCTTACTCAACTCCTTCTAATGACATTCTGTATAAGGAAAATGTTCCTCTTACTCAACTCCTTCTAGTGACATTCTGTATAAGGAAGATTTTCCTGTAGTCAACTCCTTCTAGTTACATTCTCTATAAGGAAAATTTTCCCCTTAGTCAACTCTTTCTAGCGGCATTCTGTATAAGTAAAGTGCGGCCAAGATTTATTTTCCATTTTTTGGAAAGACACCAACAGTCACCACTTTCTAGTTGAAATTTTCGGCCTTTGAAACCGCATCATGTTTTTTTTAAAGCTGTTAGAAATCATTGTACAAATGTCATCTATATATTTCACGTTGTACACCTCTAAAAGAATAAGACTGTAACTCTCAACATTTTTAAAAAACTTATTACACAAAAAGTGGGAAAATTTTCCCCTTAGTCAACTTCTTCTGGTTACATGCTCTATAAATAAAGTTATTTATTAAAATGCCATTTTGTAGCGTTTATCCAATTATTCAGCTGGGCGTTATTAGCGCCAGGAGTGCGGGCGTTAATAACACCCTGGGCGTTATTAGCGGCCGTAGTGCGGGCGTTAATAACACCCGGGTGTTATTAGCGCCCGGGGTGCGGGCGTTAATAACACCCCGGGCGTTATTAGCGCCCGGAGTGCGGGCGTTAATAACACCCCGGGCGTTATTAGCGCCCGGAGTGCGGGCGTTAATAACGCCCGGGCGAGCGTTAATAACACCCCGGGTGTTATTAACGCCCCGGGCGTTATTTGCGGCGGAGAAATGTCCTGCCACCACACTCGACATGCCACAATGTTACCATATGAAAAATGATGATAAGGATTTTTATCATTCAGTTCAGTACTCCTGTGAACTTTTATGATCATTCACTCTGGCAACCCGGATACTTTCTTGAAACATCATTCACACTAACACAAACGCATATGCTGCTAGTACTACCAAATGCAACTAAGTTCAATCCAGCGCGTCGATTTTAAGAAAATATTTTCATTTTATTTTATGAAGGACCTCCTTCCACATCTTCGAAAACATTTTAAGGACTGCGACTTGATTACAGACACAGATGGTAAAATGCTACTGGCACCAGATGCTGTTCGTAACTTGTTTTTGAGTTCAAGGCCTAACCTTTTGATCTCAGGACGGATATAGTACATACGTCGGACTTAAATACTTTTCCTGTACTTAGCATTTTTACGTCTCATTTTGAAGTCAGGGAGTCCTACATGTCCGAAATTTTGCAACAGTTGAATAAAGTATTGCACAACGGATTATGACATTTTGTTAGACCCAACAAACTTCTTATCTTTTTCGAAAAATTTGCGCCGAGCGCAATTTGTGTGCCTTTAAACGTATCGAATTCTCAACATAATTTCCATCGCAAATGTCCTTTCACTTAGATGTACGTCGACTATGGACAGGCGCGTCGAGTATGGGGGGGGGGCGAGAAGGGCAACGACCAATTCGAACATTTAAAAGCGAAAGTCATATAAAGCAAGTGTTTTTATAACTTTCATAATCGTTAGGTAAATCAAAATAAGTGAAATGACACATTATTTTTGCTTAGAAATATTTGATGAATTTTAGGAAAAATCAGTTACCTCCAAATTTTGAATTGTACTAATATGTCGTGTATGAATTATTATTAGGGGTCGTCCACACATGAAGGGCGGGTACGTACGGGGGGGTCTGTAAGCCTGTTCATAGTGGAAGCCAAAAAGTGCACAGGGAGGTCTCAACTTAAAAAGTTTTGTGCTTCAACTTGCGTCAATTTTGACACGATACTGCCCTTCTGAAGATGCAGGTTTTTTCTGATGATTGCGTACTTTATACCCAATAAGGCTTTTCGCACAAACTGTAGCCAATCGCTTTTGAGAGCAAGGCGTGCCTCAAAAATGACGCAAAATTTGAATTTGAATTTGAATATGAAATCATTTATGTAAAACCTTTGCAGCAGTTCATGATAATTTCAATTTTAGCAGCTTTTCGGTACAGGGCCAGCTGTCAAAATCGATTGACTACATTTTGTACGAAACGACTCATATAGTGACCTTTAAAAGCTTTAAAATTCAGTATTTTTAATTCGAATTTTTAAGTTGTTGCGTACTTACGAAGGGGGGGGGGGGGAGGGAGGTATTGGTCGAAATGTACGGATGCGTACAGGAGGACGGGGTCTAAAAATCGCATTTTCTTGCGTGCGTAATATGTGGACGACCCTTTATCCAGATAAAAGGCGATAACAGAAACAATTTGCAGGAACGCCATAGATAAAATACAAATGAAAATAGGATAGATCTGTATTTCGGGAAAATTCTGGTTCCCGAGCTAGAGCTCTTTGAAGTTTGTAGAGAGGGCCCCATATATGAAAAATTCTACGGAAAAAACACAATGTAATTTTCTATATTCTGAATGACAATACTTAGAGAGCTGCTCCGGCGAAGTTACATAGAGTTGCGAGTTGTAAGTAGAATTTTTCGAGACCCTAAGCAAATCACTGACAGCTGTCAAGGGGTTGTCCCTAAATTACGTAACGCTCGAGGGGGAGGGCGGTGGTCAGAGAAATTGATACGGTTTGTTATAAGGGGGGTGTACTTGTGGCAATGTTACGTAACAAAGTTATGTTCGAAAATTTATATTTTTCACTGAATTTTTTAAATTTTGTAACGATCTATCATGCTAAAGATCATCTTAGAGTTACAATCGGAGTAGCTCAAAAGACTGTTTGAATTGCAAACTGTTGGCCATGATGGCAATTCAAACTATCTTTTGAGCTATTGAGAAGAAATTCTTCTTAGTTCAAATTCAAATTCTTCAAAAGCTATAGAAATTCAAGTCGGTTGCTCTCCAAATCGTTTTGTGAGAACGTTTTCTAGTTTATGAACTTTTATGAGTGACGTTTTTGACATCATGAATTTACTTGAAAGTATTTTTGAAAAATAATTTTGAATTTTGTTACGTAACATAGGGGGGGGGGGTGTGCAAGAGATTGTTACGCGATGTGACACCGATGGGGGGAAAGGGTTCTTACCCCGAAAATCGTGTTACGTAATTTAGGGACAGCCCCCCAAAGGTATCTTAGATTTTTTAAGGCCAAAAATACGTTTTTCTTGGTTTTTGAATTTTGAATTGAACAACACTTAGAGAGTTCTTTCACATATCATTTATGGACGGTACAATTACAATAGGGAAAATAAAAAATGAAAAAATGCAGATAAAATTTCGTAAAAGGAAAATACATTTTGATATCTGCGTTTTTGAATTAAATATCTGCAATTTTTATTTTTTTATCTGCCTTTTTGAATTTTTTATCTCAACATTTATTATAATTCTAACATTTATTATTCCAATTTTAGTTGTTACAACTCGAGACTTCCAAAACGACTGATATCCAAAAAAACTCAAAGCGTCACCTCGCCCGATATTAGTTGTTTTAGAAGTTGAAACATAGGGAATGCAACACACTACCTCAGTAAGAGTTTTTTTTTTAATTTTTGATAAGGTTAGGGCCTGATGAATCTTTATTATTATTATTTGACCCGTACGAAGTACAAGAGGTCCTATACGTTTACTACAAACAATTTTATTGTAACATGGGGTAGATCGAGGTGGGAGTGGGGGGGATGCATCTATTATCGTCTAAATAAGACGAATCAGCAATAAAAAAATGTCCGTCTGTCCGTCTGTCCGTCTGTCCGTCCGTCCGTCCGTCTCCACTTTTTTTCCAAACGGCTCAACCGATCAGCCTAATCTTTTTTTTCCCTGAAAGGTACATGCCTCCCATGATTCAAGTTCGAAGATGAGCAAAATCGATCAAGTGGTTCCGGAGATATGGTCGAGGAAGTGACTATAAACATGATTTTTCGAGGGTCGGTGAAACTTTTTCGCAAATACCTCAGCAAGTAAAGCACGGAATTTGCTCAATTTGGTGTCAAATGAAAGCATTTGATGCCAAAAAACTGGGGAATTTTTTTTGTTGGAATCGGGTCAGGGGTCTGGGCACTGGGAGCCATGGAATGGGCGAAAATAAATTTCTCTGCCCAAAATGATAAGAGATAGTTTTTTTCAGTATTTGCTTAAATACGCAATACAGGACTTACTTTCAAAGGCAAAGTTGTAGAGAATCAAATTTTAGCGAACACGTGTCTCAGGGTTTTGGGGAAATATGGCCCAATGCTGGTATATGGCCACTTCAATAATTGGGCAGGATGACCTAGATCTCCAGAACTATGAGAGGTAGAAAGTTGGTTCCAAGGACAAAGTTGTAGACAATAAAATTTTAGATAACACGTGTTTCTGGGTTTGAGGGAAAAACGACTTAGTCCTTGGATATAAGCTTTTCTAGATTTGGAATGGTCTGAGACGTACTTTGGTAGGGCCTTTGACATTACCTTGGGTAATTTCTTTGGATCTTTGAAATTCTTACAGTTTTAAAAGAACAGAAAACGTTGGATTGTTTGCTTATTTGTATATTTAGGTACGTTCGAGTCACTTTGCCACATCTATTCTGTTTGTCACATCTATTCTGATACGTACGGGTCTTTGGTTATGTTTATAATTATAAATTATGTTATATGCTCTCTAGCTAATTTAAACGCTTTTGACTCGTTGCATAAATTAAAAAGATGGAGCGTGAATCTTTTGAAAATGTTCAAAATGAATATATCAATCGACTTAATTAAAGGAGAGTAACAATCACTCGCGACAAGCTGATCGTATGAAAATAACTCGGGTGTCATGTCTGGTTTGCGCAATCATAGTTTTATATTTTTTTTTTATTTGGGGGGGGGGGGGGTATTGGAACAGACAGGCGGGTTTTGCCCCCCACGACCCAAACTAAAGTCGGCGCGCCTGACTACGGACAAAATTTAAAATCAGCGAGAAGTACAATGGTCTAGACCTCTCTCTTTAATAAAGCTCTATGATGATGACATTGATATTTTCTGTATTCAGTAAAGGTTTTCGTGTGAGTTGAGTCAAGAATATGGCACGTAAGAATGATCTTGGCTGACCAATTTAGACTTTTGTGTAACACCTGCAGTTACGGATCGTTCGCAAATTACGTCACGCTTTTATCGGAATTTCAGACACCCCCCTCCCTTCTTGTAACGTTGCGTCACAATCACCCTCCTAAAAATTACGTCACGTTACTATCCAATTTTTGTGAATGGCTCCTTATTTGAGGCATATTTCTGCATTAGCCACATTGAAGTCTAGCTCTTACCCATCAACTTCAGCAGCTACGACGTTTTTATGCTCCACACTCTTGTAATTTATTTGGCCGAGATTCAGCGGCACTATCGGTTCAGAGTTTCATAAGTTTCATATACGAGACGAGATGTTGTTTGGAGCGAGGTTTGGAGGACGTAAGATGACACAGCAGAAATGATAAAATTGAATTTTGCTCCCCAGAGGCCGATTAAAAACACACTTTCCCAATGATTGAACTAATGAAATTATGCAACTTTAATGAATATTTGAAAGAATTTCTATCAACCGTAACTTTTCCGCTGAGCATTGGCACGCAAAGAAACGAAAAGCACGCAGATTTCTGCCCTGAATTGATATATGAACAAATATATACGAAAATGGTAACAACACCCATAATAAAACGATATAATAAAAAGCTTTTTGACATGTCAGAAAAATAGCTTAAGCGTGTTTTAGATTCATCACGTATTTTTGCGGTGTTTTCAATTGGAATAACATATAAAATCAGCTCAATAAACATTGGGAAATGTTTACTTTTATTGAAATCTTTATGGAGGGCGATAAATTTTGATACCCAGCCTTTTTTGACGAAATATCAATATTGAAAAGGAGTAAATAGACGTCAGTATAGCCTCATATTCATATGCATATAATGTACATATTTGCGGGAAAGTGATCTTCTTGCGGCATTGAGTTTATTTGCCAAGGGTTTCTTTGGTGGAGTCATTTATACGAAAAGTAAAAGAAAGCTTGTCGTGCGGTTTAAATGTGATTAGCATTTGCGAAAGTTGGAGAACGTTGAAATTATTTGATTGTCACACTAAATTGGCTGTAAATATGTTTCCTATTCTATGTTTTGCATTGTTTATTTCACCAAAATTTACAGCACAGATTTTCACATTGAATTTACAAATAATGACGACAGTTATCACTGTGAAGTACCTACCCTACAGTGGGCAGAATATAATTTTCGTGTTTTTAAGCACACCACTAATCCACATTTCGTTCCACATGCGATATATCAAAGTTAACACACGATAACTAACTGGTTACAATGAAAGTCGAATGCAAATTTTAATAGCACCAAGTGAAACAAGTCATCACCACGAACGATTTATTATTATTTTCTTTATTTCAACTCATATAAATACAGCTGCAATGGTTAACAGTTTAAAAATAAATTTACAGTCATCTTGATACTTCGATACTCTCGACCCTACAACGAAATAATTTTTTTATGCTCTTACACTAGTGGGTCTGACATTTTTGACGCAATTTTTTTTAAACACAACGTAACGTCGCTTTAATTTGTTTCTGTATCGAAGCTGAATGTGGCACCTTTCTCCGATTTTCTCAGAACTTTTGTAACTGGAAGAAAATCTCTAGACGCTTAACGCGTCATTCTTTTCAGAACTTTTGTAAGGACTTGCGTCACACCTCCTCTGAAAGAAGTTTTTTTTGTGAGTATATAAGTACTTTTGTAAGTTTATCTCTCTACAAATATAAAAAATTTACAAAAAAATTTTGAAATTGAAAATTGCTAGAGAAAGCCACCTTCAGCACAAAACCCTAGGAAGCCTTATTGGATGACCTCACGCTTGTCGAGAATAACTGCAAAACTTCAAAAAACCTGATGCAAGTTGGAGAGTGCTAGAGAATGCCACAATAATCCCATGAACCTAGGAAGCCCCATTGGATGACCTCACTCATGTCGAGAATAACAGAAAAATATCAAGAAACTGTTGGAAGTTAAAGGAAGTGATTGCATCCTGGCATTCTGTAATTATTCCAAAAAATCCTTTGCCTTTAGAAGCAACTTTCTTATTCTCATTGTTCTAGAGATATGTGTCATCCCCCATTTCTAGATACGGTCATATCTCAAGATTGGGCTATATTTCCCCAAAACCCTGAGACATGTGTTCGCTAAAATTTAATTCTCTACAATTTTGCCTTTTCAAGCAACGTTCTAACTCTTAGAGTTTTAGAGTTGTTGAGTCATCTTGACTGAAGCTACCCTCAAAATTTCAGCAAAATCGTCGAGGCCGTTTTCGAGATCCTTAAAAGTAACAAAGTAAGAATATTTGCAAAATCGATCTGTTAAAAATATCCGCTTTTCCCTCATTTGTACGAGAAAATGAAAATTTCAAAAATTGGTATCTTCGGATCGACTGAACCGATTTAAATAAGTAAACATATTCAAGGGACCCGTACGTATCAGAATAGATGTGGCAAAAAGAATAGATGTGGCAAATAGAACAAATCTTGCAAAAAGACTCGAACGTATATTAATATAGTAATAAGCAAACAGTCCAACGTTTTATGTTCTTTTATAACTATAAGAATTTCAAAGATCCATAGACATTACCCAAAGTAATGTGAAAGGCCCTACCGAAGTACATCTCAGACCATTCAAATCTAGAAATGGTTATATCCAAGGATTGGGCCCAATTGGGCCATTTTCCCCTAAAACCCTGAAATTTTGTTCTATAGAACCTTGCCTTTGGAAGCAACCTTCTACCTCTTACAGTTCTAGAGATATGGATCATCCCTCCCAATTCTAGAAGTGGTCATATCCCAGAATTGTGGTATTTTTACCCAAAACTCTGAAACACATGTACCCTAAAATGTAGCCAAATTTGCCGTTTGAAAATTATGTGTTTCACATTTTACTCACATATTTTCACATAAATGTGACCACATCTGTGAAAAAAATGTGAAATGTGAAATTCCCATTTTCGATTTTTTGTGTTTGAAATGTTTGTACGCATACAAAAACTAATACAAACTAAAAATTAGGTCACATCTCAGCAACTGAAAGCATCCACGGCTCGAAAACTAACACAAAAATGAATAAATATGAAAATTGTATTCTTCCCTTAGAACGATGCAGATCTATGATTTTCTTTATTCTGACTGTTCTATGTAACATATGAAAATTCATTTTTTGAAAAATATAACAATTTCTAAGAGTCACTTCGCATCGCACGCATGTCAGCTCCAGGCAATGCACCAGAAAATAAAATTACTTAATAAATATTGCGGTGAGTTTTTTTTACAGCAAAAATTACAAGGAAGAAACTTAAGAAGTTAAAAAGAAACAAGTTCAAACCTCGGTATTTTACTTCAAAACGCTTTCAAGATGACAAATGTTTCGTAGCTACTTCATATTTGTGTAATAAACGAATGTGTCAAACAATTTTACAGATGTCAGTGCTGACTATTCGAATCGACTGATGTCCATCAATTGTTCGCGTTTCCCGCAACTCCCAGAATTGCTGTTCATTGTGTGAATGTTACCATTTGAAAATATGTGGAAAAAGTGAACGCTTCCAGCAACTCCCTGACACCGTAGCTTGTGGATGACCACTTAGGTCACATCTTGGCGCATTTTCACCTACAGAATTGATATGTGGCTCATTATTAGACGTGAATGTGAATGTGCCTTCCAAAATTTCACATTTCATATTTTTTCACATAATGTGACTCACATCTGTGGAAAAAAATGTGAATCACATTTTTTCACATCTTCATATTTTCTGGGTATTTTTTTTTTTGGATCATAAAAAAGTAAGTTCAACTTAAATGTGGTCACATCTCGTCTATAGAGAGCCAAGGGAGGTCAAAACATGCTAAAAATACGCAAAAATCCGGTAATTTACATAGAAGTCGTCACAATGCGTCCACAATATAGCTCAAAAAGTCGCATCTAAGCCATATCTAGAGCAATTTGGGTAAGCTCTTTCAAATCAGAAGTCGTTTTTGACGTAAGTCACATAGATCCAGAAAGTGGGTCGTTTGAAAGTAGCCAGATTTCACATATGATAAAATTTTCATGAAATATTCACCAAATGTAAGCAAAAATATTTTTCATTTCCACGGTTCTCGGTTAATTTTGTATTTTAGGTTACCCACAACTACTTTAGTTGAAACACTACTATGGTATAGTGGGCCGATAGAGATCAAAAGATAACAACTATACCCAAGAAAATTGGTAATTTGCATGAAAGTTGCTTTCTTTAACATTTTCATGGAAATCTTCACATTTTATAATGCTCAGTTTTGTTATTTTAACAACGAAAAACAAGTTCAACTATAAATATGACCACACAATAGTTACCAGCAGCCGAATGTAAGCCGAATATCATGTTAGGCACAGAAAACGACAATATCTTTTTAAAAAATCCTTCGAATTTTATGACTTTTAATAAAGTGTCTGATGTTTAGAAAATTTACCTTTCACAACAAAACACGGGTTACATTTACAACTTGCTCATATGTGTTTTCGTCTCAGATTGATAATATTAACAAAAACTGAAAATTATTAACGATTCCCGCATCTCCCTGGAATCCGTCGAGTCGAAAATTAATTATTTTTTTTGTTTACTTTCTTCATCAATTAAAATTCGTAAAGGTTGGCCATTATACTTTGATGACTGAATATGAAGCATAACCACCTTCATGTGAATTTATTTCCTCACTTCATTTGGAGGTGCACAAATATTTTCGCACCTCATTTTATTTTCGCACCTTCAAATGAGGGGCGATAATATACTTTTCATCCCGCTTCAAACTACTCATGAAAAAATCAATTTTCGCCCCTTATTTGAGGTGAGAAAATATGAATTTTCGCCTAACAAATGTGAAAAGTTACTTTTTGTCACTGGTGATAAAAAGTAAAACCAGTTATAAAACGACCTCTTTAACGTCACCGAAACGATGCATGAGAAAGTTCACTTTTCACAACGGCGTTGCATAATAGTATATTTTGTCACGAGTGATGAAAAGTTGAATTTTTCGGTACTACTCGTAAGCTTGTCCTAGCGGTTACGGTGACGTTGGAGAGGTCGTTTTATAACTGGTTTTACTTTTTATCACCAGTGACAAAAAGTAACTTTTTATCACCCAAATGAGTGATAAAAAGTAACTTTATGCAAGTAACTAACTAATCCTAGTTCCTTAACTTTGGATTCTTTGCTTTGAAAATGCACTGTTGTATTGAAAATGATCATTTTCTAAAGGTCTTACCTCCGAATCCGCCGAACCGATTTTAATGAGTGAAATGAGTGGAATTTCTCGAGCTTGATTTGAACTTGCCTGTTCTTGCATATATGGTTCCAGATAAAGGACGCATAGGTAAGGATAGGTCTAACGATGGTCGTGGTCTTCTGCATTGCCACAAAGCGATAGTAGCTTTTTGCAGCCGCTCGTCTAGGTTCTCGTTCCAACACAGCCTGCTATCCAGGATTATGCCTAAGTATTTTGGTATGTGAACAAATTTGACGGGAGTCCCTTTTATTATTGGGATTTTGATTCCTTCAATTTTATTCTGTCTTGTGAATAATATCGTTTTCGTTTTAGTGGGGTTGACTGATAGTTCGTTCCTGTCGCACCATGCACTGACTAAATTTAGCACCGTTTGAAGAAGCTCGTAGAGAGTGTTTACAAATTTTCCTCTCAGTAGTGCGGCGAGATCGTCTGAGAAACTCTCCGTTTGGAAGTTTCTGTCGTTCAGCATTGTAATTAGTTCGTTTACCACAAGACACCACAGCGATGGCGGTAAGACCCCGCCTTGTGGGCAACCCTTCGAAACCGCTACAGTTATGTGTGAATTTCCACAGTTTACAAATATTAGCCTGCCGAGCAGCATTGCCTAAATCCAACTTGTTATTCCTGGATCTATACCATGCTTTATACATGCGTTTTTATGGCCAAATAAGTGAGGTGATTAAATGCTCCCGATATGTCCATAAAGCAACCTAAAGCAAAGCACGAACTCTTAGAATCCTCAACAACATCCATTCACGAATGAATTCGACAAAATAAATGCCATGTTAGCACCAATTCAATTTTCGATTGAATTTACACTACAAACGTCTTTTGTGATTCCCCTCACAGCTTGATGTAACGTAGTGTATGTGAAAACTTGTGAAATTATATCGTCAATATTTGTGCACAGAGCAGTCCGAATTGATAGTAAGAATCGAATTTATTATTGACGTTGATATTGATGTTCACAGTCATAGAATTACAGGCCCGCAATATTACTTTCAAATATTTAACATACCAATTATCGTTGATTTGCATGAAACTCACAGATAGAAAAAGAATCTCAGTCAAACTTCTTCATTCATTGTAGATTGTAAGATTTTCAAAATTTGTAGCAAAATTGTTATAAGTAGACGTAAACCAGAGAACTGTTTAACTGTGTAGTGATTGTGTCTTCAAATTTGATAAAAGATATGACCGACCCTGAAGCCCTTACAATTTCTACACAAACTTTAGTAAAGGAATCGTTCCACACGCACCCCAGATATTTTCCATTCTTCATGATTGGTATCTCGTTCGTCCAAGTAAGAATGACAAAAGTATTAAAAAATTATTTTTTTATTTCCTTTTGTTTAGGGGTGTTTAACGATACTAGTGAGTGGAACTCTACTCGCTTTATTATTTAGCTACGATCCACAACGTCGACATGAACTCTGGAGATATCTTACAGTTATGTTAGTACACGCTGGGTAGACATTGTACGGTATTGACTCACTACTTGCTATTCATTCCTGTTTTTTTCAGTCCTCGACATCTATTGCCTAACGTCGCTTTCCAAATTATGTTGGGAGTTATCCTCGAAATTGAACATAATTCGAAACGCATTGCCATCGTCTATCTTGCATCCGTTTTGGGTGGATCGCTATTTAACACTGTTCTCACTCCAAAGAAGTATGCCGTCGGTGCTTCTGCTGCGGTGTATGGCTTGTTCTTTTCACATTTGGCGACGATTCTACTGAACTGGAATGTCGTGGACAAAAAATGGTTTCGAATAATGTTGCTCACGCTATTCATCTCATTCGATATTGCTTCGTCTCTCTACTATGAGATTTTCCTCAACGTTAACTTACATGTTAGACCGATCACTGAGAGTAACCGTTCACAAAGTGCGTCACGTTCAGTGGTACATTTTCCCCTCACAAAAATTATTATAAACTGCGTGTGGCATACTTTTAGAACGGCTCCATAGTCAGATTTTGTTAATTATTACAATTTCTTTCCACACAGGTTAGCTACGCAGGTCACTTGGGAGGTGCTCTTACTGGTTTTTTGGTATCATTTTTGGCTCTAAAGAAATTTGAAGACAACCGATGGCAAGAGACGCTACAGATAGTCTGTATTGGGTTATTGTCAGCCGGTTTCATTTTCATTTTACTGTTCAACATTTGCACACCCAATCTGTATTTACCAACTGAGTGGAATTTCGAGTATTCTGAAAGTTTGAAAAATTATTCAAGAAAATTTTTGAAGGGAGAGGTTTTAATACGAATGTAAATAAGACCACAATTTGTTTGCAAATGAACTGACACTTATTAATCGATTTATCCCCTTTTGCCGAAGCAAAAACGACTGAAAGTAGCTACATTTAAAGATGTGTGCTGGCGCTCGCCAGCCAAAACAGTGCGTCGCACGCCGCCGAAAATATTTTGCAGAGAATGTGCCTCAATAGTTTTGTAGGTCACGTACTTTTTGTGACATTTCGTAATAGAAAAGTTTCTTAGTTTTGTTGGCCGGTGAGTTTGTGTCACAATTCGTATAAGGAAAAGCTTCCCAGTTTTGTTAGCTGCCTAGTTTTAGTGACATTTAGTAAAAGGAAATCTTCCTAGTCTTGTTGACTCCCTGCATTTATACGGACGACCAAAATCCGGACACACAATAATCTGGACGACTTGTGGGTAAGACTCGCATCCAAATTAATGAACAATTTAACTTATTATTCTTTAGTGTTTATTAGGTTTACGGTTCCTGCCGACGGTTAACAGCATCGATTTGGATGCTAAAAATAAGGTTTTATGTTGGGGGTTTTTGCCCCCTCACCCCCACGCCTGCGGCAAGCTGTATTACGCCCTGCAGGAGGCCATACTTGCATGTAGCTCTGCCCCTTAGACCTCGCAAGGAGAGAAATTCCTCACTTGACACCCCTTTGCGGAGACTGTCGCTCCTCGACCCCGATTTTTTCTGTGCGCAACTAAGATCGCGGCCTGAGGCGCAGTGTTTGTCCTGATTGTTGTTCGTCCCGATTTTTGTTTGTCCGGATTATTGTAACTCCATATTTTGGTATTCCGGATTTTTGTCGTCCGTATAAAAGCCGTACGACGTTTAGTTAGATACATAGTCTCCGGAAGAGCTTCCTACTTTTGTTAGCCTTTGGTATTTTGTACATAAGTCGAGTAAACCTTTTCTGATTTTCAAAATCATTTTATTTTCATATGAAGGGACCCGAACGTATCAGAATAGATACGGCAAACAGAGTTGATGTTACGAAAAGACTCGAATGTATCTAAGTAAATATTGCCTTACGTCCACATTAAATTGATTGGAAATTGCCGAGGGGGCAATATTGAAAAACCCGTCCGAAGAAACGGTGTAAGAAAGGCCTTCTGAAAGTACAAAATTGACCCCCAAACAGACAAAAATGTTCATCCTAATTTTTTCTGCAGCATAGCCAAAAAACCATTGTTTTGTCTAGGGCCGACCTTAGGACCGTCCTAGGGTCCTCAGTAGAGGCCTCGGACAAACACTTACATAGACAAAAATGTTTCCCTCCATTTTCTCTACAACATAGTGAAAAACCATTTTTTCTCTAGGGCAGGGGGCAGACCTAGGGCCATAAGGAAATGCCTCGGACAAAGACTTCTATATACAAAATGTTTCCCTCAGCTTGCTCTGCAACATAGCAAAAAAAAAAATTTTTTGGCTAGGGCCAACCGTAGAACAGACCTGAATCCAACTTCAGCCCTAAGCTGGACCCAAATGCACTGGACCCAAATTTGTTTTTGAATATAATTCGGCACTCGATTACCTCTCAAATAGAAGAAGAATCAACAAAATCAGTTAGGATTTGTCCAATTTATGTAAGCAAACACGTTGGGGCCTAGTAGAAACTCAGTTTTAGGGTCCTGACTGAGTCCAAGAGTTTCCAATCAAAAGGGAGACAGTACTAGACCTTTCGATAAAAAAAATTGAAAATCGGAAAAGATTTACTCGAATTATGTACAAAAGACATGTTCGGCCCTAGCAAAAACTCGTTCTTAGCTGAACGGTCCCCAAGTCCAAATACTCAAATCCAAAAAAGTTTCTTCCATAAATTGTCGGCCATGCCCAGGTCTTTCAAACAAAAGAAAATTTATGAAAATCGGAAAAGATTTAGCTCGGCGAGCCTCTGGCCGACAGTGCCCAGATTCAATCCCATAAAAGATTCGATTACCTTTGAGGGAAAAACACTTTTACACGAGTCATCGTGTTGACGGATGGACGGACATTTTTACACCCGTACGAAGAACAAAGTTCTTCGAAAAGGGTTCTTATGCGTTTACCACGACGTTTTTTACCACCCCAATTTCGACCCGGGAGTAGGGAAGGAGCACTGATCATGATCCTTAGATGACGAATCAGCAATAAAAAAAATGTCCGTCCGTCCGTCTCCACTTTTTTTTCCAAACCGCTCAACCGATCACCCTAGACTTTTTTTCCCTGAAAGGTATATGCCTCCTATGATTCAAGTTCGCAGATGAGCAAAATCGGCCAAGTAGTTTCGGGGATATGGCCAAGAAGTGGAGGTCGGACATGAAATTTTCGAGGGTCGATGAAACTTTTTCGCAAATATCTCAACAAGTATAGCACGGAAATTCGTCATTTTGGTGTCAAACAAACCTAGGAAAAATTTTTTGTGGGAATCGGGTCAGGGGTCTGGGCACTTTGGCATCAAATCTCCATATTACATAGTTAAGGAAATATAGAATAAAAACTGTTTTTGTATATGGCCAAGAATCTCAATTTCGTCTGTTCCATTGGTGCCGGTGCCCCGAACCTCGACCCGATTCCCACAAAAATTTTGTTCCCAGTTTTGTGACATCAAACTCTTTCATTTAAAACCGAAATGTGGAATTTCCGTGCTATACATGCTGAGATATTTGTGAAAAAGCTTCACCGACCTACGAAAAACCATGTTTTTGGTCGCTTCCTCGACCATATCTGCGGAACCACTCCATCGATTTTGCTCATCTTCGAACTTGAATCATGGGAGGCATGTACCTTTCAGGGAAAAAAAGTTTAGGCTGAGCAGTTGAGCCGTTGGGAAAAAAAGTGGAGACGGACGGACAGACAGACGGACAGACGGACATTTTTTTTATTGCTGATTCGTCATCTCTAGACGATAATAGATGCATCCCTCCCTCCCATCTACCCCCTGTTACAATAAAATTGTTTGTAGTAAACGTATAGGACCTTTGTACTTCTTACGGGTCCAAAAATCAGCTGATTTCATTCATAAATTTACCAAAATCAGCTGACTTCATTGAAAAGTTCAAAAATCGGCTGAGTATTACTTGCAAAGATCAAAACAAAAGACTGTCACGCCCCTGATCCGAGACCTCTACTTAGGGTCCTATGACAGTACTAAGGTCGGCCCTAGCCCAAAAAATGGTTTTTTGCTATGTTGTAGAGAAAATTGAGTAGAACATTTTTCTCTATTTGGGGGTCAATTTTGTGCTTTCGGAAAGGTTTTTTTACACCGTTTTTTCGGACGGGTTTTTCAAAATTACCCTCTCGGCAATTTCCAATACAATTTAATGTGGACGTAATTTCATACACTTAAAGGTCAAGGCAATATGTACTCAATTACGTTCGAGTCTTTTGATAACATATTTTCTGTTTACCACAACTATTCTGATGCGTACGGGTCCCTTCCATATGTTTTAATCAAATACCAATCGAATTGAATAACTTTTTTATCAATGAATTGTTTTGCGGTTCGAAGCTTTAAGCGTCACCCCGATGGAATTCAGTAGTTTTGGAAGAAGGGACAAGGACTTGCGTCACATTTCCCTATTAGAAAGGGTTTCTTGTTGTGATATCAGTGGTTTTGGAAGTAGAAAAATAAAAAATTTTTTAAAGCTCTCGCCGCCGCCTAACCGAGCCGTGGCGTCGTCTTCTTCCATGGCCGAAAATGATGCCCACAACTTCCTCTACAACTTATCAAGAGTTTTTTAGCCGCCGCCCCTATTGTGACCCCGTATCGTGTTTCGTTGTTCTTTAAAATAAATGAAAAGAAATTGCATTTGCGTTCAATAAAATTACATTTTTACGTCAATTACATTGGATGCCAAAAAGCTACAAATTTAAAAGAAATTCTGTTATCGATATACCAAATGACGCTCGTTAGTTGAGGTGAATTAGTGAATTCTGCCACAGGAAAACATATGACTTTGATGACTCTCAATGTCGCATTTGTGAAAAAAAAATTCCGTAGTCTGACTAAAGTTTTCAGCTTTTTTTTAAATTTCTTCAAAGGTCAAATGATGTAACTACTTACTTCCTTATGTGGGCAATGTGGGTAATTTGGGCAAAGTGGATATCCATATGATGTAAGTAGTAACTTTGGTCATTAAATGATTTCAGGCACAGTTGACAATTGTATGACTGCACTTCTAAGGAAGAGATTTTCATTCTTTCGATCGTGCGGTAATGAGCTACTCACCTGTATGGGTCCACAGATGACTTTGTAAATCGTTTATTCGAGTAAAAGATTTATTGCACTGGAGACAAGGGAAGGCTTCCTTTCCTAAAAAAAGTGATTTTTATTCTCGCGTTCGTTGGAATTAAACCAACTTCTTACCTGTGTGGGTGTATTTGTGCTCTTCTAAATGATCTCTACGTTTAAATGTTTGGTTACATTGCGCATAATCACAAACAAACGGCCTCTCGTCGCACATAAGAATAGCTAGTTCATTTGGTTGGAATATTAGAAAGAACAGTAGGCGAAAGGTTATTAAAGATCTTTATGGAGAAAGACCCCTCCTTCACCTCCCCCCCTCCGCAATACAAAAAATAACGCGGAAAATTATTCTACGTTTAACTTGAAGTGAGCTTAAAACCGAGAAAATCGAACGACACAGCTGTGAATGTATAGTAGAAAGAAAGGAAAGCAATACTAAGGCAAAGGGAAGAATTTGGTAAACAAGTGTGAGATTCTTTCCTTAAAAAGAGATTTTCATTCTTTCGATTGTGCGGTGAAGTAATTTCTAGGTACTCACCTTTGTGGGTCCTCTGATGCGTTTTTAAATTAGATTTTTGAGTAAAAGATTTATCGCACATAAGACAAGCGAAGGGTTTCACTCCTGAAAAAGAGATTTTCATTCTTGCGATCATGCAGTAAAGCACCCTTCACGTACTCACCTGTGTGCGTCAACTGATGCGCTTCTAAAGTGACTTTTCGAGTAAAAGATTTATCGCACAGAAGACAAGCGAAGGGTTTCACTCCTGAGAAAGAGATTTTCATTCTTGCGATCATGCAGTAAAGTAGCCTTCACGTACTCACCTGTGTGGGTCGACTGATGTCTTTCTAAACTGGATTTTTGAGTAAAAGATTTATCGCACAGAAGACAAGCGAAGGGTTTCACTCCTAAAAAAAGTGAGTTTTATTCTTTCGATTGTGCGGTGAAGTAATTTTTAAGTACTCACCTGTGTGGGTCAACTGATGCCTTTGTAAATCGCTTTTTCTAATAAAACGTTTATTACACTCAAGACAGGCGAAGGGTTTTACTTCTAAAAATAGATTTTCATTCTTGCGTTCATTCGGTGCAAATATGCCAACTTCTTACCTTTGTGGATGTTTTCGTGCTGTTCTAAATGGTCTTTACGTTTAAACGTCTTGTTACATTGGGCTTGATCACATTGAAACGGCATATCGTCTGAAAGAAAAGTATCTATTTGATGAGAACTTTTTTGACCGTAACCTTCTACTTACCAAAGTGAGTTAACATGTGTCTCTTGAGATGGGATATAATGGTGAAACATTTTTTGCAAGTGGCTGGAACGGCTTCTTGACTGCATTTGATTCAACCTTATGAAAAATTATATGAAAATTATATGAAACGAAGCGTCAGGTTATAATGGGACGGCATAAGATTTAGTCGAAATAGAGCGCATGAAATCAGAACCATTTACGCAGAACAAAAGCATTTAGCTGCTCTAGGTGATGCGAATGACTTTCATTGTAGTGGAAACAAAAACCGAGCCAAGAAACATCAGGCGATTCAGAATGGAGGCCTTGTGTTTCTCTTTGGCATAGATGCGCAGAGATGTTTCACGTCCTTTGGATTGCCTTTGCTCAAAGTGAGCTGCAAAGCTAACACTGAAGTTTTGTTCATGTTCTTCCGAAGGCGTAGCAGCTTGTTAGTGTGCAAAAAAGCGCCTCTTTTCATCGCATTTTTTCTATATGTTTTGAAGTTCGAAACCTCAAACGGAACGTTGCATTGCAATTGTTTTGCATTAATGAATACTTACCTCTGGCACATCCGCGTCCATGTTAAAAACAAATCAAAATTAGAATCCCGTTGAAACGTTGATGGCGCCCAAGGACGATACTAAAACACAAACGAGCCTCACGAAACGAATATGTTGTGTTTTGTAGGTATGTGCTCTTTGTACTACAACAGCCAACGACATCTGGTGGACCAAACTCGAAAACTAGTACTTTTTTCAGATGAACCAAAATTGTTGTCAACTTGAATGTAACCGCCAAAAATCATGTTTTTATGGGACAATTTGGAAACCGCAAATGAACGAAGAAATTTTTGTTTTTGAAGTTTCAATTGAAATGTGCGAAAAATCATGGGCGCGCGGTAGCATTGCGCCCGTGACGCAAGTCCCCATACGATCGAAAAAATTAGAAATTTTTTTTCCTAGACTGCGGAACCATATATACAGCTAAGTTTTGACTTCTTTACCTTGCGTCGTACCCCCCTGAGACCTAGTTTATCGGATTCTACGTAAAAGTTTGATTGAAATCGACACTTTACTCATTAAAATCGGTCCAGTGGATCCGAAGATATGACCTTTAGAAAATCGTCATTTTCCATACTAAACGCGCCGCTTCATAGAAGCCAAAGAAAATGAATTATATCCTACTTTCGTTAAGGTAAAAATTGAGAAAATTCTCGTTTTGGTACAATTGCACCCATAAAAGTAATATTTTACTATGGCTGCTGTACCTTCGGCAGATTAAGGTCCACCCGCTTGAATCAACATTTAAGAGCCACTCACAATTCTTCATCCTACTTCCAATTGTTAAACAAAAATCGAAAAACTAAAAGTGCTGATTTCGTCGTTTACGACTCATCAGTACACCTTGTCTTAAGACCTTGTGTACACACACACACACACACACAAACACTGGTGGGTCCGGCATTTGTGACGCATTTTTTAATCAAAAGTGAAAATGGGCAATTCTACGGACTTCATCGTTCCCACTCATGAAATTCTCAGTAGTTACAAAATGATATTCATAGGAAAGTAACTAACCTCAAATTGAAGGATCAATCTTTATGATACACACTTTTACATAAATATTATTTTGTAACAACTGAGCATTTCGAGCGTGGGAACGACGTTTTCGTGGAATGGCCCAAATATTTCAAAAGAATTTTGTGCGTTCCGAAGCTGCAAGCGTCACCCAAATCGATATCAGTTGTTTTGGAAGAAGGAATGAGGACTTGCGTCACGTTTCCCTTTTAAAAAGGGCTTTTGTTGTGAATTTTTTTTTTCTCAAAAACTTTAAATCTACAACGATTTCTTCGGTGAAAATAAAAATACAAGTTTTGTCAGTGTGGTGAAGGAAAAATGTTGTTTGTAACTCGAGATGAAAGTGGAATATTTTGGGACACGTTCGTAGGCTTGTCCTATTCGCTTCGTTAGGACGAGCTTACGACTAGCACCAAAAAATTCAAAATTTCATCGGTAACGGGGAAGTCCGCGCCACCGCGATTAGAACATTTTCCTTATACGAAATGTCGTATTGTGAATGACGCCGTATGAGCGCAAAATTCCTAGCAGTCTTTTCATCACGTCTAAAACGAATGTGCAATGTAATATGTACATTGTGCAACCTATAAAATGAAACTTGTACATTGTAACGTCTAGAATGGATGTAGAAAATATGTAAGAGAGTTCCTTGGCATCGCCACCGGTTCAGATCCTGACGGCGACAACTTTTTTCTTCACAATTGTTGATTATTTGAAAAGGACAGAATGAGGACATTTTTCTGTTGTGAATTATAATTCCAGAGTAGAACTGCAAGTTGTCCTTCACTTTGGCTCGATTTCGGCGGCTGTCATGTCTGCTAGATAGCGTCCAGAAAATTTTTACACTGGAAAAGAACTTCTAAATATACTTTCTTCGTAATTTTTCGAATAGATACTGAAAGGACAAATTGAGAACATATTTTTGGCACACTATTTCCACGACAACGAGAATAGTAGTATTATGTATGAGATATGCAAATTTATTCATTGGTCAGCAAAATTTTAGCTTTGGGTCAGCGATATTCTTGCTTCGATCTAATGTTTTTAATTTAATGTTTTTTCGCTCAACATAATAATTCGTACTGTCAAGAGACATTAATGTTTAAGGTCAACGATATTCTTAAATTATAATCTCCAACTACACTTGGTCCAATTTACAATTGTGCACGGTTAAGAGGGCGTCTGAAAAAAGGTAAAACCTTGTCAATCAAGGCAGCCTGGTGCTGAAATTCTGACTACGCCTTACTGGAAGAACAAGTGAGGTTATTAGATGGTAACACAATCGAAGTCGGCTGCCTACTTGAGACCCAAAGCGGGGAATAAATAAGGCAGCCTAGTGCTAAACATCTGTTATTACTAAAGTGGAGGCAGAAGTGAGTTCTATACGTTTCATAAGTTTCAATTCGGCACCAGGCTGCTGCTGCCCTACGCATTCAAAGTGTCATAGCTCAAGGACGCACTGTCGTAAAAGATTGAGTTTGGCTTCATTTGAAAGATAATGAATTGGCCTATAATATAAAAATATTTTCGGAAACCTGCCCCTGATCGGGTGTCTTATGGAAGGAGAAACCCCCCAAAATGGCTGAAAAACGACTTTATCGATTTTTCCCAGGAGGAAGCTTTTCTCAGAAAATTGAAAAAAAATTTTTGAGGGTTTTGCATCAATACAATATTTTGTGCGAAAGATGAGACAATTTCAAGAGATTTTTTGAAAAATTAAACGGCCTAGGACGCAGCCTGGTACCGAGTTGAAACATATACGACGTCTAGATCTAACTACCTTCTACTCTTGGTAAAAAAGATGTTCAGCACCAGACTGGTTTCTTTATTCGCAGAGCAATTTAGCCCATAACAATTTTGGCATTTTCAAATTTTCGGCACCAAGTGTCCTGGCTGAAAGTGCCGACTTATCTTCATTATAGTTATTGAGGCACTTTTTTGAAATTGACAATATTTTTACGAAGTGACTATTCGCCGGCGCCGGCGAATAGCGAAAATATATGAAAATGACTATTCGCCGGCGCCGGCGAATAGCCAAAATATATGAAAATGACTATTCGCCGGCCCGGCGAATAGCCAAAATATATGGAAACGACTATTCGCAGGCACATTTGACGAAAAGGTTGCAAAATTATCGAACTAAGCAATTTGTTCTTTAATGAAACGTCAGTAAAATGTAGACAATAATTAATAACTAGATAATAGTTAACTTATATATTAAAGTTAATGTTACGGCTAAAATGCAGTATACGGAAACAGCTGGGATTGGGGTGCTTGAGGGTGGGATCGATAGAGGGAGGTCTCCTGATGACAAAACAACAAGAATTGGGGCGCGGAAGCCCCTCCCTGGGCGCCCAGGGTCATCCAAATTTTGTTTTTTTTTTCAATTTTTGTGTTTTTTTAAGGTGTAATCGACGCGGGAAGGTCACCTGATGACAAAACAACAAGAATTGGGGCACGAGAGCGAATGAATTTTCCTTTTACAAAATGCCACGAGCGAATGAATTTTCCTTTTACGAAATGCCACGAGAGCGAATGAATTTTCCTTTTAGAAAATGCCACGAGAGCGAATGAATTTTCCTTTTACAAAATGCCACGAGCGAATGAATTTTCCTTTTACAAAATGCCTCGAGCGAATGAATTTTCCTTTTACGAAATGCCACGAGAGCGAATGAATTTTCCTTTTACAAAATGCCACGAGAGCGAATGAATTTTCCTTTTACAAAATGCCACGAGAGCGAATGAATTTTCCTTTTACAATATGCCACGAGCGTATGAATTTTCCTTTTACGAAATGCCACGAGAGCGAATGAATTTTCCTTTTACAAAATGCCACGAGGAGCGAATGAATTTTCCTTTTACGAAATGCAACGAGAACGAATGAATTTTCCTTTTACAAAATGCCACGAGAGAATGAATTTTCCTTTTACGAAATGCCACGAGAGCAAATGAATTTTCCTTTTACAAAGTGCCACGAGAGCGAATGAATTTTCCTTTTATAAAATACCACGAGAGCGAATGAATTTTCCTTTTACAAAATGCCACGAGCGAATGAATTTTCCTTTTACAAAATGCCACGAGCGAATGAATTTTCCTTTTACGAAATGCCACGAGAGCGAATGAATTTTCCTTTTACAAAATGCCACGAGAGTTTGGATGACCCTGGGCGCCCAGGGAGGGGCTTCCGCGCCCCAATTCTTGTTGTTTTGTCATCAGGAGACCTCCCTCTATCGATCCCACCCTCAAGCACCCCAATACCAGCTGTTTCCGTATACTGCATTTTTGCCGTAACATTAACTTTAATATATAAGTTAACCATTATCTAGTAATTGCTTAGTTCAATAATTTTGTAACCTTTTCGTCAAACGTGCCTGCGAATAGTCGTTTCCATATATTTTGGCTATTCGCCGGCGCCGGCGAATATCCATTTTCATATCTTTTGACTATTCGCCGGCGCCGGCGAATAGTTATTTACATATTTCGCCGGCGCAGGCGAATAGCCATATTCATATCTTTTGGCTATTAGCCGGCGGCGCCGACGAATAATCATTTTCATATATTTTGGCTATTCGCCGGCGCCGGCGAATAGTCATTTTCATATATTTTGGCTATTCGCCGGCGCCGGCGCATAGCATCTACCATTTTTTTAACAAAATTTACTCTGGAAAAATATCGTTTTTATCGGACGCGCTCAGATGTTCTCTAAACTCGAATGGTTGAAAATGAAAGATGTTAAGGAACATTGTTTATGGGATTTCTCCTTCATTATCATCGCGTATGGAGAGTATTTACGGATTCAAACAAATATCATTCACGTTCTTTGACATCGTTCACTTTTAAATATTCGAATTTAGTGAAAATGTTGAATACCTTAAAAATGCACAGTGACAAATTGGACGTGTCAAAATTCAAAGTGACTATTGGCACCTGGTGCGAATAATCAAACATGTCACTATTCGCACCGGTGCCATCAGTCATTTGTCACTATTCGCATTGACATGACATTTAGTCACTATTCGCACCGAGTGCTTTTACGAAATGGTCTAAGTGCACAATTTTATCGAAGTTTTAACAACTTAAAAAATCGTTAAGAAACGTTAATACCATGTGATTAACAAGCATTGGAAATTTTCCCTTTCACGAAATGTCATAAAAACTAGGTGACTACCAAGCCACACAAGCTACTACAATTTGACATGAGTATATACAACACTTGTTAAAATTTCTCCTAATAAAAACGGATTTAAAAAACATATGAAGGGACCCGTACGTATCAGAATATATGCGGCAAACAGAGTTGATGTTACGAAAGACTCGAAAGCTTCTAAGTGAATATTGCCTCAACTCTTAAGTGTATGAAATTATACGTGCACATTAAATTGTATCGGAAATTGCCGAGAGAGCAATATTGAAAAGCCTTTCCGTAGGCAAAAAATTGATCCCCAAGTAGACAAAAATGTTCACCTGAATTTTCTAAAACTATTTTTTCGTCAATTTTCACTAACTTTTTCGTGATTTCTGGAAGTCCATATTTCTCAGTCTTAACCTTGAAGAGCGATTTCCGTGCTAATTTCGCAGAGATATGAGTCAAAAGGTGTCACCAACCTTAAGAAAACCACGTTTTTGACCACTTTTTCGACCGTTTCTTCGAAAGTTCTTGACTGATTTTGTCCAAAATCAAAAAATGTTCTTCTATAAATTTTCAGGCATCTTTCGAACAAAAACCGTTTTTGAAAGTCGGAAAAGATTTACTCGAGTTATGTACAAAAACCACTTAAACGGCGCTAGCTCAACGGCCCTTCGCCCGGAATTTGGGCAAAATCAGTTAAGAACTTTCGAAGATTCGATCGAAAAAGTGGTCAAAAACGTGGTTTTCTTAAGGTTGGTGACACTTTTTGACTTATGTCTCTGTGAAATTAGCACGGAAATCGCTATTCAAGGTTTTGATTGAAAGAAAAATTAGTGAAAGTTCGTTGAGTGATTTGGGCTGGAGAGTCCATTGTGTTGGCCCAACTCACGGTACGCGACACAACACGATGTTTGTTGGTTTTTCGTGAATATTCCTTTAATGATGAGTTTTTTTGTGCTGCGGTGTAAAGTAAAGAGAGACGAACTGTTTTGTTCACGGAAGTATAGGTCAGAAGCTTTTCCTAAATATTTACTTAAATACGTTCGAGGCTTTTTGTAACATCTATTTTGATTGCCACATCTATTCTGATACGTACAGGTCCCTGCATATGTTTTATTAAGCCGTCGCCGCCGCCAATTCGAGCCTTCTTCCATGGACGAAAATGAACCCCACAGCATCCTCTAAAACTAATCAAAAGTTTTTTTTGATCCGCCCGTCGTCGCCCCTCTTGTAACGCCGTATTGTATTTCGTTGTTCTTATAATAAATGAAAACAAATTGCATTTGCATAATTACAATAAAATTTTTCAGAAAAAATCACAATATTTTTAGGTCACTACATTGGATACCAAAAAGATACAAGAAATTCTGTCACCGATAAACCAAAATGACGATTGTTAGTTGAGGTGAATTTGTGAATTCTGCCACAGGAAAACAAATGACTTTGATGACTCTTAATGAAAAAAAGTGAAAAAAGTTTTTCCATAATCTGACTAAAGTTTTCAAATTTTTTTTAAATTTCTCTAAAGGTCAAATGATGTAATTACTTACTTCCTTATGTGGGCAATGTGGGTAATTTTGGCAAAGTGGATATTCATATGATGCAAGTAGTAGCTCTGGTCATTAAAAGATTCAGGGCACAGATGACAATTGTATGACTGCACTTCTAAGGAAGAAATTTTCATTCTTTCGATCGTGCGGTAATGAGCTACTCACCTGTATGGGTCCACAGATGGCTTTGTAAATCGTTCATTCGAGTAAAAGATTTATTGCACTGGAGACAAGGGAAGGCTTCCTTTCCTAAAAAAAGTGATTTTTATTCTCGCGTTCGTTGGAATTATACCAACTTCCTACCTGTATGGGTCTTCTTGTGTTTTTCTAAATCTCCTTTACATTTAAACGTTTGGTTACATTGCGCATAATCACAAACAAACGGCCCCTCGTCTAAAAGAAATGTATCTATTTGTTGAGAATTTCTTTGGCCGTAACCTACAAATCCCTAGCAATCCTTTTTAAAATGGACAAATGGACAAAAGAATAGCTAGTTCATTTGGTTGGAATATTAGAAAGATAAGGGGCCATCCATAAAGTGCATACGATCTGAGGGGGGAGGGGGTTTCAACAAAAGCGTACGCTTGTGTACGAGGGGGGTAGGGGGGTTTACCGAAGGTGTACGTACATATATCAGTCAAGTAAAAACGAAAATTTCTCTTAAAAACGTTTCCTTTGTCCGTTAAAAGAAAGTTATCATTATGTACGAACGGACCTCACATACCGCAGTTGTATACAGCGTACTGAAAGTGGAAGAGTCTTGTTTGAATATAGTTTTCTCATTAAAGCTGCACTAAACTCTAGACTCTAGTAATTTCTCTCAAAAAGCTTGACCCCAGCAATTTTTGCAGCCAAAATCCAGTTGAAGTGGATCTGTTGCCTGCTCAATTGCCACCCCTTAACATGAATTCTACCTACTGATTCTATAGCTGAGGTTGTTTCGGTTATATAAAACAAAAAGGTAGCGACCGAATATTTCATCCTTTCAGGTTGCACAAATTATTATACAACTTCTCCTCTTCATTATAACACATCATGTCCCACATATTCTTAAATCGCAAATTTTCAGCTCTGTAATTGTGAAAAAACCTGGACTAGGCCCATTTTCCACATAGGGTAAGAACTGCCAGAACTGCATTAATGAGCTTTTAGGCGAGGTAACATAGATTGCGTTAAGTAATGAGAGAACCGTGTCTGATCTGGTCGGGCGTTAGGTGTTTACCCCGGGGTTCGTCTTCAAAAGATGTCAGGCATAGTTGACAAGTGTATGACTTAACTTCTAAGGAAGGGATTTTCATACTTTCGATTGTGCGGTGAAGTAATGTCTAGCTACTCTCCTATGTGGGTCAACTGATGAGTTTGTAAATCGCTTTTGTTAATAAAACGTTTATTACACTCAAGCCAAGCGAAGAATCCTAAAAATAGACATTCATTCTTACGTTCATTCGGTGCAAATATACCAACTTCTTACCTGTGTGAATCATTTTGTGAATTTTTAAATCCTGTTTATATTTAAACGTCTTGTTGCATTGCGCATGATCACAAGAAAACTGTCTCTGGTCTGAAAGAAAAGTATCTATCTGTTGAGAATTTCTTTGGCCGGAACCTTCTGCTTACCAGAGTGAGATAACTCGTGTCTCTTGAGTTGGGACATATAGTGGAAAGATTTTTTGCAAGTGGGGCAAATGAACGGCTTCTCGTCTGCATCTGATTCAACCTTATGAAAAATTATATGAAAATTATATGAAACGAAGCGTCAGGTTATAATGGGATGACATAAGATTTAGTCGGAATAGAGCGCATGAAATCAGAACCATTTACACAAAACAAGAGCATTTAGCTGCTCTTGGTGATGCGAATGACTTTCATTGCAGTGGAAACAAAAACCGAATTAAGAAACATCAGGTGGCCTTTTGCTTCTCTTTGCCACATGCTGTGCTCGTGGATGATCGCATCGATCTGTTGGAAAACTAAATTATCACGTCCTCCGCATTGTCTTTGTTCAAAGTGAGCTTGAAAGCTAACACTGAAGTTTTGTTCATGTTCTTCCGTAGGCGTAGGCTTGTGAATGTGCAAAAAGGCGCGTCTTTTTACCGTATTGTTACTTTTTGTTTAAAACGCTTTTGAAGTTCGAAACCTCAAACAGAGCTTGCGTTTCACTTGTTTTGCATTAATTAATTCATACCTCTGGCACATCCGCGTCCATGTTAAAACCAAATCAAAATTAGAATCCCGTTAACCCGAAGGACGATACACACAAAACTAACTAAAACACAAACGAGCTTCACGAAACGACGCAAATGCTTTGACTAATTGCGTTAGGTATTGTAGTTATATGCTCTTTCTACTACAACAGCCAACGACATCTGGTGGATCAAACTGGAAAACTAGTACTTTTTTGAAAATGATGAACCTAAATTATTTACAACTTTCGTGCTTGCATGTAATCGCCAAAAATCATGTTTTTATGAGACAATTTGGTAACTGCAAATGAATGAAGAAATTTTTGTCTTTGAAGTTTCAATGGGAATGTGTGAAAAATCCTCATTTTCATCCGTTTTTTCAGATGACGCTCGGAGGGAAAAGTCTAGTGTTGATGAAAACGGGTACATCAGCACTCGGCAAAGTTATTTTTATTTGTTTACGGCACAAGGACAACGGCCAAATGACGTAATAAGTTTTGTTGTCTGCCCCCTGCGAATATTGATCTTGTCAATATGCCCCTTACGATAGTGCTCCATTTCATGAGACCCCAACTTTTAGTTTGACATTCGTTTCTTCTTTGATTTAGAAGGTTTTCATTTTTAGACTCGTACGAAAAACGAGTTCTTCGAAAAGGGGTCTATTGCGTTTACCACGACGTTTGTAACCACCCCATTTTCGACTCGGGAGTAGAGGAGAAACTTCGATCTTGGTCCTTAGATGACGAATCAGCAATAAAAATATATGAAGGGACCCGTATCTGTCAGAACAGATGTTGCGAAAAGATTCGAACGTATCAAAGTAAATGTCACCCTAACTCTTAAGTGTATGAAATTGCGTCGACATCAAATTGGATTGGAAATTGCCGTCCGAAGAAACGGTGTAAAAACTTTTTTTCAGAAATATTTTCAAAAAATGTTATTTGTACTACCGTCGATATTAGAACCGAAGTGGAGCACTAAGAAAAGGTCTCTGACCCATAATTCCGCAGACAAAAAAGTTTGCCACTGATATCGATCTTCTCTCACTTATAGTTCTCAAAATGTTTGAATTTTTTCAAAATATTTAGTCGAGATCGATACACCCTAACATTAGCAGCCATCCTAGGTTCGGCCCGAGCCCAAATTTTTTCATGGATGCTCTTCAGACTTTGATTACCTATCGAATAGAAAAATAATCACGAAAATCGGATAGAATTTACTCAATTTATGGGCCCTAGTCGATCCGCCTCTTTAAGGCTCTAGCTAGAGATTCCTAGACCTTTGGCTTAAAAAATTTTTTGAAAATCGGAAAAGATTTACTCGAGTTATGTACAAAAGACCGAAAACCACTTAGACGGCTCTATCTCGGTGGTCCTTGAGCCGACAGTGCTCAGATTCAATCCAATGAAAGCTTTTTCAATTACCTTTCAGAGAAAAAAAAGATTTTGAAAATCGGTCAAGTTTTACTCGAGTTATCGTGTTGACAGGCGGACAGACGGATTTTTTTTTGCTGATTCGGTATCCAATGATCATCAAACGAAAAAAACCAACTCGCGGGTCGAAATTCGACTGGTTACAAACTTCGTGGTAAACGCAATAGACTTTTTTCGAAGAAATTCGTTCTTCGTACGGGTCTAAAAATGTGGTTTTTTGTTGGCAGACATTTTTTATTTATATTTCCACAAAATTAGAACGGAAATCGCTCTCGTAGATTTAAAATAGAAGATATGGAGATCAGAAAATCACGAAAATTAATCAAAATATGTTGAGTGCTTTGAGCTGTAGAGTCCTCAGTGTGGGCTCAACTCACGCTGCGCAATACTTTACGATATTTGGTGGTTTTTGTGAATATTTCTTCAAGGATGAAACTTTTTTGTTCATGGAAGTATGGATCAGAGACCCCTCTATTTTGTCTTAATTTCAGGCTTTTTTAAGGATTGGAGATGTTTTTTGCGCCGTTTCTTCGGACGAATTTCTCGATATTGCCCTTTAAGCAATTTCCAATCCAATTTCATGTCGACGTAATTTCATATACTGAAGAGTTAAGGCAACATTTACCTAGATACTTTCGAATCTTTTTGCAACATCTATTCTGTTTGCCACATCCATTTTGATGCGTACGGGTCAACTGCATATATTTTTATTGTCGATTCGTCATCTAATTGTAAGGACCATGACCCTTACTCCCGGATCGAAATTGGGGTGGTTACAAACGTCGTGGCAAACGCATAAGACCGCTTTTTGAAGAACTTCGTTCCTCGTAGGGGTCTAAAAATGATGATAGGGATTTTTGGACCTGTACGAAGTACAAGAGGTCCTATACGTTTACTACAAACAATTTTATTGTAAGATGGGGTAGATCGAGGTGGGAGTGGGGGATGCATCTATTATCGTCTAGAGATGACGAATCAACAATAAAAAAAATGTCCGTCTGTCCGTCCGTCTCCACTTTTTTTTCCAAACGACTCAACCGATCAGCCTAATCTTTTTTTCCCTGAAAGGTACATGCCTCCCATGATTCAAGTTCGAAGATGAGCAAAATCGATCAAGTGGTTCCGGAGATATGGTCGAGGAAGTGACCAAAAACATGGTTTTTCGAGGGTCGGTGAAACTTTTTCGCAAATATCTCAGCAGGGAAAGCACGGAAATTGCTCAATTTGGTAACAAATGAAAGCATTTGATACCAAAAAACTGGGGAATTTTTTTTTTGGTGGAATCGGGTCAGGGGTCTGGGCACTGGGAGCCATGGAATGGGCGAAAATAAATTTCTCTGCCCAAAATGATAAGAGATAGTTTTTTTTTTTCAGTATTTGCGTAAATATACGCAATACAGAGATATATTTTCAAAGGCAAAGTTGTAGAGAATCAAATTTTAGCGATCACGTGTCTCAGGGTTTTGGGGAAATGTGACACAATCCTGGTATATGGCCACTTCCATAATTGGGCAGGATGACCCAGATCTCCAGAACTATGAGAGTTAGAAAGTTGGTTCCAAAGACAAAGTTGTAGAGAATTAAATTTAAGCGAACACTACTTTCAGGGTTTTGGGGAAATATCGCCCAATCCTGGAATATGACTGCTTCTAGAATTGGGTGGGATGACCCATATCTCTAGAACTATGAGAGGTACAAAGTTGCTTCCAAACGTACAGTTGTAGAGAATAAACGTGCTTGAGGGTTTTAGGAGAAAATAGGCCAATCCTTGGATATAGTCTCTTCTAGATTTGAATGGTCTGACGCGTACTTCGGTAGGGCCTTTGACATTACCTTGGGTAATTTCTATTGATCTTTGAAATTCTTACAGTTATAAAAGAACATAAAACGTTGGATTGTTTGCTTATTGGTATATTTAGATACGTTCGAGTCTTTTTGTAACATCTATTCTGTTTGCCATATCTATTCTGTTTGCCACATCTATTCTGATACGTACGGGTCTTTGGTTATGTTTATCATTCAGT
>CM055404.1:129744252-129764168 GCA_029228625.1 Pseudolycoriella hygida
TTGCTCAAAGATGTGGAGCGACGATTTTTGGTTTTATAGTATCTGGCATAACGTTGAAAGGTAATCCATACGGAATGGTTGCAATCCTTTACTGGACACTTTATCAGAATTTTGTTTGATGAGCGATCGACAACTTGAAAAACCAAATTTTCTGTTATAATCTGAAAAGCAGTTAACATTTTCATTCAACGTACATTTATGATCTTCATTAACATGCCTGAGAAAATGCATTGTGACTATGTATCCACTTGAATATCAAAACTTTGAGATCCTGTATGTTGTCGTCGTTTAGGGTGACTTTATTTGGATCTTCCACAGTGTTTTCGACTAAAGTAAAAATTGGTCAAACAAGGAATTGTAATTGTACTAGTAAAACGCCTCATACCAGTAGCGGGAGGAGTCGGTCCAATGGATATTTCGGTAGGTTCGCAAAATGTCGAGACAAATTCAGGTTCATGGCTGGCCACAAACAATGGTTTAACATTATATCGGACACCTGCAAACGTCTTATGGGTAAAACTGTAATACCATTGAAGATAAATGCAGCGTTCATCATTTTGTTGCACTTTTTTAAAATGAGTCGCCAACGATTATTCTCAAGAAAACGCTAACAACTCAGATGCTTTGTTTCGACTGATAGGAGCACAGATGATAACCGTTTTCAATGACGCAAAACGAATAACGCTTAGTGCATGGTGTGGTCATGGCCATCACGTGAAGTGGCGAGCCAGATGGCAGCTAATTTCAAAGAAACTGGTGCTATTAAGCGCCATTGATGATCCCATTTATTGGATTCTATTGTTAAGGTCGACTTAGAACGTTTCACGTTTTACTGGCTCACGTGGTTACTGATGTTGGATTAAAGAAAACCTTCTTCATTGGATTTGATGTTCCTCCTGATAATACCGCTCTCTCATATCAAAACGCCACACAAAGCATTGTCGAAGAGATTTTACCTTGGAATGAAGTGCTATCGTTAGTCACTTCAATGGTTACTGACGGAGAAGCGAAAAACTCAGGTCACTTTTCCGGCCTCTGGCAACGACTAAGAGAAGAAAAACAAGCAATCAGCAATGAACCTTTCATTACAATATGGTGCGTGGCACATCGTGTCAATTTAGGATGGAAAGCTACGTGCTCCATGCGGGTAATTTCTGACCTCATCGAATCTGTTTCCGGCGTTTCTACATATTTTCATTATTCTGGTGAACGAACCAGACGTCTCGTCGCTATTGCAGCAGAAAATAACTTAACTCAGCCACTTCACTATCCGAAGCATTTCGAGATTCGATGGACAGAATTTACACAACACTCGCCATACGTTTTCTTGAGAAATTGGAATGCCATGATTTGGTACTACAAATCTATTAATGATATCGGAAGTCAAAACTTTTGGCTTTCTTTAGATCGATTGCGTTTAGCAACGTTTCTCTGTGATGTTTTGACTACCCTTAAGACGTTCCAGAAAACTTTCGAATCAACTTCAATATCGATAATGCACTTGCCATCGAAGAGACGACAATTAGTCGAAGATCTCACTGCTTCAAAAACAGCACAGCTGGCAAACGGCTGGGAAGAATTGCTGTTGAAGGAGCTTCGCACTTCCACTGATGGCAAGATTTCTTTGAAAGACCATACATTTTTTGAAGATAATCGACTCCGTAGCAGCCCTTATCAATTTACAACAAGTAATAGAAATGAAATCATCGATTTTCTCATCGAAAATCTTAACGAATATTTGAATGAGGATGTAGAAATACAAAACTGTCTTATTCCTTTACTAAAATTAGACCCAAATGTATCGTACAATTCCTTAGATCGCTGTCATGCCATAATAATACCTGAAATGGATCCCACTGTTTTCATTTCTGAGTACGAAGAAGCTACAGAAAAACTTACGGAAAATGAAAGAAAAGATCCACTGAAAAACGTTTTCAACTTAGAGACAGACTCAGAACAGCGATTTAGTACTTTGAAGAAAGCTTTGGCGAGAGCCAGTGTAATGAAACCACATTCCGCAGATGTCGAAAATATAATAAGTATGAACTTCACTCCGTAATGAATGACAACTTAAGAATTAATTTTTTTCTTCATTACATTTTGCAGATGTGTATAACAAGTACAAAGACACGGACAGACCATAATTTTCACAAAAAACACTCTTTAACAATATATATGTACATACAAATATGTGTTCATTGACCGAGTTCGATCCGACTTCTGCTGCACAATATTGGCTGAATTTAAAACAACGTAAACCACGACATGGCAGCAAATCGACTGAACAAGAATGGTTTCAAGGAGATTACCCGGAAGCGGGACATTATAATCGGCCTTTGCCAAAAAATCAATTTTAATTCATTAACAATTTTTTTTAATTAAGATTTTTAGTTTTTTTAATTTTTCACAACATTTTCTCAGTTTTTTCTCAATTTTTCACAAATTTTCTCAATTTTTCCCAAATTTTCTCGACTTTTCCTTTTTTCTCAATTTTTCTTACTTTTTCTTAATTTTCCCAATTTTTCTCAAAATGTTTCCCTAAAATAGTCCCTGCGCTATTGCCTAATGTCGTCGGTGCTTCTGCTGCGGTGTATGGCTTGTTCTTTTCACATTTAGCGACGATTCTACTGAACTGGAACGTCATGGACAAGAAATGGTTTCGAAAAATGTTCCTTACGCTATTCATCGCATTCGATATTGCTTCGCCTCTCTACTATGAGATTTTCCTCAACGTGCATTTACATGTTAGACCGATCACCGAGAGTAACCGTTCACAAAGTGCGTCACGTTCAGTGGTACATCATCCCCTCACAAAAATTATTATAAACTGCGTGTGGCATACTTTTAGAACGGCTCCATAGTCAGATTTTGTTAATTGTTACAATTTCTTTCCACACAGGTTAGCTACGCAGGTCACTTGGGAGGTGCTCTTACTGGTTTTTTGGTATCATTTTTGGCTCTAAAGAAATTTGAAGACAACCGATGGCAAGAGACGCTACAGACAGTCTGTATTGGATTATTGTCAGCCGGTTTCATTTTCATTTTACTGTTCAACATTTGCACACCCAATCTGTATTTACCAACTGAGTGGAATTTCTGAAAGTTTGAAAAATTATTCAAGAAAATTTTTGAAGGGAGAAGTTTTGATACGAATGTAAATAAGGCCACAATTTGTTTACAAATGAACTGACGCTTATTCATCGAACTATCCCCTTTTGCCCAAGCAAAAACGACTGAAAGTAGCTACATTTAAAGATGTGTGCTGGCGCTCGCCAGCCAAAACAGTGCGTCGCACGCCGCCGAAAATATTTTGCAGACAATGTGTCTCAATAGTTTTGTAGGCCACGTACTTTTTGTGACATTTCATAAAAGGAAAAGTTTCTTAGTTTTGTTGGCCGGTGAGTTTTTGTCACAATTCGTAGAAGGAAAAGCTTCCCAGTTTTGTTAGCTGCCTAGTTTTAGTGACATTTAGTAAAAGAAAATCTTCCTAGTCTTGTTGACTCCCTGCATTTATACGGACGACCAAAATCCGGACACACAATAATCTGGACGACTTGTGGGTAAGGCTCGCATCCAAATTAATGAACAATTTAACTTATTGTTCTTTAGTGTTTATTATGTTTACGGTTCCTGCCGACGGTTAACAGCATCGATTTGGATGCTCAAAATAAGGTTTTATGTTGGGGTTTTTTGCCCCCTCACCCCCACGCCTGCGGCAAGCTGTATTACGCCCTGCAGGAGGTCTGCCCCTTAGACCCCGCAAGGAGAGAAATTCCCCAATTGACACCGCTTTGCGGGGACTGTCGCTCCTCGACCCCGATTTTTTCTATGCGCATGCGCAACTAAGATCACAGCCTGCGGCGCAGTGTTTGTCGTGATTGTTGTTCGTCCGGATTTTTGTTTGTCCGGATTTTTGTCGTCCGTATAAGGGCCGTACGACGTTCAGTTAGATACATAGTCTCCGTGATATTTCGTTAAAGGAAGAGCTTCCTACTTTTGTAAGCCTTTGGTCTTTTGGTCTTTTGTACATAAGTCGAGTAAACCTTTTCTGATTTTCAAAATATTTTTTTGTTTGAAAGATGCAGGCATGACCGACAGTTTATAAAAGAAAATTTTGCCTGTGCTTGGGACTCAAGTGGGCCATGTCGGTCCTAAGGTCGGCCACAGCCAAAAAAATGGATGGACCCGTACGAAGTACGAAGGTCCTATACGTTTACTACGAATTCAGGGCTCCCACACATCCAATATTTGAAAAATTGTCCGTCTCCACTTTTTTTCGAAACGGCTGCACCGATCACCCTGAACTTTTTTTTCGCTGGAAGGTACATATGTCCCATGGTTCAAGTTCAAAGATGAGCAGACTCGATCGGGTAGTTTCGGAAATATTGTCGAAAAGGTGTCCAAAAACATGGTTTTTGGGAATAGGTGAGATTTTTTTTTTTAAATCTCTAGAATTAAGGCAGTTAGAAAGCTACTTTCTAGGACAAAGCTGTAGAGAATTAAATTTTAGCGAACACGTGTTTCAGGGTTTTCCCGAAAAATGTCTCAATCCTGAGATTCAGCCACTTCTAGAACTCAGAGGCATCAGAACATTAGACAAAGCGTGATTGGTGTCAGAGTTCAGAAAATGTACTTCGGGAGGGCTTTCGACATTACTTTGGGTCATTTCTGAGAGTCGTTTAAATTCTGATAGTTCTAAAAGAACTTGACTATGCATTCTGATGCGCATTATATTTATGATAATAGTAAGAGTTTGGTACATCGAGGCTTTTCGCACGTGAAGGCTTTACGTACGGGTCTTTGCATATGTTTTTTTCTATGCCGTAGGGATAATTGAGTAAAAATTTTTCTATATTTGGAGGTCAATTTTGTGCTTTCGAAAAAATTTTTTTACAGCCAGCAATACAATTTAATGTGGACGTAAGGCAATATTTACTTAAATACGTTCGAGTCTTTTCGTAACATCAACCCTGTTTGCTGCATCTATTCCAGGGCCTATTTTTGAGAAAATTTTAAAAAAAATTCTCAAAAATAGGCCCTGATCTATTCTGATACGTTCTGGCCCCTTCTTATGTTTTAGCCGCCGCCCATATTGCAACCACGTATTGTCTTTCGTTGTTCTTTAAAACAAATGAAAACAAATTGCATTTGCGTTCAATAAAAAATTTTTTACGTCAATTACATTGGATATCAAAAAGTTTCAAATTTACAAGAAATTCTGCCATCGGTAAACCAAATGACGCTCGTTAGTTAAGGTGAATTTGTGAATTCTGCCACAGGAAAACATATGACTCTCAATGACGGATTCGTGTAAAAAAATTTTCCGTAGTCTGACTAAAGTTTTCAAATTTTCTTTTAAATTTCTCTAAAGGTCAAATAATGTAACTACTTACTTTTTTATGTGGGCAATGTGAGTTACTTACTTCTTCATGTTGCCAGTGTGGGCAGAGTGGATATTCATATGTTGCAAGTAGTAACTTTGGTCATTAAAAGATGTCAGGCACAGTGGACAAGTGTATGACTACACTTCTAAGGAAGAGATTTTCATTCTTTCGATTGTGCGATAGTGAGCTACTCACTTGTGTGGGTCCACAGATGGTTTTGTAAACTGCTATTGCGAGTAAAAGATTTATTGCACTGGACACAAGCGAAGGCTTTCTTTTCTAAACAAAAGTGATTTTTATTCTCGCGTTCGTTGGAATTATACCAACTTCCTACCTGTGTGGGTGCATTTGTGCTGTTCTAAATGGTCTCTACGTGTAAATGTTTCGTTACATTGCGCATAATCACAAACAAACCGCCTCTCGTCTAAAAGAAAAGTATCTATTTGTTGAGAACTTCTTTGGCCGTAAGCAACTACTCACTAACAATTTAATGGACAAATGGACATAAGAATAACTAGTTTATTTGGTTGGATGTAGTAGAAAGACAAAAGTTAATTAAAGATCTTCATGGAGAAAGACGTCTCCTTCCCCCGACTCCCTCCCCAATACAAACAATAAAGCGCAAAAAAAAATTTACGTTTATCTTGAAGTGAGCTTAAAACTGAGCAAATTGAACGATACAGCTGTGAAAACAACAGAAAGAAAGGAATAGGAAGGCAAAGGGAAGAATTTGGTAAACAAGTGTGAGATTTCTCGCCTTAAAAACAGATTTTCGTTCTTTCGATTGTGCGGTGAAGTAATTTTTAAGTACTCACTTGTGTGGGTCCACAGATGGTTTTGTAAACTGCTATTGCGAGTAAAAGTTTTATTGCAATGGACACAAGCGAAGGCTTTGTTTCCTAAAAAAAGTGATTTTTATTCTCGCGTTCGTTGGAATTATTCCATCTTCTTACCTGTGTGGGTCTTTTTGTGTTTCTCAAAACATCGTTTATCATTAAACGTTTTGTTACATTGATCACAAGCGAAGGCTTTCTTTCCTAAAAAAGGTGATTTTTATGCTCGCGTTCGTTGGAATTATTCCATCTTCTTACCTGTGTGGGTCTTTTTGTGTTTCTCAAAACATCGTTTATATGTAAACGTTTTGTTACATTTATCACAAGTAAGCGTCCCCTCGTCTAAAAGAAAAGTATCTATTTGTTGAGAACTTCTTTGGCCGTAAGCAACTACTCACTAGCAATCCAATGGACAAACGGACGTAAGAATAGCTAGTTCATTTGGTTGGAATATTAGAAAGTTTGGAAGTACGTGCGAAAGAGGAAGGAGGGGGGGGGGATTAGCCGAAATCGTACGCTTGTGTACGAGGGGGGAGGGGGGGGGTCTAAAATTCTTGTTTTTTTGCGTACGTACTTTATGGATGGCCCCTAAGCAGGCGAAAGATAATTAAAGATTTTCATGGACAAAGACCCCGGGGTTCGTCTTCAAAAGATGTCAGGCATAGTTGACAAGTGTATGACTTAACTTCTAAGGAAGGCATTTTCATTCTTTCGATTGTGCGGTGAAGTAATGTCTACCTACTCACCTATGTGGGTCAACTGATGAATTTGTAAATCGCTTTTGTTAGTAAAACGTTTATTACACTCAAGACAAGCGAAGAATCCTAAAAATAGACTTTCATTGTTGCGTTCATTCGGTGCAAATATACCAACTTCTTACCTGTGTAGATTTTTTCGTGGAGGTTTAAAGCATATTGATCACAAGAAAACGGCCTCTGGTCTGAAACAAAAGTATCTATTTCTTAAGAACTTTTTTGACCGTAACCTTTTACTCACCAGAGTGAATTGACATGTGTGCCTTGAGTTGGGACATATAGGGGAAACATTTTTTGCAAGTGGGGCAAATGAACAGCTTCTCGTCTGCATCTGATTCAACCTTATGAAAAATTACATGAAAACTATATGAAACGAAGCGTCAGGTTATAATGGGATGGCATAAAATTTAGTCGAAATAGAGCGCATGAAATCACAACCATTTACACAAAACAAAAGCATTTAGCTGCTCTTGGTGATGCGAATGACTTTCATTGCAGTGGAAACAGAAACCGAGCCAAGAAATATCAGGTGGCCTTTTGCTTCTCTTTGCCACATGCTGTGCTCGTGGATGATCACATCGATCTGTTGGAAAACTAAATTGTCACGTCCTCCGCATTGTCTTTGTTCAAAGTGAGCTTAAAAGCTAACACTGAAGTTTTGTTCATGTTCTTCCGTAGGCGTAGCAGCTTGTGAATGTGCAAAAAGGCGCGTCTTTTTACCGTATTGTCACTTTTTGTTTAAAACGCTTTTGAAGTTTGAAACCTCAAACAGAGCTTGCGTTTCACTTGTTTTGCATTAATTAATTCATACCTCTGGCACATCCGCGTCCATGTTAAAACCAAATCAAAATTAGAATCCCGTTAACCCGAAGGACGATACACACAAAACTAACTAAAACACAAACGAGCTTCACGAAACGACGCAAAGGTTTTGACTAATTGCATTAAGTTTTGTAGGTAGTGCTCTTTGTACTACAACAGCGAACGACATCTGGTACTTTTTTGAAAATGATGAACCTAAATTGTTGACAACTTTCGTGCTTGCATTTAACCGCCAAAAATCATGTTTTTATGGAACCATTTGGTAACTCCAAATGAACGAAGAAATTTTTGTCTTTGAAGTTTCAATGGAAATGTGTAAAAAATCCTCATTTTCATCCGTTCTTTCAGATGACGTTCGGAGGGAAAAGTCTAGTGTTGGTGAAAGCGGGTACATCAGCACTCGGCAAAGGTATTTTTAGTTGTTTACGTCACAAGGACAACGGCCAAATTACGTATTAAGTTTTGTTGTCTGCCCCCTGCGAATATTGATCTTGTCAATATGCCCCTTACGATAGTACTTTATTTCATGAGACCCCAACTTTTAGTTTGATATTCGTTTCTTCTTTGATTTAGAAGGTTTTCATTTTTAGACTCGTACGAAAAACGAGTTCTTCGAAAAGGGGTCTATTGCGTTTACCACGACGTTTGTAACCACCCCATTTTCGACTCGGGAGTAGAGGGGAAACTTCGATCATGGTCCTTAGATGACGAATCAGCAATAAAAATATATGAAGGGACCCGTATCTGTCAGAACAGATGTTGCGAAAAGATTCGAACGTATCAAAGTAAATGTCGCCCTAACTCTTAAGTGTATGAAATTGCGTCGACATCAAATTGGACTGGAAATTGCCGTCCGAAGAAACGGTGTAAAAACTTTTTTTCAGAAATATTTTCAAAAAATGTTATTTGTACTACCGTCGATATTAGAACCGAAGTGGAGCACTAAGAAAAGGTCTCTGACCCATAATTCCACAGACAAAAAAGTTTGCCACTGATATCGATCTTCTCTCACTTATAGTTCTCAAAATATTTGAATTTTTTCAAAATATTTAGTCGAGATCGATACACCCTAACATTAGCAGCCATCCTAGGTTCGGCCCGAGCCCAAATTTTTTCATGGATGCTCTTCAGACTTTGATTACCTATCGAATAGAAAAATAATCACGAAAATCGGATAGAATTTACTCAATTTATGGGCCCTAGTCGATCCGCCTCTTTAAGGCTCTAGCTAGAGATTCCTAGACCTTTGGCTTAAAAAATTTTTTGAAAATCGGAAAAGATTTACTCGAGTTATGTACAAAAGACCGAAAACCACTTAGACGGCTCTATCTCGGTGGTCCTTGAGCCGACAGTGCTCAGATTCAATCCAATGAAAGCTTTTTCAATTACCTTTCAGAGAAAAAAAAGATTTTGAAAATCGGTCAAGTTTTACTCGAGTTATCGTGTTGACAGGCGGACAGACGGATTTTTTTTTGCTGATTCGGTATCCAATGATCATCAAACGAAAAAAAACAACTCGCGGGTCGAAATTCGACTGGTTACAAACTTCGTGGTAAACGCAATAGACTTTTTTCGAAGAAATTCGTTCTTCGTACGGGTCTAAAAATGTGGTTTTTTGTTGGCAGACATTTTTTATTTATATTTCCACAAAATTAGAACGGAAATCGCTCTCGTAGATTTAAAATAGAAGATATGGAGATCAGAAAATCACGAAAATTAATCAAAATATGTTGAGTGCTTTGAGCTGTAGAGTCCTCAGTGTGGGCTCAACTCACGCTGCGCAATACTTTACGATATTTGGTGGTTTTTGTGAATATTTCTTCAAGGATGAAACTTTTTTGTTCATGGAAGTATGGATCAGAGACCCCTCTATTTTGTCTTAATTTCAGGCTTTTTTAAGGATTGGAGATGTTTTTTGCGCCGTTTCTTCGGATGAGTTTTTCGATATTGCCTTTTCAGCAATTTCCAATCCAATTTCATGTCGACGTAATTTCAATATACTAAAGAGTTAAGGCAACATTTACCTAGATACTTTCGAATCTTTTTGCAACATCTATTCTGTTTGCCACATCCATTTTGATGCGTACGGGTCACCTGCATATATTTTTATTGTTGATTCGTCATCTTATTATAAGGACTACGATCCTTACTCCCGGATCGAAATTGGGGTTGTTACAAACGTCGTGGCAAACGCATAAGACCCCTTTTCGAAGAACTTCGTTCATAGGGATTTAGAAATGATGATAGGGATTTTTATCATTCAGTTTAGTACGCCTGTAAACTTTCATGATCATTCACTGTGGCAACCCGGATACTTTGTTGAAACATCATCCAAACTACATACACACATATCGTTATATGAACACTACGTTTGGAAATCTACTCACTCACTCTGAGCCTTCATATAAAAAATGAGAGTGCGAGAATGGATATTTCCAAGCATAGTATTCACATGACGATATGCTGCTAGTGCTACCAAATGCAACTGAGTTCAATCCAGCGCGTCGATTTTAAGAAAATATTTTCATTTTATTTTATGAAGTACATACCTCCTTCCACAACGTCGAAAACATTTTAAGGACTGGGATCTGTTTACAGACACAGATTGTAAAATGCGACTGGCCCCAGATGCTGTTCAAAGCTTGTTTTTGAGTTCAAAAATGAAGGGCTAGCCTTTTGATCTCAGGACGGATTTAGTACGTCGGACTTAAATACTTTTCCTGTACTTAGCGTTTACCTTACATTTTGAACTATTAGGATAATGATCAGGGGGTCCACATGTAAGTTTTACACTACGGATTATGACATTTAGTTAGACCAAACAAACTTTTTACCTTTTTCAAAGCTTACGGCGAGCGCAACTTGTGTGCCTTTAAACGTATCGAATTTTCAACATAATTTCCAACAAAAATGTTCTTTCACTGAAAAAAAAAGTTCGACGTCTGAGTTGTACGTCGACTACGGATAAAATTTAAAATCAGAGAGAAGACCAATGGTCTAGTCAACTGTACAATGTACGTTTAAAATGTACATTCTTTGTAGATGAAATGCTTGAATGTCTGATTCGTACAATGCACGTTTTAATAGTTATTTGGATCACAAGGGACGAAAGTGAAAAATTTCAACCGTGTGCGAAATTTGTAGCCCGCGCCGAAGGCAAAGACGGCAATCGCACAGGTTGGAATTTTTTACGTCGTCACATGTGATTCACACAACTTTTCATTACAACGAATACGAATCTTGTAATTTTCGAATCCCAAATAGACGCGAAAATTAAAAAATGCAACTCGAAACGAAGGCTTACTCATTAATCAATTCAACTAAGATCAATAATTTATTCATTGGAATTGTTATGATTTAAACATCACTGCAGTAATAGCAGCAACAGCATGTAGAAATTAAAAATATGATGTTTTTCATGCCGGGCGCCTAAATTACAAGAAAAATTCTGTAATTTATGCCCAATTCATGAAAAGTTGTATGTGCATTGTGCACCTGCTTAGTTCGCGAAATTGCCTAAAATCAATCGTCCATAGCATGTACACAAATAAGCATTGTGATTCTCATGCGAAATGATCCACATCCAAAACTCATGATACACATCCAAAACTAAGTGATTCACATAACAAGAACTACGAGAATATTGCAGTTTTTCCTTACAAAACTAGAAATACAAAACTTATTTAAAAAAAAATAACATTTCCTTTTTCAACAATATCATGCTTAATTCCGCATAAAAAATCTTGGTAGCACCGGCGCACAGATTTGTTACACTTTGATCGAAGTAAACTCAAGAGAGTTGCATTTTTTAATTTTCGCGTCTCATTTGGGAAGAGAAATATACAAGTTTCGTATTCGATGTAATGAAATAGTTATTTGTGTACCTGTTTTGGACGATGGATTTTAGGCAATTTCGCGAGTTATAGACCGAACGAAGTGAGGTCTACAAGCGAATGTGCCTAAAAACCATCATCCAAAACAGGTACACATGGGTACACATACAACTTTACATGCAAAGGGGCGAATTCCCAAAAATTTGTCAGCAAGTATCAGAAAGTTGTCAACAAGTATCAAAAAGTTGTCACCAAGTGTCAGCAAGTTGTCAGCAAGTGTCAGCAAGTGTAAGAAATTCTCAGAAAGTTGTCAGCAAGTATCAAAAAGTTGTCAGCAAGGGCCAGAAAGTTGTCAAAAAGTCTCATAAAGTTGTCATTAAGCGTCAGAATGTTTGAAAGTCGGAATGTATTTTTTCTTAAAAAAAATTTTTATCAAAGAAAATTTTTTTGTAGAAAAATGTTTTTCGAAGACAAATTTTTTTAAAGGAAATTTTTTATGAATAATTTTAAGGTAACGTGTGACGCAGTCCGTAAGTCCGCTTCCAAAATTAATGATATCGCTTGAGGTCATGATGCTACCGCTGATAATAGGCAAACATTTGTTTGAATTAAATGTTAGTTTGTGGTCAAAGTGTTTTTTTCAATTGCATTACTTTTACGTTGTGTTCACAAAATTACGTCACAAATGCCAGACCCAATTACGAAATTAGAGATGACTCGGTTATCTGACAAACCGAAATTTTCAGTTCGGTAATGACCGAATGAAATTTCATGTTTGCCGGTCATGATAATACTAATCGCCGTTACAACCGGGTCAGAGGCTAGATCATTTTGTTTACTAGTTCCGCAATTTTTTGTGAGCTTTTGCTCACATGGATTCTCTTAGAGATGCTTCTGTTACCAACGTTTTTACAGTGTCAGTGGTAAATTGCACAAAAACCTGGTGCCATCTATGATGTACTAGGGCGGAAACTAGTAGGGCTTAGAATGCCGGTTTGCCCCATCAATGTGTTTTACCGGCAGGCATTTTTTGGACCACATGCTTAACGTGAATTCCGAACGACGCCTAACGGTAGATTGCATTTTACCATTAGAATTTCTTCTGGTGCTAATTATATCTCCGTCCAAACTCAGACTCAGATATTTGTGCACAGAATTTATCGAATATGGGTGACGTCGTTTTTCTATGTACGATTCGTTGCGGCACCAAATTCACAACTACCCATATTATGAAGCCTGGGTGTGCCTAGGAACGTTACTTTTATGCAATACATTGAAGAAAAATTCTATCGTGGGCCCACTGTAGTAAGGGGCCGTTGCGCAAGTCTTACACGCCAAAAAATTCACAAGACATTTTTTCGTAGACTAAGGAACATTAGGAACTTTTTGACCTCCCCCCCATGCGACGTACCCCCCTGAAAATATTTTTCCCGGATTCTACCCAAAATTTTAGGTCGAAATGTTTTTACTCATTAAAATCGGTTCCTATGGTTGCTGAAGTCATCAAAATGATTGCTACGAAACACGAAAAGAAGCTCATACATCATGAAAATCCAGAGGCACATCGCTTATTGGACACCGATCAGAACAAAAGACGGCTCAAAAGGACCAAGCCACACGAACTCGTCAATAATCAGGAGTAGTTACCCACTATCCCACAACACTCAACCACAGACAAAGTGCAAAGACTATCAATGGACTCTTTGAGAAATTATAAAACAAAAACTAATTCAGATGTATGTAAATTAATGGTTGGCCATTTATGACCAGTTTTAATAAAATAATCAAAGAAAAAAAATTAAAATCGGTTCAGCCAATCCGGAGATATGAATTAAACAAGTTTGCTATTTTGTTAAAGCTCGGAACAGGTCAGGTTAGACCTCTTCTTTTCAGGTTGATCTGAACCTGAAGGCAACCTGAACATGATCTTTCAAATTTCAGGTTCAACCTGATTGAACCTGAACCTGAAAGTTAAACTTCAGGTTCGGAAAATACAGGTCAGTTCAGGTTCAGGTCAGGTCAACCTGACAGGTTTGTTCGAAAAACCTAACGTTTTTTTGTTTTTAAGGCAAACCTGTTCAGGTTGACCTGACCTGAACCTGTACCTGACCTGTATTTTCCGAACCTAAAATTATAAATTTCAGGTTCAGATTCAATCAGGTTGAACCTGAACCTGACCTGTAATAAATCAGGTTCTTTCAGTTCAGGTTCAGAGCAGGTCAAACCTGACCTGTTCCGAGCCTTATTTTGTATGGAAACGCACCCAAATCGAATATTTTTGGACCCGTACGAAGTACGAAGGTCCTATACGTTTACTACAAACAATTTTAATGTAACATGGGGTAGATCGAGGTGGCAGTTGGGGGATCCATTTATTATCGTCTAAATATGACGAATCAACAATAAAAAAAATGTCCATCCGCCGTCTCCACTTTTTTTCCAAACGACTAAACCGATCACCCTAAACTTCTTTTCCCTGAAAGATACATGCCTCCCATGATTCAAGTTCGAAGATGAGCAAAATCGATCAAGTGGTTCTGGAGGAAGTGACCAATAACATGGTTTTTCGAGGGTCGGTGAAGCTTTTTCGCAAATATCTCATCAAGTTCAGCACGGAAATTGCTCATGTTGGTGTCAAATGAAAGGATTTGATGTCAGAAAATTGGGAAAAAATTTTTGTGGGAATCGGGTGAGGGGTCGGGACACCGGGACCAATGGAATCGACGAAATTGAGTTTCTTGGCCATATACGAAAACAGTTTTTCGTTTTTATTTCCTTAACTATGCAATATGGAGGTTCACTGTCAAAGGCAAGGTAGGAGAGAATGAAATTTTGGGGAACACGTGTTTCAGGGTTTTGGGTAAAATGCCCCAATCCTGGGATATGATCACTTCTAGAATTGAGAGGGATGATCTCTGTAGAACTATAAGAGGTACAAAGTTGCTTCCAAAGGCAAAGCTGTAGAGCATTACATTTTAGCGAACACGTGTTTCAGGATTTTGGGGAAATACGGTCCAATCCTAGTATATGGGGAGAAATTTTCAACTATCGTGAACGGTTGAATAGACCGAACAAGACTCGCTCTATGGACCCTAGAGCCCCTGACGAACAGACAGACAGAAACACAAACATACAAATTTTTTGTAGATTCAACATCTGTCATACGTGCATTCCGACTACGCGATGGTCGTAATCGAGTTTCAGTTGGGAGAGAAAAGCAGAAAAATGTTTTCCTTGAGTATTTCATAATTTATTGAAATTATTCATCGATGAAATTGAAGAACAAAATTAGTTTCGTAAAAGTGTGACATTTTCCTTATGTATTAGAAGTTCGTTTGAAGTATCTTGATTTGTATCAATGGTCGGGAACTGTTCCGTTGAACTTATATTGCTCTTCCGGACTTTCTATAATCTGCTTTATAACGTGAAGATAGTAAGTCGTCTCGTAATCGACATTCCATTCCGTTGGTAGATAGAGACCCCATGCGGCAATGTTGATGATGACAATGACAATGGAAAGAGTTGCGACGATTCCAATGCAAATCCTTTGCATTTTCTCTTCCCATGGATGTTTTTCAAAATTTTTCAGTACCAAAATGGACACCAGAAATCCGGTTATTGCACCACCCAAATGACCAGCATGACTTACCTAGTAACGAAAGAAGTTCGATATTTTATAAAAATGCTTTTTGAATCCACAATGCTTCAATGCTTAGAATTTTTGTGGAATTAAAAAGAGTGATTTGTGGATCGAAAAAGTGTGATGTGAAATAAAATTGAATGACTGTCAAAATGACGTTTTAAACGTCAAGTGAGAAGTTTTGGAAACAATCGAAGAGACTGTGGTTCCTTAATTCAAATATTGATTGAATAAGAAAAATTAGAAAAATCCAGCAGTGACAATTAGTCTAACAACTTTTGACGTTGAAAACGTCGACCGATATTTGATCACAGCAGACTTAATTCTACGCTATTGTTGTCCTCGTTTTTAAAATATTAATTTGTCCAAATGCAAATGTTGAAAACGGCTCTAGGACCGATTATCCACAGTCAAAATATCTCCGGACGAAATATCACCGGACAAAATATCCCACAAAAAACGGACAAAATATCCCCAGATGTAATGTCTACTCAGAAATGGTGAATATTGGTAGGTATTATGAATTAGATACCCCCGCGCCTTAGACCCCACAAGGGGAGATATTCCCCTCTTGACCCCTCTTTTCGGGGGTTGTCGCCCCTCGACCCCGTCTTTTTGTTTTTGGTTATTTACTTCAGGCCTGCGGCGCGGCGCTAAGTACACTTCACATTGAATATTCTTAATTTTTTAATGTGGATATTTTGTCTGAGGGGATATTGTGTTCGGGGATATTTTGTCCTTTCATTTTAATGGAAAAATTGTGGTTATTATGTCCGGTTATTTTGTCTGGAGATATTTTGTCCACGGGGATATTTTGGTTGGGGATTTTTTTTTTACATTCAGTGCTAACCCCGTTGAAAACAAGATCACCAGGGGAAATACATCTGACCACATTTCACCTGGAGTGAATAGTGGTTCTGATTGCTCACAAAATCTAGTTGGAATTTCGTCTGCTGTGTTTCAGTTTTTCGAAATTTTCCGTTTTCTCCTTTTGGGAGTATTCACACGCTAAGCGACACCATCGGTGTTGCCATACAGATTTCAAATTACATCGTCCACTTTTCTTATGGCAATTCTGTTGTCAGTCAAAAGGAAAAAAAAATTAGGGAAAATGTTGTGGGATAACTTAGCACAGCACAAGAAAATGCCGTTGTGATGTCGCAACGATTTTCTTCACCAGTTGTGGTGAATATAGAATTTAAGAGTAGTGAATATAAGATTTGAAAGTGGTAAGAATAATCACGTTGTGTCATCGCAACTTCTTACATTATTAATTATAAACGTCTAATGTCCGTCTGTTTATCTATGTGTCTATTTATTTATGTGTCTATTCGTCTGTCTGTCACGATCCCGTTATTTTTGCGTTTCATTGCGTTTACGCTGGCGAAGAAAAAAAAATACTTTTTGATATGTTGTCGGGTATGGTGCAAAACGTCGAGAAAACATGTTCCGGGGTGGTATTGTTCTGAAATAAGGGAGTTATGGGATTCCACGATTCGGCAGAAACCTCGTCGTGGAGAAGAACACGGCTACAGACTTTTGGGCATTTAACTGAATTTTCCACTTAAAATAAAATTTCGATATCGCCTTAAATGACTGCTCGAGAACCCGAGTAATCCTACATGGTTTCTTCCCATTGCACAAGATCCCGGGGTTGGCAGTAAACTGGGCCAAATTCGTGTCAGGCGGGATCGGCATATCAGACGTGTATATGTTGTAAAGAACGGGGCTGAGCACACTGCCTTGAGGGAGGCCAGTCGGAACTGAGAATCTTACGGAACTGCAATCGAAAATGTGAACATAAAAACACCTGTCGTTCAGAAAGGATTGAATAATCTTAACGAGTGGCATGGGGTAGCCGAGCACAAACAGTTTGTGTAAGAGTCCCTCATGCCATATCGTATCGAAAGCCTTTTCGATGTCCAATAGCAACATTCCAGTCGATCTGCTTTGACCAAAATTCGCAATCACCACTTTGACAACCCTGCTCAACTGGTGCACTGTGGAATGTGCTCTTCGAAATCCAAACTGGTGGTCTGGAATAACATTACGCAACTCGGTGTGTCCATCTATCCTCTTAAGTAGCACCCTTTCCACAATTTTGCGCAAGGAGCTCAAGAGGCTTATAGGCCGGTAGCTACTTGGGTCTGTCGGATTTTCTGAAGGTTTGAGTACAGCGATAACTTTCACCAATTTCCATTTTTTCGGAAAATATCCTAACAACATACACGCATTTGCAATCTTGGTGATCAGTACCGACGCTTTATGGGGTAACTTTTTCAACACTCTGTTCGGGATAGCATCAGCACCAGGCGTAAATCTTTTCGTAATATGTTCCGTCTTTGCAGACAGAACTCCAAATTCGTAAATATCAGAGAGCTGGTATTTTAAGCACTTTTGTTTTGAAAAACATCTACGTGCTTTATTCATATTGCTTGAGTTCCAGGGCTCTAGGACCGATTATCCCCAGTCAAAATATACCTGGACGAAATATCCCCGGACAAAATGACCCTAGACAAAATAGCCCACAAAAAAACGGACAAAATATCCCCAATGTAATGTCTACTCAGAAATGGTAAATATAGGTAGGTATTGGAATATAGGTAGATATTGTATTGTGTGTTGGGGGGCTCTGCCCCCTCACCACCACGCCTGCAGCGGGCTTTTGTAAGCCTTGCAGGCGGCCTTACGTTGTTGCGGCACTGCCCCAAACCCCGCTAGGGGCTCCCCCCCCCTTAGCCCCGCCAGGGGGGATATTACCCTCTTGACCCCCATTTTCGGAGCTGCCGCCCCTCGACCCCGTTTTTTTGTTTTTGGTTGTTTATTTCAGGACTGCGACGCTAAGTACACTTCACATTGAATATTCTTAATTTTTGAGTGTGGATATTTTGTCTGAGGGGATATTGTGTTCGGTGATATTTTGTCCTTTTTTTTGTAATGGAAAAATTGTGGTTATTATGTCCGCTTATTTTGTCTGGGGATATTTTGTCCACGGGGATATTTTGGTTGGGTATATTTTTTTTTTGGACATTCGGTCCTAACAGCGGGCTCCAGAACCAAAGATTCAAAGTTCATTTTGTGTGATATGTACACTAGCCAAATTCTCGTCAGACAACCCATTAGAGGCTAGATCATTGTTTACTAGTTTCGCTGTTTGTGGTTCTACTTTTTTGAGATCCTTTCATTACCGGAAAGTTTTTACTGTGCTAGTGGTAAACTGTGCGACAAATCCAGTGCCATCTATGAGATGTACCAGGAACGAAACTAGTAGGAGTAGAATACCGGCACCTCCCAACAATGCCTTTCACCGGTAAGCCGTACGATGGCGCTACACTCAACTTCACATGACTTGAACCGATTCAATTAGCTTTGTTTTGTTTACAAATCTAACAATCGGAACAAATCCGTCTGCGGCTGAGTTTCGAACCGGGGAACTATCTTAGCACCCAAATTTATTTTCCCCCAAAATTTTCCACGAAAATCTTCGCAAAAATACAATTTGTACTGGGGTCATAATATTTTTATGTGTTGATCCTTTTTTTATTTTCCCCCAAAATTTCTCCATAGATTTGTTAGTGGGTGATAATAAAAAAAGGTGCAGAGCGTAAAAATATTATCCCTCAATTTGGGTCATAATATTTCCCCCACTAACAAATGTATGGAGAAATTTTGGGGGAAAATAAAAAAAGGATCAACACATAAAAATATTATGACCCCAGTACAAATTGTATTTTTGCGAAGATTTTCGTGGAAAATTTTGGGGGAAAATAAATTTGTTGCATATGCCTATTTTGAAGGAAAATAATTTTGGGTGCTAAGATAGTTTCCCTTTCGAACCAACGCACTGGCAACTCAATCTCGTAGTAGCAAGCAGACGTGTTAATCACTGCGCTATCGAGTTGCTTCAAACTATATCTGTCTTACTCTAACCAACGCTTTAGATAAGAAGAACAAAAGTCGCGTGCCAGGCATCAAGACCCAATTTTTTCGCAAAACGTTCTTCACAAACATTGAGCTACGTCGAATTATCTGCCAGAAAAACTGCTCCTCAAGAACTTGGCTACTGTACACACACAACTGTCATTCTTATTCTCCCGCATTAGGCGTAAACTCTTTATGTATTGACAAATGACACACAATGCGTATGCTTTCGTTTCCTTCGCTTTGGTCTTAATTAAAAAGAAGCATACAAAATCCTCTTAAAAGGTAAAGTGTGACACAGTCCGTAAGTCTGATTCCAAAATTAATGATATCGCTTGAGGTACGCTATCGCTGATAATACGCAGAAGTTTGTTTGAATGGAATCTTGTGTTCAAAGTTTTAATTTTCTGAAAAAATTATCGATAATCATTTTGATAATCAACTATCGATTATTTACTCTAATTATCGATCACAACAAAAACCTTTTAAAAGGTAAAGTTTGACGCAGTCCCTAATGTCTACTTCCAAAATTAATGATATCAGTGGAGGTGATGCTTGCGCTGAAAATACGCATACATTTCCTTGACGACAACGTTACCCTGTGTTCATAAAATCGCGTCACAAATGCCAGACCCACCAGCGTAATAAGTTTTCAACACTTTCAGTTTTCACACGCAAAAATTTAAAACTCAAAACAATCTTCGCAAAAAGACACGAATGTTAAATTT
>CM055404.1:129764668-129798974 GCA_029228625.1 Pseudolycoriella hygida
CCGAGCACTACGTGAAAAATCATGAAAATTGACCACTTTTCCACACTTTCCGACTTTTCCAGAGTTTTCCCGGAAAAGCGGCATATGAAATTTTTCATTTTGGACCGATTCTGACGTTCCCTGAAAATTTGATGCAAATCGGCTGTCTAGTTCTCGAGATCGAAAATTATTAATAGAACATAGATAGATAGATAGATAGAACATAGATACCGACAGATCAGAAAAAAAGTTGTCATAATAATGAGAACAATGGATTTTGGTAAGATGTATGGAAAAGTACCATCTTCAAACCTCCACATCTCAGCCAATTTTCAACCGATTTTGATGAGTGAGGGCTTGTTGGAAAGCTGCTGCGACGTAGTTTTTTTTAAAAATAATTTGGAGGGGAGGGGGGGCGAGGGGAAAAAACTCAAAACTTCGCCTATACATGGTGTCTTGTCCCAAAGGTTTTTGTATGGAGGTTTTTGGGTTTGTGGACGTTTTTTTTGGGGTGTGGGGACTGCGCGCGCTCTCCGCTACCGCTCCGAGCATGATACCGATAATTTTGAGAAGTTCCCATCCTTAAATGTAATTTCACTCACTCAATATGAAAAATATACCACTTGGGATAAAACAATGGTAACTCAGCAAATTCGTAATGGTAACGCTGGGTAGAGAGTGTTGTTAAAATGGAATACTGTGTTTTATCTCAATTTATGGCTAATTCCATCGGTACCGTAACCGTGGTATATTTTTCATATTGAGTGAGTGAAACTACACTCAAATTCTATAGCGTTTACATACTTTGCAAAGTGGAAATACCTATGGAATGGTCCATAGACAGAAAATTGTACAAAGTTGTGATGTCACAACTTTGCTTTTTGTGTATCTTTCTATGCTTAACACTTACAAATGCTATACTCACCACACTCCCATTTTAAACTCACCACTCCTGAATTTTCTTTGGATAATACAACTCATCACAACGCTTTTCTTGGGATGCCACAACTTTGCACAACGCTAAGTTATCTCACATAGAAAATGAGCGAAGATTTTCCATGAATTTCGCCGAAAAAATCAAATTAGCGGCAAAATTAAAACAATCGCCGAGAATCTGTTGCTTATTGACATGGTTGGGTTAGCGTCGCTAAACACTAGCGTCGCTGCTAGCGCCGCTAATAGCGACGCTAAAATTCAAGACTGCTCGCTAATGGATTCACTAAAATATGGAGCTGTTTATCACAAGTCATCAGTCTATTTTCGACCGAATGCCAGTTTTTCAAAAATTTTTGGTGTTTTTTCTATTCCAGATTTTGAATTATTAGCGAAAATTTAGCGACCGCTAGTAGCGACCGCTACTAGCGCGCTAGTTTTTTTTAGACTAGTGAATCAGTTAGCGAAGCTAGTATTTTTTGAAACTAGCGTTAGCGTTAGCGTCGCTAAAAAAATGACTAGCGAGCACAACCTTACTTATTGAATTTCGTTTCGTTTTCGTTGAAAATCTTCGCTGATTTTCTCTAAGTTTTTTTCCTTATGACACGGCAGAATTCACTAGTCTCTGTGTGGCCGACACTTCTGGGTTTGTCAAGTATATGGCAGCACTGATCGCGATACGACTTCTCGTCGGCTCTTCTCAAATACATTACATTGGACTTCGCCTGGAGGATTAATTCCAAGTACAAACTCAATCCAACGTCACAAGCAATGTAAAAGATCAACCAAAACAATCTGCAGCACTTTCTGTCCATTTCGTTCCAATTTATTATAATTGTTGCCAAGTGTGAGAAAAGAAGTCCATAATCACCAGCCGATGCGCCGACGGCATACGTTCCTGGACTCAAAACGCTTATGAACAACGAGCCACCGACTATAGACGATACATAAATGATGGCAATGCGTTTCCAACCGTGAACTATCTCAAGAAGAACGCCAAGAATGAGTTGGAAAATGACATTGGACCAAAGATGTGAAAGTCTGAAATTTTTGATTTCAGGCATCAGATTTCTTCGCATCTTATTGTGTTTTGGCACATACCCAGAATGAGCCAGCATGATTGTAACGAGACGCCATATTTCGTGACGGCGATGTGGATCGAAACCGAAGATCATTAGCAATTTGTCGTCGTCTGTCTTGTACATGAGAAGAACCTAAACAATTTACAATTGATGGTGAGAACTGGACATTCAATTGGCTTTTAAAATGCGTTACTTGAACCAAAGAAATTCCAATCATAAATATTGGAAAATATCTTTGTTGTATATCTAGTGTGTTTGGTGCGGTCGCTGTTGGTGCGTGACGTGCATCTGAACCTTGCGATTCAACATTTTTCAGGGTGATTTCACCAGATGTCGAAGTTCTTTGAATACTCCGTTGGTTTATTGGAAGAACAGCAGCTTCCGCTAGCGTTCCAATTTTCTCCGAATTCTGTCTGATAAGTTTTTGCTAAATAAATAACAAACAAAATTATTGTCTAACATTTCCGTAGCGTGAATTCTTATACCCATTTCGGACGAGACGAATCCATTTATTTACTTTTGTTGTGATGATCACTATTTCCTTACTATTGCTAATGTCTGTTTAACCAGCCACTAATGGAAGCACAAAACTGAATGAGGCACTTGGTGATAACGATGTGAATCGCACCACGAACCGAAAACAAACAAGAATTTGTCTTGTCGACCTTGAAACGGTACTACAATCTGTTTGCTGATGGAACTGTTGATAAATTATTGTTGTAGATCAGTAGATCCTTTACCGACGTCATCTTTAGTGTAATTTCCGGAAAACTCTGTTTTTCACTTCATGACCCATTATTTCACAGCAATACTTTACACACTTATAAAAATCTTGACTGTCTCTAAGCGAGTTCGTTTGAGCCCCCATGGTTACAGTCTGTGGTGATTCAACAAAAAGAACTCCGTCCAGAATAAAGTAACGTTCATTCAACAAAGATTACTGAAGAACTAATATATACATTGCTGTACGTTGTAATTTAACTCTCATTACATTTTATTGGTTTTTCAAAACAGTTTTCAGTTGCTCATTCTTACACAAACAAATCTTCATTTGTATACCAATTTCCTACAAGTTTCTCGGGCGAATCGGCGACAATGTTTTAGAAAAGACACGATGATATAGGGAGAATTTTTCATATATTGGAGTCGAAAAAGTCATCGTATGTACATTCTCCGAACGTATCATACGACAGCATTCGCAAGCATCATACGCAAGCATTCGTTCGTCTACTTGTATGTACGATGACTCAGCGACTCAGCAAGTCTACCATCCAGAAGTTTAAGAAACGGGCATGGAAATAATGCGTGAACTTGCGAACATTGTTACTGAAAAACTTTTGGGCAAACATTTTGGCTAGTAGGCGGGAAATCGCCGAAGGCGAAAAAATTTTTAGGGATATTTCGGTACAGAAAAACATTGGGAACGTATGATGATGGGAAGTAGCTATCGTTGGGAAATGTGTATCGGAATCGTTGGGGTGTAGCAATTTTTCAATAGATTCAGTCAGCAAAATTAACAGAACTGCGAAATGTTTCTTTTACTCTGTTTTGTGAGCTTCAACGTTTCGTGAGTATTTACCATGCATTTGCTTATGGTTGAAGAGAGAAAATGAGAAACAAACGAAACACAAAATGTGCAGTTCTGTTAATTTTGCTTACTGTAAGTACTTTTTAGTACGTCCGTCTGACCGTCCCGTCGTTTTTTTCTAAACGGTTGCACCGATCAGGTCAAACCTTTTTTATCTATGAAATGCAGTAGCAGTAGCAGTAGCAAAAGCTTGTAGATCTCATAGTATCGATGAGACTACGATTGGATGGATCATCATGCTAAGCTAATCAATCTTAAAAACAGAAGGAATCGAGCGTACCGTAAATGGATCCATCAACCCTTATCAAGATTGTCAACTAGAAATGAAACGAAATTCAGAGATGCGAAAAGTGAATTTGAATCTTATCAAAATGAACTCTACAACTCATACTTGACCAGCTTAGCATCTGATTACAAAAAACAACCGAAGAAATTCTGGAACTTCATCAACTCCAAATACAAAACGAACACATTACCAGGGATAATGTTTTATGGGTCAGAGCAAGTGGGAAATGACTTAGATAAATCCAACCTCTTTGCAAAATTTTTTGCTTCTGTGTATGTTGGAAACGAAGACGAAATTGACGAAGACTATGCTCTTACTACACATATTAACAAGCGAAATGACCAGGGCTACCTACAAATCACTATAACACCAGATGTAGTTCGTCAAGCACTTCGCTGTATGGACCTCAGCAAGGGTGTCACCCCGGACAAAATATCTCCAATATTTCTCTTAGATGTACCCCTCTCGTTGATTTTTTCAAAATCATTAGCAGAAATGCACTACCCCGACGTATGGAAAATTGGTCACTTAACGCCCATCTACAAATCTGGACGGAAGTCAGATATATCAAACTATCGAGGTGTCTGTGTATCACCAAATTTGGCAAAAGTTTTCGAGATAATTATTTTCAATCAAATAAAATTTAACATCTTTCCGCACTCAACATCGAATCAGCATGGATTTTTTCCTGGGAGAAGAGTAGAGTCCAATTTGATGGAGCTTTCAATCATGGTGCACGATGGATTCGACAATCCGCCAGACCGACATCTTTTACGCTGACATTCGGAAAGCATTTCACGTGATAAAGTCTATTCCGTTAATATTAAAATTATCCTTCCACAAATATCGTCTGAGTAACTCGCTGTTGTTATGGATCCGATCATTCTTCAAAAACCGCAAGCAGTTGGTAAGAGTCAACTCCAGTAAATCCGATATGATTGACGTTACCTACGGAGTTGGTCAAGGATCGGTTTTAGGACCGCTGTATTTTCTGGTTTACTTTGACGACTCGGATGGCAGTTCTGATATAACTAAAGACATAAATCTAGCTGATGACAAGAAAATAGTACATAACCGTATATCCACACCTAATGACACTCACATGTTGCAGTCATCAATAAATGATTTTGTTGAATGGTGCAACAAAAATGGGTTCGAGTTAAACGACGACAAGTGTAAAATTATGTCAGTTTCAAGAAAACAGTGCCCAATATTTGCAGAATATTTCATCAAAGACAAACTAATTAAACGTGTTAGTAGCATAAAAGACATAGGAGTTATATACGACCACAGATTTTCTTTCAACGACCACCTCGAGCTAGCATCGAAAAAGGGTTCTTCTATGCTATCATTTGTTAAACGACAATGCTACGGACGATTCGACCAGAACACGGCGAAGATGCTGTACTCAGCCATAGTTAGATCACACCTTGAATTCTCGAGTTCAGTTTGGGCACAGCACCATAACGTTCACATTCAATCACTAGAAAGTATTCAAAGACAATTTGTGTTTTACGCAAACACAGACAGATATGTTGACAAAACGAAGGACAAATATCGTCTACGTCCTTACGTGGATAGATGTAATGAACTAAACATGAAGTCACTTCTAAGGCGCCGCACCAATGCTGCAATCTTTTTCATACACGACGTCCTTACTGGGAAGATTAACTCACAGTTTCTGCGAAAAAGAATACAACTGTACGACGGTGTCAGGAATCTTAGAAATCCTTCAATAATTCGCATATGTCGGTCTAAGCAGCTTTTTCATCGTTTAATTTTGCATGTATGTGGGATAGAAGGATTAAACGTTTCATTTGGAATGTGGAATTAGGCGAAACGATTGACATTTGGTCGATCTCTTTCTCTTTTTTATTCGTACAAAGTAAAGTAGAATCAGTCTCGTTCAGATATCCGACAAGTTAAGAACGTCTTTTGTATTTTCAGAAAATTGTTTTTTTTTAGTTTCATTAAAACTACTTCAATTTATCATTTAAATTCAAATTTCGGAGTTTTATTTCGGTATCATCTACCCAGTAAGATTCCCATATGGGGGCTCAACCTATGTGATTGAAAGTTTGCTAAGCGAAATTATTTTCGGAATATACAAAAGACATATGACAAAGTGGTTAGGTGAAGCGTGATCGAAAGTATTGTCGCGTCGCAATTGTGATTTTATTGAATTGTGAAGTGGACAATAAATAAGAGGAAAGAATATAAATCGATAAGAAGGACAAGAGTGACTTTGAAAAGAGGAAAATAAGTGAAAAGTGGTTCATAAAGAACAGAGAAGAGACGAGAGCACATGTTCGACATTGTTCCTTAGTTCCGGTCGACAATTGATGCGAACATTCCATTTTGGATTTGAAGTGACAGTTAACCGATTGGAACAGTTGAAATAGTTGCGTCTGATGACAGTTGACATTAACTGTATTTGAGAGTGTGAATTTGTTTTGTAAACATTTTACATGGATGAAAGATTGTTGAATCTTACAGTGAAAAAGCTTCGAGTAATTGCAAGAATTCGTGGACTATCGGTCCGGTACAACGTAAAAACTGATTTAGTGCAACGAATTGTATCATCGTTAAGAGAAGAAGAATCGATCGAATCGCTTTTGGAAATATTAAGAGAGTGGCAAGAAGGAAAAGAGCAACAAAGTCACAAGAAAGCAGAAAGTTCAAGTGAAGAAGAAGAATATTTCAGTGAAGAAGAGACCTCAGGAGAAATGGCAACAAATTTCGTTTTTCGTGACGTTGAGGACGCTTTGGAGAAATTCTCTGGCGAAGGGGAAAGAGAAATAGACAAGTGGTTAGAGAATTTTGGCAGCATAGCAAAAACTTGTAAGTGGAACTCACTTTTGTACGAAAACGTCACTAGAATTAGTCCGTTGAAACACACCACAATTTAGCTAAATTTACATACATTCAAGCCAAACTGTGAAAGTGTGTAAGTCTCATGTTACGCTAGTCGGGTATTACATGTATTTTGGGCTTAATCTGATGCCAAAATTTTGAAATGGCCTAACCATGAAAGTCAAAAAATTTCGCTCGCTCCGCTCGCGGCCTTAAATATTATTGAAAGCTCAGAAATCAACAATTTTAGCAAAATTTATATCAAGAAGCTTCTACGTTCAACTGCTTTGTGCGAATGTTAAACTTCGGACAGAAATCTTCACAACACCTTATAAAAGTGTTCCATTGTCATATACGATAGATACAGCTTATTTAGTTTTATAACACTGGTGGACTTTGGGGGCGCGCGCCACCCCTGCAATATCAGTCTGGCTACGGCTCTGCTGCCGGGCACCTAAACATTTTTTAAAAAACCTATAAAAAATACGGGTTTTTATGTTCTGTACCATTTAAACACATACCCGAGCCAATTTGTAATATTTCAATGCACATCCACATAGTTTTTGATTTCATTGAGACATTGAGCTTAGTGCAAGTCTAATCTAATCGAATTACATTCTCAGTCAAGCATTTGTTTGTATGACTGAACCAGCTGAAAAACAGCTGAAACGTGAATGTATAATATTGTTCAAGGTTGTGCTCGCTAGTCATTTTACCTACCGCTACTAGCGGTCGCTAATTTTTCGCTAATAATCTAAAATCTAAAATAGAAAGAACACCAAAATTTTTTGAAAAACTGCAATTCGGTCGAAAATAGACTGATGACTTGTGATGAACAGCTCCATATTTTAGCGAATCCATTAGCGATTAGCGAAAAATATTCGCTAATCGGATTTTAGCGAGCGCTAATCGCTACTAGCGAGCAGTCTTGAATTTTAGCAGCGACGCTAGTAGCGACGCTAGTGTTGAGCGACGCTAACCCAACCATGATATTGTTTATCACATCGGGGCCTATAACATGCAAATTACAGCACTGAAAGTAGGACTATAATCGGCTTATTACAGTCGAGTTTCTTGTATTTAAGAAGGGGTATAATGAAGTCATTATAGTCCTCTCCAAGGTTTTTCATATTGATAAAAATAGTAGAATCACCTTCCACACCAGAAGCGCTTACTTGTTACACTAAAACATTATATTAAAACAAAATAGTGATAACATACGAATCTAATTCGAAATGGATTCAAATCGCGTCTTATTTTCGTTTTCTTGGAGAAAAAAATTATTTGACTGACCGTTCATTTTGCAATGACAACTGGTTATCAGATTGTAACGATCGCTTTCGTATTGATTTGGATGTTACCAACTTCGACGAAAATTACGCGTTTATACCCCTAGTGTTATAGTATACTATTAGTAGTGACGAAAAAATCTGAAGTTGACAACGCCGTATTTATTATGTGACGTGAAGATTACTTCTACTACCTTTTCTTTCTCACTGGCATTGCGAGTGAAATAAAAAGTTATGTAGAATCTACAACATAGCTATGTGTTTTGCAACAAGAAATGAACCAATGGCCTTGTTGTATGTCAGACGGTGTGAAGCTTATTATCTACTGCGAGAGATCCAATGCTGTTTGGGAAATGCGAGTCTTGCTCTTGGGTTCAATCTGCCTGCGGGTATTATGATAACTATGCAAAGAGTAATAGCTGAATGCGCATTCGTGACTAAGCGGAGAAGGCCCAGCATTGCCAATAATGATCTTGTGAAGAAGACTCCGCCCTTGGGTCGATCACCGCATCTTAGAATACCATTCATCTCTTGCGGTTTGGAATTGAGATCAAATGAGTTCGAAGAAAGGCACATCGTTACGGCAAGTAGGCTACGTGCATACAATTTAAGAAAATCTCAACTATGAACGATGCTCCGACCAAACAAAAATTGCTGAATTTAATTCCATGCAACATGTGTATAAACTGCATGCTTTGCAGCGGTTGTTGAGAGGCAGAAGAAGCGACGTACTTCCATCGGAGTGAATGTCCTATTTCAAATTATTTGGAGAATAATCGAGACAGCAGACTTGTTATGTGAATGTTACTTTGATGACAAAAATATTCTTTTTCAGTGAAGACTTTTCCTCAAAATTAGTGTAACACCCAAACATGAGCGACAAGTTTAATCTCGAGAAGTAGCCAGCCAACTTTTCTCAAATTTTTATTCAACGTCAGTCTCGGCCCCCATGAAAAATTTCAAAGGCCGCTTTTCCATGAAATTTCTGGAAAAGTGGACAATTTTGAGGGTTTTATAGGTTTCCGAATTTTAACTCCGGAATGACAATACCTAGAGAGCTGGTTTCTTCGGAAAAATTATAGGGATTGGCAAGGGTCCCAAAAACCCAAAGAAAATGGCTGCTAGCTGTCAAAGCGACGCCATCTGGGATTTTTTGCTTTTTTCTGAATTAGAATAGCTAGACGGTTAGGTAGGTTTCTCGAAGATCTTACAGAGATTGTTTCCAAGTGCCAGAAAGTTGTCAGCAAGTCTCAAAAAGCTGCCAGCAAGTGTCAGAAAGTCTGAGAAAGTTGTCAGCAAGTATCAAAAAGTTGTCAGTAAGTATCAGAAAGTCTCAAACAGTTGTCATCAAGTGTCAGAAAATGTCAGCCAGTATCAGAAAGTTGTCAATAAGTGTCAAAAAATATCAGCAAGTGTCAGAAAGTTATAAACAAGTGTGAAAAAGTTGTCAGAAATTTGTCAGCAAGTGTAAGAAATTCTCAGAAAGTTGTCAGCAAGTATCAAAAAGTTATCAGCAAGGGCCAGAAAGTTGTCAAAAAGTCTCATAAAGTTGTCATTAAGCGTCAGAATGTTTGAAAGTCGGAATGTCAAAAAAAATTTTTTGTAGAAAAATTTTTTTCGAAGACAAATTTTTTTAAAGGAAATTTTTTATGAATAATAGAAAATTTTTCACATGACTTTTAGTTACAACAAAACTGAACTTTCAGAACGACTGATATCGCATACAAAAACCTCTTTTAAGGTAAAGTGTGACGCAGTCCGTAAGTCCGCTTCCAAAATAATGATATCGCTTGAGGTGACGCGTCATAACTCTACCGCTGATAATAGGCAAAAATTTGTTTGAATTAAATGTTAGTTTGTGGTCAAAGTGTTTTTTTTAATTGCATTACTTTTACGTTGTGTTCACAAAATTACGTCACAAATGCCAGACGGAATGACGAAATTAGAGATGACTCGGTTATCTGATAAACCGAAATTTTCAGTTCGGTAATGACCGAATGAAATTTTAGGTTTGCCGGTCATGAATAATACCAATCGCCGTTACAACCGGGTCAGAGGCTAGATCATTTTATTTACTAGTTACAGACGTGACGCAAGTCTTACACGCCAAAAAATTCACAAGACATTTTTTCGTAGACTAAGGAACATTAGGAACTTTTTGACCTCCCCCCCCGTCCGATGTCCGTCCATCCGTCTCCACTTTTTTTTCCAAACGGCTCAACCGGTCACGGTATTCCGTGAAAGATACATGCCTCCCATGGTTCAAGTTCGAAGTTGAGCAATCGGGTCAGGGGTCGGGGCACCGGGACCAATGGAATCGACGAAATCGAGTTTCTTGGCGATATACGAAAACAGTGTTTATTTCCTTAACTATGCAATATGGAGATTCACTGTCAAAGGAAAGGTAGTAGAGAATGAAATTTTGGGGTACACGTGTTTCAGGGTTTTGGATAAAATGCCTCAATCCTGGGATATGATCACTTCTCGAATTGGGAGTGATGATCCATATATCTAGAACTATAAGAGGTAGAAAGTTGCTTTCAAAGGCAAAGTTGTAAAGAATAAAATTTTAGAGAGCACGTGTCTCAGGGTTTTGGGTAAAAATGCCTCAATCCTGGGATATGACCACTTCTAGAATTGGGAGTGATCATCCATATATCTAGAACTATAAGAGGCAGAAAGTTGCTTTCAAAGACAAAGTTGTAGAGAATAAAATTTTAGTGAACACATTTCTCAAGGTTTTGGGTAGAATTGCCCCAATCCTGGGATATGATCACTTCTAGAATTGAGAGGGATGATCCATATCTCTAGAACTGTAAGAGGTACAAAGTTGCTTCCAAAGGCAAAGCTGTAGAGCATTACATTTTAGCGAACACGTGTTTCAGGGTTTTGGGGAAATACGGCCCAATCCTGGTATATGGGGAGAAATGATCAACTATCGTGAACGGTTAAATAGATCGAACAAGACTCGCTCTATGGACCTTAGAGCCCCTGACGAACAGACAGACAGAAACACAAACGGACAAATTTTTTGTAGATTCAACATTTGTCATGCCTGCATTCCGACTACGCGATGGTCGTAATCGAGTTTCAGTTGGGAGAGAAAAGCAAAAAAATGTTTTCCTTGAGTATTTCATAATTTATTGAAATTATTCATCGATGAAATTGAAGAACAAAATTAGTTTCACAAAATTGTGACATTTTCCTTATGTATTAGAAGTTCGTTTCAAGTATCTTGATTTGTATCAATTGTCGGGAACTGTTCCGTTGAACTTATATTGCTCTACGAGTTGTCTGCATTCTGGAACCAAATCGCATTCCTTTCGAATTTCCGACAAATCCGGACTTTCTATTATCTGCTTTAAAACGTAAAGATTGTAAGTCGTCTCGTAATCGACATTCCATTCCGTTGGTAGATAGAGACCCCAAGCGGCAATGTTGATGATGACTATGACAATGGAAAGAGCTGCGACGATTCCAATGCAAATCTTTTGCATTTTCTCTTCCCATGGATGTTTTTCAAAATTTTTCAGTACCAAAATGGACACCAGAAATCCGGTTATTGCACCACCCAAATGACCAGCATGACTTACCTAGTAACGAAAGAAGTTCGATATTTTATAAAAATGCTTTTTGAATCCACAATGCTTCAATGCTTAGAATGTTTGTGGAATTAAAAAGAGTCATTTGTGGATCGAAAAAGTGTGATGTGAAATAAAATTGACTGACTGTCAAAATGACGTTTTAAACGTCAAGTGAGAAGTTTTGGAAACAATCGAAGAGACTGTGGTTCCTTAATTCAAATATAAATTGAATAAGAAAAATTAGAAAAATCAAGCAGTGACAATTAGTCTAACAACTTTTGACGTTGAAAACGTCGACCGATATTTGATCACAGCAGACTTAATTCTACGCTATTGTTGTCCTCGTTAAAGTTTTTAAAATATTAATTTGTCCTAATGCAAATGTTGAAAACGGCTCTAGGACCGATTATCCACAGTCAAAATATCTCCGGACGAAATATCCCCGGACAAAATATCCCACAAAAAACGGACGAAATATCCCCGGACAAAATATCCCACAAAAAACGGACAAAATATCCCCAGATGTAATGTCTACTCAGAAATGGTGAATATTGGTAGGTATTATTAATTAGATATTATATTGTGTGTTGGGAGCCTCTGCCACCTCACCCCCGCGCCTGCGGCGGGCTTTTGTAAGGATTGCAGGCGGCATTATATTAATTACATTACATTACATTAATTACCCAAACCCCACAAGGGGCTCCGCCCCTTAGACCCCACAAGGGGGGATATTCCCCCCTTCACCTCACTTTTCGGGGGCTGCCGCCCTTCAACCCCACTTTTTTGTTTTTGGTTATTTACTTCAGGCCTGCGGCGCTAAGTATACACTTCACATTGAATATTCTTAATTTTTGAATGTGGATATTTTGTCCTTTCATTTTAATGGAAAAATTGTGGTTATTATGTCCGGTTATTTTGTCTGGGGATATTTTGTCCACGGGGATATTTTGGTTGGGGATATTTTTTTTGGACATTCGGTCCTAACCCCGTTGAAAACAAGATCATCAGGGGAAATGCATCTGACCTCATTTCACCTGGAGTGAATAGTGGTTCTGATTGCTCACAAAATCTAGTTGGAATTTCGTCTGCTGTGTTTCAGTTTTTCGAAATTTTCCATTTTCTCCTTTTGGGAGTAGTATTCACACACTAAGCAACACCATCGGTGTTGCCATACAGATTTCAAATTACATCGTCCACTTTTCTTATGGCAATTCTGTTGTCAGTCATAAGGAAAAAAAAAATTTAGAGAAAATGTTGTGGGATAACTTAGCACAGCACAAGAAAATGCCGTTGTGATGTCGCAACGATTTTCTTCACCAGTTGTGGTGAATATAGAATTTAAGAGTGGTGAATGTAAGATTTGAGAGTGGTAAAAGTAAATGCGTTTTGTCATCACAACTTCTTACATTCAAAATGTTCTAAAAAGGCGAAGTTGTGACATCACAATTTAAACACTTGTCTCCTGCGCGAAAATCAAAGTTGTGATATCCAAACGGCGCGGCCAATAATTCTGTTTATTCAAAATATACGCAAAATTCATCACAACTTCGCGTACCTTTCAGCTTATTCAAAATTTACGCTTCAGGCAGAGTTATGACATCGCAACTTTTTACACTTTCCTACTTATTCAAAACGTACGCAAAAGACAAATATACGCAAAATTTTGTTCAATTCTGAGTCTTACAGCTTAGTAAATGATTCTCGGTCAAATTGATTCGGAAACAGTTTTTAATGTCCCAACAGCGAGGAAAAACTAATGCGTCCACCCTATCTGATTTGAGGACTTTTGTAAGTAAAATATAGGCTTGCGTCACATCTCGTCTCTAAGAGGCTTTTTTGCTATATCGGTACTTTCGCAAGTTAATTTCACAAATGTGACAAAAAATTTTCTAGCAAAAATTTCCGAAAAAGATTTTCTAACAAAAATTTCCGAAAAAGATTTTAAAGAAAAATTTTTTTGAAAAAAACTAAAAAAAGATGTTAAAAAAAAAATTTAAAAAAAAAGTTCTCACAGAAACTATTTGAAAAATCTCAAAGCCTCTGAAGTGACAGTTCCGACTCATTTTCGGTCAATTTGGGCTTATTTCCGGTAACTTTCGACTCATTTCCGGTAACTTTCGACTCATTTCCGGTCACTTTCGACTCATTTCCGGTCAATTCTGACTCATGTTCGGTCTCTTTCGACTCATTTCCGGTCACTTTCAACTCATTTTCGGTCTATTCCGACTCATTTTCACTTTCGACTCGTTTCCGGTCACTTCGGACTCACCTCCGGTTACTCCGATTCATTTCCGGTCACTTACTTTAAAATTTAATTCTTGACAACTTTTACTTTGGAAGCGAATTTCTGTCTCACATAGTTCTGGAGATACAGGTCATCACAACTCGGATTTCCACTAATTCTAGAATTTAGGCTAAATCCCAGGACTGCGACATTTTTCGGAAAACCCCTGAAACACGCATTCGCTAAAATTTAATTCTCTACAACTTTGGTCAAGATAGCAACTTCGTAGCAGTGAGTGAGTAATCCCTACCGATTCTAGAAGTGACCAAATCCAGGATTAGAACATGGTAAACAAAAATCATGAATCAAACCCCCACTAAAATAATGATTTTGAGCTACTATGAAAATTTCAGAAAAATCGTTGGAAGCGTTTTTGAGATACGTAAAAATAAAAAAGTACTTAACGTTCGGTGAAATTTGAAAACGGAAGTATCAAAAATTAATATCTCCGGATCTACTCAACTGATTTTTATGAGTGAAACATCAATTCGGCGTGAAATGTACGTAGAATCCGGGAAAAATATTTCCAGAGGGCTACGTCGTCGCCATGGAGGAAGTCAAAAAGGTACTGTAGGTACCGTCGCGCTATGATTAGATTAGATTGAGGAGTATGGGGAGGTGTAGATTAGAGGTGTGCGCCGGTCAAAAAAAATGGGCGGCGGCGAAAATCGGTGCAGAGATGTCTCCGCGGCGGCGCAAATCGGCGCACCTCAATTTTATTTTCGGTGGCGGCGCCGCAAGTTTTTTGTCTGGCATTTGTGATGCAATTTTTTTCAAAAAATAAAACTTTGACCACAAACTAACATTTAATTCAAACAAATTTCTGCATATTATCAGCGTCACCTCAAACGATATCACTAATTTTGGAAGTGGACATTAGGGACTGAGTCACACTTTACGTTTTGAGAGGTTTTTGTTGTTCTATCTATTAATAATTTTCGGTCTCGAGAACCAGTCAGCCGATCTTCCTGAAATTCTCAGTGAACGTCAGTCTTGGCTCCAATTGAAAAATTTCATAGGCCGCTTTTCCGGGAAAATTCTGTAAAAGCCGTGTCATGTGGAAAAGTGGTCAATTTTGAGGGTTTTTCAGGTAATGCTCGGAGTTTTCGAATTTTAGCTCTGGAGTGACAATAGCTTGAGAGTTATAGAGTTCGGTCAAAAGAATTTTTTGGGATCTTAAGAAAATAGCTGCCAGCAGTCAAACCGGCGCCATCTTGAATTTTCCCAAGCATTAAATTAGGTTTTTTTTGTTTTCGAATTTTAGCTTCGGAATGTTTTTTTTCAACTCTGAACCTATTTTCATCGACGTATTCAATCATTTATGGCATTTTGTGTCAAAAGAAAATTTTTAAAAAGTCCGGCTATTGCTTGCCCAAAGCAGTTTTTTGAAAATTTATCAGTTTTCGTGAGTCATACTACTGTGAAGGTTCGCCATAGCTAATATAAGGTGTGAATTTTTCCACTCTTCGCTGTGTTCCTTAGGGTGAAAGGAAAACACACAGCAAAAGAAAATGATATATTCGTTACAAACATTTTTTTCTGAGAACAAATAGTTCGGCGGATGTAAATTTTTTTGGGGTTTTTTAGACTTTCATTCTATAAAACTGATAGTAAATGTAAAATCTTTTTTGATAAATTAGGCTCATTTTGAAGGATATTAAGTACAGATTCTTGGGCAAAAGGAGTTTTAAAATCTACTTCATAGTTTCGATCAGGGTGACCACAGAAGGGCAAGCAATAGCCGGACTTTTTAAAATCTTTCTTTTGACCCAAAATGCTATATGTCGATGAAAATAGGTCCAGAGTTGAAAAAAAAAACATTTTGCATTCCTCGGCTCGTCCTAAGTTACTCAGAGAGTTGGTGTCTTCTACAAAGTTATTCGCGATTTTCACACTAAACAGATGACACTACTTTCTATGTAGAAAATCGGACATAAGTATGTTGAAATAGCGCTCACTACTCATTCATGTCAAAGTTATTTTAGTTAATTTATTTCGGAGAAATTTTTTTTCCAGAGAATATTTTTTGAAAGAATTTTTTTTTTTTGGAGAAAATTTTTTTCTCCGAAAACTTTTTTTTTCGGGAAAATTGATTTCGGAGAAAAATTTTTTTCGTAGGAAACTTTTTTCCGAGAAAAATTTTTTTCTGAGAAAAATCTTTTCGGTGAATATTGAAGAAAATTTTTTTGGGAGAAATTTTTCTTTTCTGAGATCTTCTTCAAATTATCTGGCAGAAAAACTACTCCTCAAGATGAAAAAATGAAGTGGTCTGACGAGAATTTGGCTAGTGTAATGAACAACGAATCTGCGAACCTCTTTGGTTCTAGAGCCCAAGCAATATGAATAAAGCACGGAGATGTTTCTCAAAACAAAAGTGCTCAAAATACCAGCTCTCTGATATTTGCGAATTCGGAGTTCTATCTGCAAAGACGGAACATATTCCGAAAAGATTCGCAATAAAAAGGAGGAACCTAAGTGTCTCGAATATTTTTAAATTTAATTTTCCCCAGTTGCTTTTAACCCCTTGGGTGGTGGCCAGGCAATGTACCGTTCGAAGAGAAATTTCGCTCGAAAACAGTTCCGAAACAAAAAACGGCTGCAGGATAGGAACGTTTTGATCGAAATTGAAAAGTTTGGCAATAGGAAGGAAGCTCGGAACTTCTATCGGAAAGTAAACGAATCCACAAATGGTTACAGTCAACAACCTTTGCTGTGTAAGGACAAGAACGGATTGGTCCTAGCAGATGAGTGAAGGTGCATTGCGAGATGGGCTGAGTACTTCAAAGAACTGCTTAATCCAAACACACCGCTCAACCGAAACGAAGCAAACAGCGAATTGCCATTTCATACTGCGCAACCATATATAGAAGAACCAACGAAGCAAGAAGTTGAAGCTGAAATTTCGAGGTTCAGAAATTTCAAAGCCCCGGGGACAGACAATCTACCCGGCGAACTTTTCAAGAACGGCGGCAACGCGCTATATATGGAGATGTACGAGCTCATCACGCCTATATGGAATGTCGAGGAGTTACGGGAAGAGTGGAAGACCAGCATACTTTGTCCCATATACAAAAAAGGTGACAAAATGGAGTGTGGCAATTTTCGAGGAATTGCTCCGCTGAATATTGCTTACAAGATATTTGCAAATATTCTTTACCAGCACCTTCATACATGGAAAACTCTGTAGGTGAATACCAAGGTGGTTTTCGTGTAGGTCGTTCACTATCGGGCCAGCTGTTTAATATCAGACAGATCTTGGAGAAGTGCAAGGAGTACAACATTGAAACAAACCATTTGTTCGTTGACTTCAAGGCAGCCTATGACAGTGTTAGAAGAAGTAAGCTATGGAGAGTAATGGAGGAATTTGGAATCCCAACAAACTGATCTCGCTAACCAAGTTAACACTGAACGGAGCTAATAGCCGAGTAAGGATCTGTAATCAACTGTATGAGATTTTCGACATAGAGGAAGGCCTACGTCAGGGAGATCCTCTCGCGACGCTGCTTTTTAACCATTTCACCATTTCACGGCACCATTTTCACCAAGTCCAGTCAGTTGCTAGGTTTCGCAGACGACCTGGACATACTTGGACAAGTTTATGGCCTTGGAGAGGAAAGGTTCAAAAGTTGAAAGTTTGAAAGGGTTCAAAGTTGATAAAAAAACGAAATATATGATCATCCCGTCTTCGAATCAACACCAGGAGGAAACCGCAGCGATCGACACACACATTCAAAATGGTCAACAAATTCGTATACCTTGGATCGGAGCTGAATACTAATCACGACATCGCGGACGAAATTAAGAGACGAGTAATTCTGGGCAACCGGAGTTATTACGGCCTTCTGAAAATCTAAAAGTCCAAGTCAGTAAGCCGAAATTCAAAATGCGCAATATACAAATCTGTGATCAGACCGGTGATTACGTATGGTTCGGAGTCGTGGTGCTTGACACAAAGAGACGAACAATCGCTACACACGTTCGAAAGAAAAGTACTGCGAACAATATTTGGACCAGTATTCGATCAAAGGTAGAACCGATGGCGCAGACGTTTCAATTATGAGCTTAGCCCAGCTCTATGGAGAGCCGGACATAGTCAGAAACACTAAAATAAACCGTCTACCGGCTCGGTCATGTATAACGAATAGAAGATCATCGTATTCCGACCGGAGGGCAAGAGAGGTGCAGGGCGTCCAAAATTCAGATGGTATGACGCAGCTTTTGCCGACTCTTGGTGCTTAGAATCAGTCTATCTCGGTATCAAACTTGATAGATCGCTTACGTTCAGGAAACATGTAGAAAAACTTGAACTAAAGCTCAATGCAAGGCTAAACCTACGTAGAAAGTTAGCTGGTACCACTTGGGGCCTTGGGGGGCCACCGGAGCCTGTTTAAGAACATCCGCTCTCAGCCTTGTTTACTCAATGGCCGAGTATTGTTGCTCGAGCTGAGTAGTGCGCACACAAAAAAGATTGATGTCGTTCTAAACGAAGTGCTGCGCTTAATCGGTGGCACAGTCGCGTCAACACCAACAGAATGGCTTCCCGCGCTTTGCAATATTGCCCCTCCAGCAATAAGGAGACAAATTGCATTAGTACGCGAATTTCGGAATGTCCTCATTTAGCCGGACATTCCACTATACAAAGACATTCTAGACACTCCTACTCCGAGATGATGTCTAGAAAGCCTCCAATAGTCTACACTAAACGGCTAATTGAAGGCGATTTCGACCCGAAATCAGTTTGTCTGGATAATTGGATGAGTTTCGGAGTCACTAGTCAGTTATTCCAAATCGAAACGTACTCTTCACGCTCGTCGGGTTTTGACATGCCTGGAAAAGCCTGGAAAAATCTATACCGATTACGAACGGGGCATGGAAGATGCAATGACCTGCTCTTTGAGTGGAACTATATCGACGACTGCCCATACAGTCAACGACTGCCCAATTTTATCGTATCTGGTCCAGATACAGGACATAACTGAATTAAAACCTGACCTAAATTAACGTGATTAAAACGGGATATTTCTTTTGTGCTTCGGCTAAATTTTTGTTATGTTAACTTTTTTAATTGTTTAATTTCTAGTTTTAGACGAAAAGAAACATTTTATAATTAACCGTAAGCCATACAAATAAATATGCCCTTAATGGGTTGCAGTGGCGGTTAAGTAAGTAAGTACCAATTCAGATCTAATTTCAAACTCAGTTTGGATATCACAACCTTGCCTTTCACGTACATCTTGAATAGGGCTAATTCGATCGGCACCGTAACCTGAAAACGTATTTCATCTCTTTCACTCTCGCAATGTGAATTATATTAACATAAGACAAAATACTCGTTCCCCAGATTACAAGGAAACATTCCATCGGTATTTCTACTTTGTAAATTATGTAAGCGCTATAGAATTTGAGTGTACACCAATTGTAGTTTCACTCACTCAATGTGAAAAATATATCACTTGGCATAAAACAATGGTAACTCAGCAAATTCGTAATGGCAACGTGATGTCACAACTTTGGTATTTGTGTATCTTTCTATGCTCAACACATACAAATGCTATACTCACCACACTCCCATTTTAAACTCACCACTCCTGAATTTTCTTTGGATAATACAACTCATCACAACGCTTTTCTTGGGATACCACAACTTTGCATAACGCTAAGTTATCTCACATAGAAGATGAGCGAAGATTTTCAATGAATTTCGCCGAAAAAAAAATAGCGACAAAATTAAACAAAACAATCGCCGGGAATCTTTTGCTTAATTTTATTGCTAATTAAATTTCGTTCCGTTTTCGTTGAAAATCTTCGCTGATTTTCTCTAAGTTTTTTTCCTTATGACACGGCAGAATTCACGAGTCTCTGTGTAACCGACACTTCTGGGCTTGTCAACTATATGGCAGCACTGATCGCGATACGACTTCTCGTCGGTTCTTCTCTAATACATTACATTGGACTTCGTCTGGAGGATTAATTCCGAGTACAAATTCAATCCAACGTCAAAAGCAATGTAAAAGATCAACCAAAACAATCTGCAGCACTTTCTGTCCATTTCGTTCCAATTTATTATAATTGTTGCCAAGTGTGAGAAAAGAAGTCCATAATCACCAGCCGATGCGCCGACGGCATACGTTCCTGGACTCAAAACGCTTATGAACAACGAGCCACCGACTATAGACGATACATAAATGATGGCAATGCGTTTCCAACCGTGAACTATCTCAAGAAGAACGCCAAGAATGAGTTGGAAAATGACATTGGACCAAAGATGTGAAAGTCTGAAATTTTTGATTTCAGGCATCAGATTTCTTCGCATCTTATTGTGTTTTGGCACATACCCAGAATGAGCCAGCATGATTGTAACGAGACGCCATATTTCGTGACGGCGATGTGGATCGAAACCGAAGATCATTAGCAATTTGTCGTCGTCTGTCTTGTACATGAGAAGAACCTAAACAATTTACAATTGATGGTGAGAACTGGACATTCAATTGGCTTTTAAAATGCGTTACTTGAATCAAAGAAATTCCAATCATAAATATTGGAAAATATCTTTGTTGTCTATCTAGTGTGTTTGGTGCGGTCGCTGTTGGTGCGTAAGGTGCATCTGAACCTTGCGATTCGACATTTTTCAGGGTGATTTCACCGGATGTCGAAGTTCTTTGAATACTCCGTTGGTTTATTGGAAGAACAGCAGCTTCCGCTAGCGTTCCAATTTTTTCCGAATTCTGTCTGATAAGTTTTTGCTAAATAAATAACAAACAAAATTATTGTCTAGCATTTCCGTAGCGTGAATTCTTATACCCATTTCGGACGAGACGAATCCATTTTTTTACTTTTGTTGTGATGTACACTATTTCCTTACTATTGCTAATGTCTGTTTAACCAGCAACTAATGGAAGCACAAAACTGAATAAGGCACTTGATGATAACGATGTGAATCGTACCACGAACCGAAAACAAACAAGAATTTGTCTTGTCGACCTTGAACCGGTACCACTTGTCAGACATTTATAAAAAAAAACGCACTAATAACACACTTATACATATGCACGCATTGATCGTGTGTGTACAATCTGTTTGCTGATGGAACTGTTGATAAATTATTGCTGTAGATCAGTAGATCCTCTACCGACGTCATCTTTAGTGTAATTTCACTTCATGACCCATTATTTCACAGCAATACTTTACACACTAATAAAAATCTCTACTGTCTCTAAGCAAGTTCGGTTGAGCCCCCATGGTCACAATCTGTGGTGATTAAACAAAAAGAACTCCGTCCAGAATAACGTAACGTTCATTCAACAAAGAGTACTGAAGAACTAAAATACATTGCTGTACGTTGTAATTTAACTCTCGTTACATTTTATTGGTTTTTCAAAACAGTTTTCTGTTGCTCATTCTTACACAAACAAATGTTCATTTGTATACCAATTTCCAAGAAGTTTCTCAGGCGAATCGGCGACAATGTTTTAGAAAAGACACGATGATATAGGGAGAATTTTGTATATACTGCAGTCGAAAAAGTTATCGTATGTACATTCTCCGAACGTATCATACGACAGCATTCGCAAGCATCATACGCAAGCATTCGTTCGTCTACTTGTATGTACGATGACTCAGCGACTCAGCAAGTCTACTATCCAGCAGTTTAAGAAACGGGCATGGAAATAATGGAAATAACTTGCGAACTTTGTTACTGAAAAACTTTTGGGCAAACATTTTGGTTAGTAGGGAAATCGCCGAAGGCGAAAAAAAATTTTTAGGGAAATTTCGGTACAGAGAAATCTCATTGAAAAACATTGGGAACGTATGACGATTGGAAGTAGCTATCGTTGGGAAATGTGTATTGGAATCGTTGGGGTGTAGCAATTTTTCAATAGATTCAGTCAGCAAAATTAACAGAACTGCGAAATTTTTCTTTTACTCTGTTTTGTGAGCTTTTACGTATCGTGAGTATTTACCATGCATTTAATTTTTTCGTGATTTCTGGAAGTCCATATCTTTCAGTCTTAACCTTGAAGAGCGATTTCCGTGCTAATTTCGCAGAGATATAAGTCAAAAAGTGTCACCAACCTTCAAAAAACCACGTTTTTGATCACTTTTTCGACCGTTTCTCCGAAAGTTCTTGACTGATTTTGTCAATTATCAATCCAATTATCAATTTCATAATTATCTTTCAGGAAAAAAAAAGATTTTGGAAATAGGATAAGATTGACCCGATTTGATGTAGAAATAACACGTTTAGCGCTAGAAGAGACTCAGTTTTAGGGCAGTAGCTAAGTCCAAGGGCTCAGAATAAAAAAATGTTCTTCTATAAATTTTCAGGCATCTTTCGAACAAAAACACGTTTTTGAAAGTCGGAAAAGATTTACTCGAGATATGTACAAAAACCACTTAAACGGCGCTAGCTCAACGGCCCTTCGCCCGGAATTTGGGCAAAATCAGTTAAGAACTTTCGAAGATTCGGTCGAAAAAGTGGTCAAAAACATGGTTTTTTAAGGTTGGTGACACTTTTTGACTTATGTCTCTGCGAAATTAGCACGGCAATCGCTATTCAAGGTTTTAATTGAAAAAAAAACTAAATTTTTTATCGCCTAGATGCGCAGAGATGTTTTGCAACATGAAATGAACCAATGGGCTTGTTGTATATTACACGGTGTGAAGCTTATTATCTACTGCGAGAGATCCAATGCTGTTTGGGAAATGCGGCTGTTTTTCTTTGGTTCAATCTGCCTGCGGTTATTATGATAACTATGCAAAGAGTAATAGCTGAATGCGTATTCGTGACTAGGCGGAGAAGGCCCAGCATTGTCAATAATGATCTTGTGAAGAAGTGTGAAGAAGACATCGCACTTGGGTCGATCATCGCATCTTAGTCTACCATTCATCTCCTGCGGTTTGGAATTGAGATCAAATGAGTTCGAAAGAAGGCACATCGTTACGGCAAGTAAGCTACGTGCATACAATTCAAGAAAATCTCAACTATGAACGATGCTCCGACCAAACAAAAATTGCTGGTCGTTGGGAGGTAGAAGAGGCGACGTACTGCCATCGGAGTGAATGTCCCATTTCAAATTATTTGGAGAATAATCGAGACAGCAACTTGTTATGTGAATGTTACTTTGATGATAAAAATATTCTTTTTCAGTGAAGACTTTTCCTCAAAATTAATGTAACACCCAAACATGAGCGACAAGTTTAATCTCGAGAAGTAGCCAGCCAACTTTTCTCAAATTTTTATTCAACGTCAGTCTCGAACCCCATGAAAAATTTCAAAGACCGCTTTTCCATGAAAATTTTGGAAAAGTGGACAATTTTGAGGGTTTTATAGGTTTCCGAATTTTAACTCCGGAATGACAATACCTAGACAGCTGGTTTTTTCGGAAAAATTATAGGGATTGGCAAGGGTCCCAAAAACCCAAAGAAAATGGCTGCTAGCTGTCAAAGCGACGCCATCTTGGATTTTTTGCTTTTTTCTGAATTAGAATAGCTAGACGGTGAGATAGGTTTCTCGGAGATCTTACAAAGATTGTTTCCAAGTGTCAGAAAGTTGTCAGCAAGTCTCAAAAAGCTGCCAGCAAGTGTCAGAAAGTTGTCAGCAAGTGTCAGAAAGTATCAAACAATTGTCATCAAGTGTCAAAAAATGTCAGCAAGTATCAGAAAGTTGTCAACAAGCGTCAAAAAGTTGTCAGCAAGTCTCAGCAAGTTGTCAGCAAGTGTCAGAAATTTGTCAGCAAGTGTAAGAAATTAGAAAGTTGTCAGCAAGTATCAAAAAGTTGTCAGCAAGGGCCAGAAAGTTGTCAAAAAGTCTCATAAAGTTGTCATTAAGCGTTAGAATGTTTGAAAGTCGGAATGTATTTTTTCTTAAAAAAATTTTTATCAAAGAAAATTTTTTTGTAGAAAAATGTTTTTCGAAGACAAATTTATTTGTGCCCAGAATTTAACGAATATGGGTGACGTCATTTTTCTATGTACGATTCGTTGCGGCACCAAATTCACAACTACCCATATTATGAAGCCTGGGTGTGCCTAGGAACGTTACTTTTATGCAATACATTGAAGAAAAATTCTATCGTGGGCCCACTGTAGTAAGGGGCCGTGACGCAAGTCTTACACGCCAAAAAATTCACAAGACATTTTTTCGTAGACTAAGGAACATTAGGAACTTTTTGACCTCCCCCCCCCCATGCGACGTACCCCCCTGAAAACATTTTTCCCGGATTCTACCCAAAATTTTAGGCCGAAATGTTTTTACTCATTAAAATCGGTTCCTATGGTTGCTGAAGTCATCAAAATGATTGCTACGAAACACGAAAAGAGGCTCATACAGCATGAAAATCCAGAGGCACATCGCTTATTGGACACCGATCAGAACAAAAGACGGCTCAAAAGGACCAAGCCACACGAACTCGTCAATAATCAGGAGTAGTTACCCACTATCCCACAACACTCAACCACAGACAAAGTGCAAAGACTATCAATGGACTCTTTGAGAAATTATAAAACAAAAACTAATTCAGATGTATGTAAATTAATGGTTGGCCATTTATGACCAGTTTTAATAAAATAATCAAAGAAAAAAAAATTAAAATCGGTTCAGCCAATCCGGAGATATGAATTAAACAAGTTTGCTATTTTGTATGGAAACGCACTCAAATCGAATATTTTTGGACGCGTACGAAGTACGAAGGTCCTATAAGTTTACTACAAACAATTTTAATGTAACATGGGGTAGATCGAGGTGGCAGTTGGGGGATGCATTTATTATCGTCTAAATATGACGAATCAATGATAAAAAAAATGTCCGTCCGTCCGTCTCCACTTTTTTTCCAAACGGCTCAACCGATCACCCTAAACTTCTTTTCCCTGAAAGATACATGCCTCCCATGATTCAAGTTCGAAGATGAGCAAAATCGATCAAGTGGTTCTGGAGGAAGTGACCAAAAACATGGTTTTTCGAGGGTCGGTGAAGCTTTTTCGCAAATATCTCATCAAGTTTAGCACGGAAATTGCTCATGTTGGTGTCAAATGAAAGGATTTAATGTCAGAAAATTTTTTGTGGGAATCGGGTCAGGGGTCGGGGCACCGGGACCAATGGAATCGACGAAATTGAGTTTCTTGGCGATATACGGTAACAGTTTTTCGTGTTTATTTCCTTAGTTATGCAATGTGGAGATTCACTGTCAAAGGCAAGGTAGGAGAGAATGAAATTTTAGAGAACACGTGTCTCAGGGTTTTGGGTAAAAATGCTTCAATCCTGGGATATGACCACTTTTAGAATAGGGAGAGATGATCCGTATATCTAGAACTATAAGAGGTACAAAGTTGCTTCCAAAGGCATTACATTTTAGCGAACACGTGTTTCAGGGTTTTGGGGAAATGCGACCCAATCCTGGTATATGGGGAGAAATGTTCAACTATCGTGAACGGTTGAATAAACCGAACAAGCCTCGCTCTATGGACCCTAGTGCTCCTGACGGACAGACAGACAGAACAACAAACAGCCAAATTTTTTGTAGATTCAGCATCTGTCATGCTTGCATTCCGACTACGCGATGGTCGTAATCGATTTTCAGCTGGGAGAGAAAAGCAGAAAAATGTTTTCCTTGAGTATTTCATAATTTATTGAAATTATTCATCGATGAAATTGAAGAACAAAATTACAATTAGATGATTAGATTAGATTACAATTACTATAAGCAAAATATAAGTTATATTTTGCTCATAGTTTCGTTTCTGTTGATTGACCAGCTGGTGCACTCATACATAGAAACATAGAAAAAATTTTGGATGATGTTCAACTGGTTTATTGTCGTTGTGTATGAAAAGAACACCACTACATGAATCTTTTTTCTTACCTTTTCAATACACTGCACATGCTGCAAATAGTTATCATTTTTTGTTAATTTTGAACTAATTGGGACCAAATCAGTTCAATATTATTAAAAACATATCAAAAAAACATTCTTATTGTTTTTAGTAAAAATAAGAATAAGAATGTTTTTTTGATATGTTTTTAATAATATTGAACTGATTTGGTCTCAATTAGTTCAAAATTAATAAAAAATGATAACTATTTGCAGCATGTGCAGTGCATTGAAAAAGTAAGAAAAAAGATTCATGTAGTGGTGTTCTTTTCATACACAACGACAAGAAACCAGTTGAACATCATCCAAAATTTTTTCTATGTTTCTATGTATGAGTGCACCAGCTGGTCAATCAACAGAAACGAAACTATGAGCAAAATATAAGTTTTCTAACTTTAGTTTCATAAAATTGTGACATTTTCCTTATGTATTAGAAGTTCGTTTCGAGTATCTTGATTTGTATCAATGGATCATGGGTCGTTGAAGTGCTCTGCGAAGTATCTGCATTTTGGAATCAAAAGGCATACCTCCGGACTTTCACTTATCCCTATCTGATAAAAAAGGTGAAGATGGTAAGTCGTCTCGTAATCGTCATTCCATTCCGTTGGAAGATAGAGACCCCATGCGGCAATGTTGATGATGACTATGACAATGGAAAGAGCTGCGACGATTCCGATGCAAATCCTTTGCATTTCCCCTTCCCTTGGATGTTTTTCAAAATTTTTCAGTACCAAAATGGACACCAGAAATCCGGTTATTGCACCACCTAAATGACCAGCATGACTCACCTAGTAACGAAAGAAGTTCTATATTTTACAAAAATAAATTTGACTCATGCTAGATGCTTTTTGAATCCACCCAGCCTAATTCAATGCTTAGAATGTTTGTGGAATTAAAAAGAGTTATTTTTGGATCGAAAAAGTGTGGTGTGAAATAAAATTGACTGACTGTCAAAATGACGTTTGAAACGTCAAGTGAGAAGTTTTGGAAATAACCGAAGAGACTGTGGTTCCTTAATTCAAATATAAATTGAATAAGAAAAATTAGAAAAATCCAGTAGTGACAATTAGTCTAACAACTTTTGACGTTTAAAACGTCATTTTGACAGCTGGAATAGCCGATATTTGATCACAGCAGACTTAATTCAACGCTATTGTAGTCCTTGTCAGAGTTGTTTAAAAATCAATTTGTCCAGATGCAAATGTTGAAAACAGGATCATCAGGGGAAATGCATCTGACCACATTTCACCTGGAGTGAATAGTGGTTCTGATTGCTCACAAAATCTAGTTGGAATTTCGTCTGCTGTGTTTCACTTTTTCGAAATTTTCCATTTTCTCCTTTGGTGCTGTCCCTAAATTACGTAACACATTTTTGGCCACTAACCCCCCCCCCGTCGTTGTCACACACTGTAACAATCACTCGACCCCCCCCCCCCCCTGTTACGTAACAAAACTGAGGAATTTATTTTTTAACAAAAAGAAGCAAATGTTATAACGTTCAACGTGGTATCTTGTGATTTGTCAAAACTAAAGAAAGATAACTAGAAACGTTTTTGGTTGTAAAAGTGTTTGTAACGTAACATTTCTACAAACCCCTCCCCCCTCCCCTACCGCCCGTAACATTCTGTCACAAATTCTTGTATCCCTTCCCCCAGACCGTTACGTAATTTAGGGACAGCCCCTTGTGGGGGTATTCACACACTAAGCAACACCATCGGTGTTGCCATACAGATTTTAAATAACATCGTCCACTTTTCTTATGGCAATTCTGTTGTCAGTCATAAGGAAAAAAAAATTTAGGGAAAATGTTATGGGATAACTTAGCACAGCACAAGAAAATGCGGTTGTGATGTCGCAACGATTTTCTTCACCAGTTGTGGTGAATATAGAATTTAAGAGTGGTGAATATAAGATTTGAGAGTGGTAAGAGTAAATACGTTTTGTCATCACAACTTCTTACATTCAAAATATACTAAAAAGGCAAAGTTGTGACATCACAACTTTATACACTTGTCTCCTGCGCGAAAATCAAAGTTGTGATATCCAAACGGCGCGGCCAATAATTCTGTTTATTCAAAATATACGCAAAATTCAAAGTTGTGACATCGCAACTTCGCGCACTTTACACTTATTCAAAATATTCGCTTAAGGGAAAGTTATGACTTAGCAACTTTATACATTTTCCTACTTATTCAAAATGTACGCGAAAGACAAATATACGCCAAATTTGTTTCATTTCTGAGTCTTATAGCTCAGTAAATGTTTCTCGGTCAAATTAATTCGGCTTGCGTAGCACCTCCTCTTTAAGAGGTTTTTTTGCGATATCGGTACTTTCGTAAGTTAATTTCTTCACAAATTTGAATTTTTCAAGAAAAATTTTTCACAAAAAATTTTCAAACAAAAATTTTCGACCATCTGTCGGTTGGTGAACTCTGTCAGACTAAAAGGAAGAAGGTGGTAAGTCGCAAATTTCGTGTGGGCAAATTTAGAGAAGAGGCAGTTAGGTCTCGTTTTATGGCAAAATTCGCCGAAGGATTTGAGGGGCTTCCAGCTGACTGCGGGGACATTGAGGCTGAGTGGGCGAATTTTAAGAAATTTGTCTTGGATCTGGCTGAGGAATGTCTGGGCAGTGTCGCTAGCGGGGGTCGAAACAAGAAGACGGGTTGGTGGAACGCCGATATCAGGGGGGCTGTATTGGAGAAAAGGAAACTATACTTGATTTGGTTACAGGACAGGACGGTGGCGAAGTGGGAGGCTTATAAGGCTTGTAGGCAACTGGTTAAGGATCTAGTCAGGGAAGCGAAGGACCGGGAGGGGAAAAAGTTTGGGGAGGATTTGGAAAGGGCAGGTCAAGGCAGGGGTAAGAAATTTTGGTCGATGATTAAGGACATTAGGCGCGGTGGCGTGAAAGAGGGATGTAGTAGTATTTTAGATAAAGGCGGCGAGTTAATTACAGATAGGGGTGAAGTCTTGAAGACTTGGCGGCATTACTTTAAGGATTTGTTTGCACCTGTCAATCAGGTAGAAGAAAATGGGAGGGAGGCAGGTCCTAGCTCGGAGGTGGAGGAGGAAATTACACTGGATGAGGTGTCCCGGAAGGTCGGCAGATTAAGGGAAGGAAAATCCGCAGGGGTGGATGAAATTAGGACGGAATTTATGAAGTATAGCGGATCAGGTGGGATCCAATGGCTTTGTAGGATTTTCAATTTGGCCATGAGGTCTTCAACAGTACCTGCTGACTGGAGCTTCGGTGTTATTGCTCCAATTTATAAGAAGGGCAACCGTAAGGTTTGCAGTAACTACAGGGGGATATCGCTCTTGAGCGTGGTAGGTAAGGTGTACACGGGTGTACTTGTTGACCGGGTTAGGAACATAGTGGAAGGTGTACTGGATGAGATTCAGTGTGGTTTCAGGCCTCTGAGGGGATGTCAGGATCAGATTTTCTGCCTCAGACAGACTATCGAAAAGCATTATGAAAAGAACAGGGACTTATACTTATGCTTCATCGACTTGGAGAAGGCATTCGACCGGGTACCAAGGCAGAAGCTATTCGGGATTCTTAGCGAGTACGGTATCAATGGGGGTTTACTGCGTGCCATGAAGAGTATTTACTCAGAAAGCAGGGCCGCGGTGAGAATAGATGGCGAAATTAGCGAGTCTTTCGAGGTTAAAGAGGGCGTTCGTCAGGGTTGTTGTCTTTCCCCGCTTCTGTTCATAATTTTCATGGACAAAATCATCAAGCAGGCAAACTTGCAGGGAAATGGCGAGGTGGGTGAGGTAATAATGAAAATCCTGGCCTACGCGAATGACTTGATTCTGTTGGCAGATAGTACCACGGAGTTGCAGGGTGGGATTGACTGCCTAAATGCTGCATGTGAGGAGTATGGGATGAAGGTAAGTGTAGGGAAAACTAAGGTTATGCATGTCGGCAAAGCTCGGAAGGAGATAGCTTGCAATTTAAATGGGAAGGAGCTGGAGCAGGTTTCTGAATTCAAGTACTTAGGAACCATTTTTTCAGAGGATGGCAAGTTAGTTAGGGAATTTGAGGAAAGGAGGAAAATGGGAAACGCGGTGGCCAGTCAGTTGAGGTCGCACGTGTTCAACAAAAGGGAATTAAGTAGCGGAACAAAGGTAGCTATTCACAGGTCAATATTCCGGCCGACGATTCTGTATGGTAGTGAGAGTTGGGTTGACTGCGGATATCTCGTGCATGACCTGGAGGTTTCTGATATGAGGGTTCTTAGGAATATAGCGAAGGTTAATAGGAGGGAGCAGGGGGATAATCATATAAGGAACGACGACATTAGGGAAAATTTAGGGATTTCGTCAGTGGAAGAGGCGGCAAGGGCCAGTCGTCTGCGCTGGTTCGGGCACGTTCAAAGGATGGGTAATAACAGGCTACCGAAAAGGATCTTGGATGCACAAGTCCCGGGTGTTAGGCCAAGGGGTAGCAAGGAGAAGGTTTATCGATTCAATTAAATCAGATTTAGAAGTTAGGGGACTTTCTCTGGGCGAACAAACCATCTCCTTGGCGGGCGATAGGAGGGCATGTAGGACGATAGTTCACCAATCTGGGGTTGCGACAGAAAGACCTCACACCGGAAGGTACTGACGGTCTATAAAGTTTGATGATGATGATGATGATGAAGTTAGGGGTGTGTAAAAACTGATATGATTAAAAATTAAATTATGATTTGTGGCGAAGCGAGTGACTTTAAAGATGCAAATTTACATGACTAATGCGAAAACGTTGCGAGTTTTAAAAGTGATGTTTTCGAGTTGTCTTACGTACGAAATCTATATACATCACTAACTACAATACTGCAACACACGCACGCACAGCTCTCACAACTCGAGCCCAACAAATCTACTCCAATAATTTACTCAATATTTTCATATCAATTTTATTATTGACAAAGCCCTGCCAAGAGAGTTGAGGGAGATTGTTTTGGTTTAAGAGGCGTAATCAAGCCCGCTGCATGTGTAATTTGGCGGGGATGAGGATGCAGAATCTCTCAAAAGTTGTATAAATGTAAACATAGTTTATGAAGCCCGGATTCATTTCGTTCGGAGTTATTTTGTCCTGAAGCCCTCTTCCCAATTCTTTGGAGTGGATGAGAAGAATGTGTCTTAAGCCAACTTCACAATATTTCGTACGGAGCATTTTTTCGGGGCGTTAATTCCGATGAGATATTTTGTCTATGAATGGGGCCGGCTACGATCACTAGTAATATCCTCATCTATTTATTCTAACTTTATGTTTCAACTTTTAGTGACTACAGAAGTAACGTAGCACCTAGCGACTCGGATCGTGATTGTCCCAGTCGCCGTGACTCTGACTCACATCATCAACAACATATCGGTCAAGCACCTCCACGTCTCGGTATAACAGCGCCGAATGCAGATTCAGAATCATGTGGAAGCAACTCACCGTCACCACGTGCATCTCGACGACGTTCCAAAATTCGCAATCATTCGTTAACATCATTGTGCCTGATATCACATCATCCTTTTTTTACCACATTCCGAGAGTGTTTGTTTGTGCTTAAGAAATTAATTGGTGCATGCAATGAATCTTCGAATTCAAGGTGCGTTGGAGGCTCTAGGCATCGGTAAGTGGTCTTGAAATTCTTTGATGAAAAGTTTAAGTTTTTGGGAAAAGGACACCGTAAAAGTTCCGGCAAATAATTTTAAAACATTTTAACTTCCAAATGTATAGTATGTAATATTCACTTGTTTCATATGGGTTGCGTCGACCGATGACCTTTTCTGTACGTAATTGTAGTTATGTTTTGTAACAAATGTCACTTTTGGGAATACCAAGAGCAGCATGTTATTTAAATTTATTTACTCAATCACAACGTAATTTAGACAACTTTGAGATTTAGGAAATATCTCGGGAAATATACACATTTTGAAATCAAGTCGGATACATTTCTGTTTCGAATTGCTGATACAGAGAGGTACATTTCGATTTAAACAGTTTTAGGTTTGTTAAAGTTTTAAATGTCATTAACTTCAAATCACATTTCTTTTACATTGAGATACTTGGTTTGTACGTGCACGTTGCGTCTCTTTCTTGCGCATACATTTACATAAGATCTGACATATCAAACATATCTAAAAAGCGTTTAACGTGTACCCACTCGGTAAGTTGATTTACACAGTGTGCGATGCGATAGGTAAATGGCTCATAACGTACGTGTAGTCAGAGTAGTCGGAAAATTTTATGCGACGTGTTTGTTTTGATATAGTAAAAGTTTGTGATTCTCAAATTTCTTAAATTTGTGGTATTTTACGAAAACGATTGTCCTGCCTATGACATTACTCAATTCTCGGCAAAACATTCGTTCCCTAAAGCCGCCTATAAGTTCTCAATAAAGATGAAAAACTTGAATTAAATCTCGATACTAAACAAAAATTTAATCGACAACTAAAGTCATTTCATAGAAACATGAATGAATTGGCACGCGGCAACTTTGATTCGTTCGTAGAGTGAATAAAACAAAATTTGAAACTTGAATTGATTTTTATGAAAAGATGTTTTGTAGATTTAAACTTACCTTGTGGGTTACACGTTAAAACATAGTACAGAGGAACACTGTTTATGAGTAATATTACAAGTGTGCGTCATCAAACATCGCACAACTGTAATATTACTCATAACTATTAAATCGAAATGATTTCTCGGTAGAAAATTATTTAAATAACTAAAAGCGAATCCTTTTTCACAATTTAAATACAATTTAGAGTTTCTGGGGTGGTTCTAAACGCGAAATTAAACTTAGCTCAGAATCATTTTGATGCATTGGTTTCTACAAGTTCATTTAAAATCGTTTGAATGAAGAAATTACGGAAGTTATTGCGGAGTCGTTCTCAGGGTGGTGAGGGACGATGAAATTAATACAAAACTCCGTAGATTATTTTAACAAATATTTTCACTTGATAAAAAATCTTAAATTCAAATATCTGATAGAATCGCGTAACAATGTGTATCGCACGACGGTTCGAGTCGGAATGTCGAATGACCAATGAATATTGCAGGAGTTGATGATGGTGAATTCGTTAGATAACGAACCGCCGCAGTGGCATGTAATTTTTTTCGTTAAAATACAGTAAATGGTAGTAGTTTTGCCGACAATAGTTGATTTTTAAATTTCACTTACTATTTTGTCGTACCAAAAAAGTTATTTGGTCACTTTTTTGGTGCGACAAAATAGTAAGTGAAATTTAAAAAGTAGAGTTAGTAGCAAGTAGAGCAAGTAGAGTTATGGACTGAATTGACAACGAATACACACCAGAAGTAGTCTGGAACTCTCATTTTGATGTGTCTCAAAAAAGTAGATAATATTCAGAACCGTGTTTTTGAATCTTTGAATGTTTTTTCCTAGTTTGAGTTTTCGTGTAACAATGATTACATTTTGCAAAGAAGGTTTGAAAATGCGTAATACATTTGGGAGATTGGAAGACAATGTTACACAAAAATAACAACCGAGTCTGCACCTTAGCTTTCAAATCCTCTTGTTGGCCAACAAGGGAATTAGTCGTAAGGTCAACTCGATGTTCGTATAAAATAGAAGGTTTGGGCTGGACATTTATAATAGAACTAGTCGAACCCCCGCCCCTAGGGGCTACGCAGGCTTTATCATTTTCACATGTTGTCTATTCAGAGAGTCAAAGCATATTTTTTCTCGTTTTAAATAATGATGCGTAATGTTTCATGTCATTAAATCACTTCGTTGATATTACCACTAATAATACTAAAATCCAAATTGGCGAGAAAGGCACTATAAATCAAAACAGTTTCTTTGTCGCAAAATTACTCCACTTCCCCCGTATTTCATCTCTCCCGTATTCCACTTCCCCCGTATTCCACTTCCCCCGTATTCCATTTCCCCCGTATTCCACTTCCCCCGTATTCCACTTCCCCGGATTCCACTTCCCCCGTATTCCACTTCCACCGTATTCCACTTCCCCCGTATTCCACTTCCCCCGTATTCCACTTCCCCCGTATTCCACTTCCCCCGTATTCCACTTCCTCCGTAAAACGTATGCAACGTTCCCCTTATTCCACTTTCCCCGTATTCCACTTACCTCGTATTCAACGTTCACCGCATTCCAATTTCCCCGTATTCAAAGTTCACCGTATTCAATTTTCCCCGTATTCCACGTTCCCCGCATTCTATTTCACCATATTCCACTCCCCCGTATTCCACTTCCCCCGTATTCCCCTTCCCCCGTATTCCACTTCCCCCGTATTCCACTTCCCCCGTATTCCACTTCCCCCGTAATCCACTTCCCCCGTAATCCACTTCCCCCGTATTCCACTTCCCCCGTATTCCACTTCCCCCGTATTCCACTTCCCCCGTATTCCACTTCCCCCGTATTCCACTTCCCCCGTATTCCACTTCACCCGTATTCCACTTCCCCCGTATTCCACTTCCCCCGTATTCCACTTCCCCCGTATTCCACTTCCCCGTATTCCACTTCTCCCGTATTCCAAGTTCCCCGTATTCCAAGTTCCCCGTATTCCAAGTTCCCCGTATTCCAAGTTCCCCGTA
>CM055404.1:129799474-129873781 GCA_029228625.1 Pseudolycoriella hygida
CAAAGTTAGTAGGAGTGATTATGAAACGTTATTTGACGAAAAGTGGCTGAGCGACGCTTTAGTTGAGTATGTTTTTAAAACATATGAGGAAAAATCAAAAGAAAACGGGAAAAGTATGCACTTTCAAATTGCGAAAACAAATATTTTGTTTTATAAGAACACTAGAAGCGAACGCCTTCCTAAAATTGAAAAAAAAAATTTTTATTGGTGGTTCACTCAGAGCTAGTCATTATACACTATTCATAATTGACAAAATAAATAAAACGTTCAGCTATTTGGATCCGATTAAACAGAATGATCATTTAGCGATGAAACATTTAGAATCCTTCAAATCATTTATAGACAAGCATAATAAAACTTATCCTAAATATATAATTCCACGCGATGGTTGGACAGTAAAGACTATTGATTATCCATTTCAAGAAGATAGTTTCAATTGTGGTGTTTTCATATTATACTTTGCTAGAGAATATATGGAGAAAAAGCAAATATCGCTAACATTTAATCCTTCAGCTCACAGGGAATATCTTCAGCATCACGTTCTCCGATCTTCCGATCAGATGAGAAACAGATGTCTAGTATGTGGATTGTTACACCAGGCCATAATTGAGACCGAGGAGTGTTGGATTAAGTGTGATAATAAAAAGTGTGGCAGATGGACGCACCTTCAGTGCCTCAAAGAAAAAATAAATATAGAAGAAGCAAAAAAAACTTTCTTCGCTTGTTACTTATGCAGATAAAATGAATGTAATCAGACGAATCACCAGATCCTTCTATGAAAGGTTAACAAATCCAGGCCACCATAACTCAATTCATCAAACAATTTTATAATTAGATGAGCGTATAAATTTCAAATTTAAAAGACTTCGGTATACTGAGCGATACCGAAGTCTTTTAAAAATAAACAATATTGTTTTTTGAATAGAAGAGGATCGTGAAAGCCAAATTTTTTTTATCACCCTCGTCTAAATTGCCATGCAAATATGTCGAGCAAGTAAGCGGTGATATTACATATTTGTAGTCATGGTCACGCTAAAAGCTCTACAAAGCGGAAACTATGAAGGCAATGTTTTTTTGAAAAACTAAAAATGTCAAAAATATGTTCTCAATTTTTCCTCAAATATTCACAGTTCAGTATGATAGTAGCTACGCTTCCATAGTAGAAATACTGCGATACTGCTATTTTCATTGTCAGTAACTAAGAAAGAAAATTACCTCAATTTCTTCTGTCAGGATCCGCTATCAATATTTTTGAAAAAATTTCTAGGACCAGAATATAAAATAAAAACATACGGCAGACGCTGGACTCGTACGATCCTGTAATATAAGATTACTTATACATTGTGGAAAGCGAGTAATAACTTATACTAATACTTATACTTATTTTATTTTGAAGCTTAACTTAGGCGCGGTGGCGTGAAAGAGGGATGTAGTAGTATTTTAGATAAAGACGGCGAGTTAATTACAGATAGGGGTGAAGTCTTGAAGACTTGGCGGCATTACTTTAAGGGTTTATTTACATCTGTCAATCAGGTAGAAGAAAATGGGAGGGAGGCAGGTCCTAGCTCGGAGGTGGAGGAGGAAATTACACGGGATGAGGTGTCCCGAAAGGTCGGCAGATTAAGGGAAGGAAAATCCGTAGGGGTGGATGAAATTAGGACGGAATTTATTAAGTATAGCGGATCAGGTGGGATCCAATGGCTTTGTAGGATTTTCAATTTGGCCATGAGGTCTTCAACAGTACCTGCTGACTGGAGCTTCGGGGTTATTGCTCCAATTTATAAGAAGGGCAACCGTAAGGTTTGCAGTAACTACAGGGGGATATCGCTCTTGAGCGTGGTAGGTAAGGTGTACACGGGTGTACTTGTTGACCGGGTTAGGAACATAGTGGAAGGTGTACTGGATGAGGTTCAAGGTTGTTTCAGGCCTCTGAGGGGATGTCAGGATCAGATTTTCTGCCTCAGACAGACTATCGAAAAGCTTTATGAAAAGAACAGGACTTATACTTATGCTTCATCGACTTGGAGAAGGCATTCGACCGGGTACCAAGGCAGAAGCTATTCGGGATTCTTAGCGAGTACGGTATCAATGGGGGTTTACTGCGTGCCATTAAGAGTATTTACTCAGAAAGCAGGGCCGCGGTGAGAATAGATGGCGAAATTAGCGAGTCTTTCGCGGTTAAAGAGGGCGTTCGTCAGGGTTGTTGTCTTTCCCCGCTTCTGTTCATAATTTTCATGGACAAAATCATCAAGCAGGCAAACTTGCAGGGAAATGTCGAGGTGGGTGAGGTAATAATGAAAATCCTGGCCTACGCGGATGACTTGATTCTGTTGGCAGATAGTACCACGGAGTTGCAGGGTGGGATTGACTGCCTAAATGCTGCATGTGAGGAGTATGGGATGAAGATAAGTGTAGGGAAAACTAAGGTTATGCATGTCGGCAAAGCTCGGAAGGAGATAGCTTGCAATTTAAATGGGGAGGAGCTGGAGCAGGTTTCTGAATTCAAGTACTTAGGAACCATTTTTTCAGAGGATGGCAAGTTAGTTAGGGAATTTGAGGAAAGGAGGAAAATGGGAAACGCGGTGGCCAGTCAGTTGAGGTCGCACGTGTTCAACAAAAGGGAATTAAGTAGCGGAACAAAGTTAGCTATTCACAGGTCAATATTCCGGCCGACGATTCTGTATGGTAGTGAGAGTTGGGTTGACTGCGGATATCTCGTGCATGACCTGGAGGTTTCTGATATGAGGGTTCTTAGGAATATAGCGAAGGTTAATAGGAGGGAGCAGTGGGATAATCATATAAGGAACGGCGACATTAGGGAAAATTTAGGGATTTCGTCAGTGGAAGAGGCGGCAAGGGCCAGTCGTCTGCGCTGGTTCGGGCACGTTCAAAGGATGGGTAATAACAGGCTACCGAAAAGGATCTTGGATGCACAGGTCCCGGGTGTTAGGCCAAGGGGTAGACCAAGGAGAAGGTTTATCGTTTCAATTAAATCAGATTTAGAAGTTAGGGGACTTTCTCTGGGCGAACAAACCATCTCCTTGGCGGGCGATAGGAGGGCATGGAGGACGATAGTTCACCAATCTGGGGTTGCGACAGAAAGACCTCACACCGGAAGGTACTAACGGTCTATAAAGTTTGATGATGATGATGAAAAATTTTCGAAAAAGATTTTAAAGAAAATTTTTTTTTAAAAAAATTAAAAAAAATTTTAAAAAGAAAGTTCTCACAGAAAATATTTGAAAAAACTCAAAGCCTCCGAAGCGACAGTTCCAACTCATTTTCGGTCACTTTGGGCTGATTTCCGGTAACTTTTGACTCATTTCCGGTCACTTTGGACTCATTTCCGGTCAATTCTGACTCATTTTCAATCACTTCCGACTCGTTCTCGGTCACTTCGGACTCACTCAAGTTACTCCGATTGATTTCCGGTCACTTACTTTAAAATTTAATTCTCGACAACTGTTACTTTGGAAGCGAATTTCTATCTCACATAGTTTTAGAGATACGGGTCATCTCACCTCGGATTTCCACTAATTCTAGAACTTAGGCTAAATCCCAGGACTGCGACATTTTGAAGAAAAACCCTGAGACACGTATTTCCTGAAATTTAATTCTCTACAACTTTGATCAAGATAGCAACTTCGTGACTGTGATACTTTCAGAGATAAATGAGTAATTCTTACCGATTCTAGAAGTGACCAAATCCAGGATTAGAACATGATAAACATGAAAAATCATGAATTAAACGCCCACTGAAATAATGATCTTGAATTTCTCTGAAAATTTCAGCAAAATCGTTGGAAGCGTTTCTGAGATACGTAAAAATGAAAAAGTACTTAACGTTCGGTGAAATTTGAAAACGGAAGTATCAAAAATTAATATCTCCGGATCTACTCAACTGATTTTTATGAGTGAAACATCTATTCGGCGTGGAATGTTACGTAGAATCCGGGAAAAATATTTCCAGAGAGCTACGTCGTCGCCAGAGAGGAAGTCAAAAAGGTACTGTAGATTGTATACTGTAGCCATGATTAGATAGGAGTGTGGGGAGCTGTGGAGGTGTAGATTAGAGGTGTGCGCCGGTAAAAAAAAATCTGCGACGGCGTAAGCACTTTTTGATTTTGGTCGGCGGCGGCGAAAATCGGTGCAGAGGGGTCTCCGCGGCGGCGCAAATCAAATTTATTTTCGGCGACGGAGTCGCACGTTTTTTAAACCTTTTCAGCTGGCGGCGGCGTTTTTTGTTTTTTAAATTAAATTTATAACTTTTTTCTATTTTTTGATTTCAGTTTTTGTCTGAATATCGATATTAAGCGCGCCGACGGCCGGCGGCGGTACAGTTTTCTTACTTTCGACGGCGGCGCAAATCGGCGTACGTAAAAAATATTTGCGGCGGCTCACTTGTTTTAGTCTTTTTCGGCTTGCGATCGGCGCGGCGTGCGCCGGCGCGCACCTCTAGTCTAGATATCTAGACAGGCACTTGGATCGATGATCCCTTGCACCAGACTCGCCTTCCTTCGTTTATTGCAAAATTTACAAAATTACAATAAATTTTAAAACTAATAAAAATCTCAATTTCGGTGGGACAATATGAAACAAATAATGATGTAGCCTCTAACCCTTCATGGGTTGTAAGGTAGATTATTATTATTATATCAACGCCTTTATGCATTAACCAACTTTTGCCATTGTTCTTCAATGGAAAAAGGTGATTGCTGCATAAGGGCACCGATATGAAAGACTTCGTGTTGGTCACGTGGATGGATTCCTCTGTTGGCTGCTCAAAGCCACTTCACCGCTGGTAGGGTTCGAAGTGGAGCTTTTGCTGAGGTAAGTCTCTTCTCGAATGTTGAGCTCTGAACCGTTTGGGCTCATTATCCATTAAAGAGGATGGTTTATAATTGGGGGTGGTTCAAAGTTCCCACACCCCGAAAAAAGAAGTCCACAAACTCAAAAAACGCCATACAAACGTCGCAGCAGCTTTCAAACAAGCCCAGACTCATCAAATTCGATTGGCAATTGGCTGATATATCGAGGTTTGAAAATGACATTTTTCTATGGGTCTATTATTCTCATCATTATGAAAACTTTTTTTTCTGATCTGTCGGTTTCTATCTATGTATCTATTAATAATTTTCGATCTCGAGAACTAGACAGCCGATCTTCCTGAAATTTTCAGGGAACGTAAGTCTCGGCCCCAAATGAAAAATTTCATATGTCGCTTTTCCGGGAAAACCCTGGAAAAGTTGTGGCATGTGGAAAAGTGGTCAATTTTGATGGTTTTTCACATAGTGCTTGGAGTTTCCGAATTTAAGCTCCTGAATGACAATAGCTAGAGAGTTGGTTTCTTCGGGAAAGTTATAGAGTTTGATCAGGAGAAATTTTTAGGATTTTCAGAAATCTGTCAAAGCGGCACCATCTTGGATTTTGTGAATACTAAAAAGTGCTATCTTCTGAATTGGAATACTTAGACAGTTGGTTTCTTCGGGAAAGTTATTTTAGTTAACTTTTTTCGGGGAAAATTTTTTTCGGGGAAATTTTTTTTCCAGAGAAAATTTTTTTCGGAGAAAATTTTTTTCGGAGAAAGATTTTTTTTGGTGAAAATTTCTTTCTACGAAAACTTTTTTTTCGGGAAAATTTTTTTCGGAGAAAAATTTATTTCGGAGATAAATTTTTTTCGGAGAGAATTTTTATTGGAGAAAAATTTTTTATCTGAGAAAGATTTCTTTGGAGAAAATTTTTTTCGGAAAAATTTTTCCGAAAAAATTTTTTATCTGAGAAAAATTTGTTTGGAGAAATTTTTTTTCAAAGTAAATTTTTTTGGATTTGTGACGCAATTCTTTTAACATAACGTAATTTTTAGAAAAAGCGCTGCAATTTTTTCAGAAAATTAAAACTTTGCACACAAGTTTCCATTCAAACAAATTTTTGTGTATTATCAGCGATAGCGTCACCTCAAGCGATATCATTAATTTTGGAAGCGGACTTACAATTTTCTCCGTACTACCGTTTCTCCACACAAACGTTATCATCGTGCTACTATTTCTCCGCATAACCGTTTCTCCCGTCCTACAATTTCCTCCTCACTACTGTTTTCCCCGTACTACCATTTCACCGTTCTACCATTTCCCCGTACAAACGTTATCACTGTTCTACTATTTCCCCGTACAACCGCTTCTCCCGTCCTACAATTTCCTCCTCACTACTGTTTTCCCCGTACTCCGTTTCACCGTACTAACATATTCCCCTACTACCATTTCCCCGCACAAACGTTCATTTTCATTTCATGTATTTCATTTATTCGTTCATTTTGAGCCGACTTAATACAAGTGGACTTATTGTACAATAGACATTAGGTATCAGCAATTAACAAAACATCAATTTGGTCAAGACACGAAAGAAAAAGTTATAAAGTTACTATTACGTCGTCGGAAAACATCTCATATAGGTCGTCAAATAGATAGATAATAGGCTCGTCAAAGTTTAAACATAAACAATAAAAAGAAATAAATAAAATATAAATATGAACAAAATATCACGGTTACTGGTATCACATTTCTAAAAATTGACTTAAAGCGGAGTCAGGTATTTGATGAAGTGCTTTACGAAAATCTTTATGGGACAACGTAGCGTCAATAATATTATATACGGCGCGGCGTTGAACATGCGGCAGGCGTTGTAGAATGGTGAATTATAGTGTTCGGTGTGCTGGAATAAAAATAAGGCCACTTTGCTTGGGGAATCTCGAGTTGAATTTTATCTGGCAACGAAGCGTTGGTGAGTTGATTTTACCAGTAAGCAAAGAGTGGATGAAGATGATGCATGCATTCAGTCTTCGTCGAATTAACGTTTGCAGCTCGAGTTTTGCGCACCTTTCGACATATGGGCTGAGCACATAGTCGTTGTCGGATCGGTTCAGATGGTCTCCGTTCAGAAAAATCACGAACTGCTTCTGCGTACTTTCGATCGCTCTCTTATAAGTCACTCAATGTGGCGACCAGATACAGGCAGCAAACTCCAGGTTGGAACGTACCAATGCTTTGTAAACGATTTCCAAAGCATCATTGTCCAGAAAGTGACGTTGGCGCTTCACGAAGTTGAGCACGGATTTTGATTTGTTGCTTAGATATTTGTGATGAGAATTGAAGTTCATCTTCGAGTTCATCAAGATGCCAAGATCGAATGTGCTGCTCGTTCGTTCGATTGCTTCACCATCCAGAACATAATTGAAAACTATTGGCTTCGTTTTCAGAGTATACGTTATGATCTTAGATTTAATACGGTTTATTTCTAGGCCATTGTCACGACACCATTTGAAGAATTGATTGATTGCGATTTGGAGTTTTATAGCATCCACCGTGCTACTATTTCCTCGCACAACCGTTACAGACACTGTGGAAGAAGCCATTACACTGGCATCAAACGTTATTCAGGTGCACAAAAATGGTGGCTTCAAGTTGGTGAAATGGATTTCGAACTCTCCCGAATTCATGGAAAGCATTCCTGGAGATATGCGGTTGCCCGATCACGATAAAATCGAAACGGTTCGCATGTTGGGTATCAATTGGAACATCAAAAAGGACGAGCTGGTTTTTGATCTCGATTTTAAGAAGTTTGATAAAGATTTCTTGAGCGGCCAAATTATTCCTACGAAGAGACAAATACTGAAATTTTTGATATGCATCTACGTTCCACTTGGTCTCTTATCACCGTTAATAATCAAATTGAAAATTTTATTTCAAAAGTTGTGGAGACTGGCCATAGATTGGGACGAAAAAGTACCAACCGAAACTGTCGATGAATGGCGAAATTGGTTGGAAGAAGCAAAATCGATACATCAAGTTTGTGTACCGCGATGTTATTATCCAACGATTTGCGATTATACCAACATTCAATTGCACACATTTACGGACGCTGGCGAAATGGCGTATTGCTCAATCACATACATTAGAATATAAATGTATGGACGAGTGTACATGGGACTTGTACAAGCCAAGTCCAGAGTCATTGACAATCCCTCGCCTTGAATGTCAAGCAGCAGTTACCGGGAGTCAAGTGGCCGGCACAATTGAGAAGGAATTGGGTATTCCAGTTAAAAATCGATTTTTTTGGACCGATTCAACGATTGTATTAGCGTGGATCAACACAAAAAAAAAATTGGGACCGTACGTTGGTAGTCGTATATCGAAAATTCTAGACTGTTCCGAAAAAAACGAATGGCATTGGATTCCCACTTATCTGAATACGGCTGACCTAGCAACAAAGAAAACGAATAGTGTGGACCTGTCCAAAACAGCAACTTGGCTTAATGGTCCTGAGTTCTTGCATTTGCTTGAATCCGAATGGCCGGCTTTTGATCCACCCCAATCCAACCGTGATGAAGTAGTAATGTTTCTCCAGGAGCTACAACCGCTTGAAGCAAAAATAGCAACAGTTCAACTGAGGTAATTCAATGCCGAACATTAATCGATTCTCAAAATACAACAGGTTGATACGCTCCACTGCTTACATCTTCAAAATGATCAAGAACTTGAAATCATCGAAGCAACAACGACCGGTAGAATTATCGATAGACGTACACGACATACATCAAGCCGAATTGTCGTGGTTCAAAAAAGTACAATTTGATGCGTACGCCCAGGAATTGCATGACTTGAAAGCCAAAGGTTTTGTGAAGAAAACAAGTTGCACTTATCCGCTCAGCCCGTTCCTCAACGAATCTGGTGTAATTTGCATGCAAAGTCGCATTCCAGGAATCAGTCCAATAATATTGCCACCGAATCATCGATATACGCAATTACTCGTCCAATGGTACCACGAAATGAACGTTCACCAAGGAGTTGATACGTTATTAACCATATACGTGAGAAATTTTGGGTTCCGAGGTGTCGATCAGTTGTACAAAAAATATTCAAATCCTGCATGCTATGCCGAGTGAAGAAGCCGAATGTCAAATTGGTGGAAATGGGTGACATTCCGAAAAAACGGTCTGAAAAATGTGAATTTCCGTTCACGTTTGCCGGTGTCGATTACTTTGGGCCGATTATGGAAAGATTTGGACGAGACGATATGAGAAAGTATGGGGTTCGTTTGTTTACATGTTTGACGACACGAGGAATACATGTCGAAATTGCATCATCATTAGACACGCCATCAGCAATAATGGCTTTGACACGCTTCATTAATCTCCGAGGCGTACCGAAGAAACTATTTTCCGACAATGAAAGTAATTTTATTGGCGCGAACAACGATCTAACCGAATTCATCAAGAACTTGGACAACAAAACGATAAAGAACAAATTATCCATCAGAGGTATTGAATGGATTTTCAATTGTCCAGCAGCGCCGAATCGTGGAGGAGCATGGGAGCGACTAATTCGATCAGTCAAGGAGGGATTGGATATATTGCTAGAAACAGATTTCCCAACCTACGAAATTTTGGCAACAGCTATCTCCGAAATTGTGAACACAGTGAACAATCGACCATTGACGTATATTTCATCCGATGCAGATGATTTTCAAATCAGAGCAATATCTCCGAAGGATATTATTCTGTTGCGCACAAATCATTCACAGTACGATGTGAAAGTGAACTACAATTTCAATCCACGAGAAACTTGGAAAATGGCACACGAAATCGCTGATAAGTTTTGGTATCGTTGGGTAAAGGAGTACCGACCGCTACTTCTGAAAAGAGCAAAATGGCCTGACAATAGAGACAACCCGCAATTGGAAGAAGGAGATTTAGTACGAATCGTAGACGAAAATGAAATTCGTGGACGTTTTCCGAAAGGAATTGTTTCGAAAGTTTTCCGCGACAAAAAAGGAATTGTCCGAACAGTGAAGGTGGACTCAATGCAAGGGAACACACGGCGATGCTACACTCGTCCAATCACAAAAATTGCCAAAATAAACATCGGCAAAGGGTTGGAGGATGTTATTAAGAATACAGCACACAAGTTATAAAAGAATCAAAGGAAACCGATGTTGCAAAAATTTGAAAAATAAAATTTATTCAAAAACGAACAGTCAATGCGTTTGCATTCAAATACAAATTTCTGTTCATTACACCGTAACCTGGTATATTTTTCATATTGAGTTAGTGAAACTACACTCAAATTCTATAGCGTTTACATACTTTGCAAAGTGGAAATACCTATGGAATGGTCCATAGACAGAAAATTGTGCAAGGTTGTTATGTCACAACTTTGCTTTTTGTGTATCTTTCTATGCTTAACACTTACAAATGCTATACTCACCACACTCCCATTTTAAACTCACCACTCCTGAATTCTCTTTGGACAATACAACTCATCACAACGCTGTTCTTGGGATACCACAACTTTGCACAACGCTAAGTTATCTCACATAGAAAATGAGCGAAGATTTTCAATGAATTTCGCCGAAAAAAAATAGCGACAAAATTAAACAAAACAATCGCCGGGAATCTTTTGCTTAATTTTATTGCTAACTGAATTTCGTTTCGTTTTCGTTGAAAATCTTCGCTGATTTTCTCTAAGTTTTTTTGACACGGCAGAATTCACGAGTCTCTGTGTGGCCGACACTTCTGGGTTTGTCAAGTATATGGCAGCACTGATCGCGATGCAACTTCTCGTCGGTTCTTCTCAAATACATTACATTGGTGATCGAACGGAGCCTTATTTCCCAGTACAAACTCAATCCAACGTCAAAAGCAATGTAGAAGATCAACCAAAACAATCTGCAGCACTTTCTGTCCATTTCGTTCCAATTTATTATAATTGTTGCCAAGTGTGAGAGAAGAAGTCCATAATCACCAGCCGATGCGCCGACGGCATACGTTCCTGGACTCAAAACGCTTATGAACAACGAGCCACCGACTATAGACGATACATAAATGATGGCAATGCGTTTCCAACCGTGAACTATCTCAAGAAGAACGCCAAGAATGAGTTGGAAAATGACATTGGACCAAAGATGTGAAAGTCTGAAATTTTTGATTTCAAGCATCAGATTTCTTCGCATTGTGTAATTTGGCACATACCTAGAGTGAACCAGCATGATTGTAACGATACGCCATATTTCATGACGGCGATGTGGATCGAAACCGAAGATCATTAGCAATTTGTCGTCGTCTGTCGTGTACATGAGAACAACCTAAAAAATTTACAAGTGATGGTGAGAACTGGACATTCAACCGGCTTTTAAAATGCGTTACTTGAACCAAAGAAATTCCAATCATAAATATTGGAAAATATCTTCGTTGTCTATCTAGTGTGTTTGGTGTGGTTGCTGTTGGTGCGTAAGGTGTATCTGAACCTTGCGATTCGACATTTTTCAGGGTGATTTCACCGGATGTCGAAGTTCTTTGAATACTCCGTTGGTTTATTGGAAGAACAGCAGCTTCCGCTAGCGTTCCAATTTTCTCCGAATTCTGTCTGATAAGTTTTTGCTAAATAAATAACAAACAAAATTATTGTCTAACATTTCCGTAGCGTGAATTCTTATACCCATTTCGGACGAGACGAATCCATTTATTTACTTTTGTTGTGATGTACACGATTTCCTTACTATTGCTAATGTCTGTTTAACCAGCCATTAATGGAAGCACAAAACTGAATGATGCAATTGGTGATAACGATGTGAATCGCACCACGAACCGAAAATAAACAAGAATTTGTCTTGTCGACCTTGAACCGGCACCACTTGTCTGACATTAATTTATAAAAAAAAAACGCACTAATAACTCACTTATTACGTCATCTTTCGTGTAATTTACGGAAAACTCTATTTCTACTTCATTCTCATAAACCATTTTTTCACAGCAATACTTTCACACACGTATAAAAATAATGACTGTTTCTAAGCAAGTTCGGCTGATTCCCCATGGTCACAATCTGTGGTGATTAAACAAAAAGAACTCCGTCCAGAATAACGTAACGTTCATTCAACAAAGAGTACTGAAGAACTAAAATACATTGCTGTACGTTGTAATTTAACTCTCGTTACATTTTATTGGTTTTTCAAAACAGTTTTCAGTTGTTCATTCTTACACAAACAAATGTTCATTTGTATACCATTTGTATAAGTTTCTCGGGCGAATCGGCGTCAATGTTGTAGAAAAGACACGATGATATAGGGAGAATTTTTCATATATTGGAGTCGAAAAAGTCATCGTATGTACAGACATTCTCCGAACATATTATACGACAGATGAAGCATCCCACAAGAAATCCCACAAAGTCGAAAGCTCCATAATAAAACCTACAAGCTTAAACCTTTAAAGCTTATTGGTGACTCAGCAAGTCTACTATTCAGCAGTTGAAGAAACGGGCATGGAAATAATGCGTGAACTTGCGAACTTCGTTACTGGGAAATTTTTGGTGGGACGAGTATGCAATACGTGGGGAGAATATAGTAAATTCGAACAAGAGTGAAAGTTTGCGGCCAGAGCGAAGCGACGACCGTAATTCGCTCGAGTTGGAATTCAATTTTCTCCCCAAGTGTAACACAATATTTTTTGTGTTATCAAAATGGGTTGAAGTCTTCAAAAAACTAAGAATTCTAAGTCAAATTTCGTCATTAGCAAGCTTAGGGAATTATTTTGTCATTATGATATTGTTGATACGTTAGTTAGCGACAATGGGTCACAATTTAAATCAGTGGAATTCAAACATTTCACATCCAGAAATCATATTTTCACGGCACCTGGACATCCGGCGTCTAATGGGCAGGCGAAAAATTTTGTAAAAACCTTCAAGAAAGCCATTACAGCAAATTTGAAGGGTAAAATGGAAGGTGATTTGGATGCTTTAATAAACAGGTTTCTCGGCAGGGCCTATTTAATTGAATTTTTCGTGAATTTTTACGAATTTGTACTACGTACTACTTACTAAATTTCTTTCGTGGACCTCATACCTCAGAAAATACTGAACGAAGTACTTCTCATCCTTGAGTTCTAACAATCGGAATAAAATGTGCCTTAAGGGGCGATTAAATTCTAGGAATTAACCTTTAGAGACATCAATCTCTATCTAAGTCTCAGAGAGAGATCAAAAAACAGAGGGAAGTACTTCTCTTCCCAGAGTTCTAGCACTGGGACCTTGTGGAGATATGGAATTCAAGAACTGACCTCTACGGACCTTTCACCTTTCCTCTGGTGAAAATGGGGGAAATCGTTTGAAACGCACATTAATTCTCACATTTTTGAAAGAAAAAATTGAATAGGAAATTACTAATCACAGGGCTGTTGCTCCTGACCCTTTGATATATCAGAGCTCGGCCAGCTATCTTTGATATCGTATACGAATACCTTTCCAAAACGTGCTGGATATCCTGGACCCTTTGCAAAAAAGTTGTTCCATGGATTATAGGTATTGAATCAAAGTTTCCGAAATCATCTAAACTCTCTAGCGAGCGAGACGACTTTTTTTGACGTAGTGCCCTGTACTCATATCACTAATTTGAAATAAATCATGCAATTTCGTGTCCGCATAAATCTTTCAAATTTTCCATTAACAAAATTCCAATTCGCGGGTACACAGCCCGCACGGTTCCAATTTCAGGTTATACTAAGGTAGACATAATCTTCTAGTAGAATCCTTTTACCTATAGCCCGTTAGACATGATGATGCTGATACTAAAAATCATTGTACTTGTAAGCTTTAGTTTCATATGACCTAGAATTTACTCGTCCCGAGATATATTCGGGCAACACTACAAAGAAATATAAAGCGGCGCCCCTGCCGTATACGTCGTCAAATAGTTATTAGCCCACATAAAGCAAAGTAGGCGCTTTAAAAAGCCTACGTTAAGCAAATCGTGCCCTTTAAGTAGAAATTTTATCGATAATGTAGCTGAGTGGACATCAATTTTGTGTGCACTCACCCAGGATAAGCCGCGTGGAGGCTGCTTACTTGTAACCCATTGGCCCTGAAAAGGGCATTTTCTTCCTACTGAGATGGGGACCCCTCGGCTCGTCACTACCGAAGTATTTACCGACTCCAAACCCCTCTCAGTACCATTATGTCGAAGCGAGTACGTTTACTATTCATCCTTTTGGATTGATGCGTCCATTTAGATAGGTGACAGCCTTGTTCGTTGTGTCGTCGTAAGAGTATGCACGACTTCGTCTCTCTGCACTATGCATGAGATCATTGAAATATAGATATCGGTATGCGACATCTGCTCGACAAGCTGGCGTGCTTACAATTGTCTGTCCGACGAAGGTTCCAACATCTCACAGTTAGCCATTCTATTAACTTCAAAGATCCCGCAACAGGCGCACACACCAACAGCATAGAAGGATCTTGGCGTCACGCTAAATAAGTAGTTGGTACGCATAACCGCCAAAGCGATCTTCTAGCGGGCAAGCTTAGCAGATATTTGTTTTTGCGAGCTTGTAGAGCATTGAATCAGCATCCGTTTACTGAATTCTGTAAGTTGGTTGGTTCACTTTACGATGGCAGCGGAAAAGTCGTCACGAGCGACAACGAAAACAAATTCTGGGCATTGAAGGAAGAGTTGGAAGAGATCTGTGACAAATAAGCAACAAATTATGCCTGCTTCGATATAATGGTACTGAGAGGGGTTTGGAGTCGGCAAATACTTCGGTAGTGACAAGCCAAGAGGCCCCCATCTCAGTACGATGAACTAGGCAGCTTTAACGCGGCGTATCCTGGGTGCGTGTACACAAACTTGATGTCCACTTAGCGAATGCTTGCTTACATTATCGATAAAATTTCTACTTAAAGCGCTCAATTTGCTTAACGTGGGCTTTTAAAGCGCTTACTTTCCTTAAGGTGGGCTCTTTAAAGCGCTCAATATATCTTCATATATCTCCGCTCTTCCGTCACTCTTCCACCACCTTTTAACCACTCATCCAGTCCTTTCCAGCACTTCCTAGTTCACAAAAAATATAAAAAAAGGAAAAAACAATTTTTTAGTTTTGACCTCCCCCTCTCTTCAGGGAGGTGACCGCCGCCAAATAGCTTTTGCTTCTTAGTTGTGGGGTGGTCCCCTTTCATTAGCATTACCCCCCGACCCAATCACCGACTTGACCAGAAAACTTATGTTTTGTATGAAACAACGACTCTCGTTTGTCATCACCGCCACGTCCATGATAAATCCGTCATCATAATTTGTACAGATCAACGACCACATTGTCACTTAGCTTCACCGCATTGTTCATACCAAAGTCTCCTTCTAAAAACCAATTTCATCTGTAGCCAGCTCTTTCACCATACCAGAGCTTCAATCAATCGCAGCGAGTGTTATTGAAACCCCTTCTAGCAAACTAGCGCTACAAATTGATCAGCCTGGGCCCATAACCTGTTGGCAGAGCTGAAGTACTCGCTCCCATTCACCGATAAATATTTTTCATTTGGTACCTTATTCATTATCCTCCGTGCTATTGTTACGAAGATTAACTCAAACAAGTTCCACGGCCCTATGTCTAACGCTTTTAGCCATATCTCCTAGAGTTTTTGACTAAAATTGCTCATCTTCAGCTTAGCTCCTATTTTTTGTTTATCTTTCAGGAAAAAAATTATCGAAATCGGATATGTTTTACTCGAGTTTTAGTGATGACGGACGAACAGACCATTTTTTTGCATTTCTGCAATCTCCTAGACGTAAGCAACAACTTTGCCCAAGAAACTATAGGTCGATCTTCAAAATTACATACCTCACAGTAAAGACACAAGCCCATCGTACTTCGTACGGGGCTAAAAATCCTATGTGTAAACACTTTAAAAGTTGGTTCACCATGCAAATCGATGTGGACCGCTCGTTGCGGCGGAAATTTTGGTACCATGTGACGGTGACGGTCACTAGACGCGAAGAACGTTGAAGAAACTGTCATTTCTGACTAGTTTAGGTCGACCAGTTTCTTATCTCAAATATTGCACCAATATCATGAAATGACGTCATTTCATTCTCTGACTTCACATCATCGTTTTGGTTTCATGAAATTCGAACTATTTCAATGATTTTTACTCGAAAACTATAACTTACTTCCTTTTTTCTATTTGACTCTTGCATTCATCTGGGATGCAATTCACAAATATCTGAGAGACGCTTCGAACACTTGGTGTTTCATACTTCCAAAATGCAGTAAACTATGGATTCGGACCCATGAAATTTGAGCGAATTCCATATCGGTTTGGTGGAGATATTGACGGAAAACTGTTTTCGGACCTCCAAAAATGTTTTTTCCCTGATTGGTCTAGCTTCAAGACGATGCCACCAGGAAAAAATATTTTGGACGAATTAGGCTAAGATAACGCTTTGAACGAGCTATAATAATTAAATATTCGGACTCGTTTGGATGTTAGTTCAATGTTTTTCAAATGACTTGACTTCTGATAACCGAGAAATTGCTCAAAACATGTCGGTTTTCATAAAATTTAATTTCGCGACAACTATTATTTCGTTAGGAAAAAAAATTGAATTTTGGTGAATTTTTACGAATTTCCCTAAAATTCATGGTGAATTTTTGCGAATTCGGTGAATTTTAATGAATTTGGTGAATTTTTACGAATTCGGTGAATTAATTCAATAAAATAGGCCCTGTTTCTTGGTGACTTGAAAACTAGGTTTAGCTCACTAAAGCCCCCAATAAAATTATTGAAAGTCAAAAGCAAACCATAGAAAATTTTAAAGGAAAACGCGAAGTTGAGTTTAAAGATGGACAAAAAGTTCTTACTCGATAAGTATAAACCAAGCAGGTCGCAAGCCACTATAAAAAATCAAATTGGTCCTCGTACATATAATTGCATCTTCTCACAAGATAATCGCGAAATTAAAAGACATGTTGATCAAATGAAAGATAACAGAAATAATAGAGAAAATGAGGAAGTGCATGGGGCAGCTGTATTTCTCAAAAATGCTTCATCTCCAGAGAAGTTGGTTGGGAATAATGATAAACGTAATTCGGATTCTCCAACTAGTAATAAGAATTTGGATCAATTGGAATTTTCAAATGTCCACGCGAAGTTACGATTAAATATAAAATATGAAGCTTTTCACGGAAATGCATAAAGAAAATTCAATTGATTTATATAAATTAGGTTTATTTTGCATATGATACGAGATTTCGATTAAAAATATAGATATTTCGTTTGAGCTTCTGTTAAAGTTGAATAATGTATTACACAGCTATAGAGGGAGTGTGTTATGTATAATTAAAATGGTAGATAATGTTGGCACATCCTGTGTTATGTGTCAACCAACACACACAAACATACATATTGAATATTGTTAATTATTATTAGAATAAAGATTCATTCCGTTTGTAACGTTCAACCAGATCACTCGTTTTTCGTTTAATACATTACAGTTTGCTCGTGAGAAAATTCGTGTTTTGCCCCCGCAAAAGCGGTGAGAGAGTTACAAATTCTTGCCGGTGAGAAAGTAGCTACTTTGTCAATGCAGGTGAGAAAGAAGTTATTTTCTCACCACTCCCACGTTACGCTGAACATTTCGTCGTAGAAACACTCGTTTTCTCACGCGCAAGCACAGAAAATATTGTGTTACACTTGGGGTGAAAATTGAATTCCAACTCAAGCGAATAAAGTAAACTTTCACTCTAGTTGGAACTCATTATTTTCACCCCATGTATAGCAATAGTAGTAAGTCACTACATGAGGGATCAATTTTCTGAAATGACCCAAACTCAGGAGGGTGTTTTTGCTTAAAGCTTTGAAAAGCTTTGAAAACTGTTTTTTTGATGAGTGTAGAGGTTGTATCCCTAGCCGAAGGCGAGGTATAACACTGCACGAGTCAAAAAACAGTTCTTAAAGCGAATTGCTTAAAAATACACGAATGAGTTTGCGAGTGTCACGAAATGATCCAGAATGGATGACTTACTAAACACCCCCCACTGTATACTGTTTTTTCGGTGTCCCATTCGAAAACGCGTCATTACATGCAGATATGCATGTAATGAGAAGTTTCCGGTGGGGGCCCTAACATACATGTAATGAATAATTTCCGTGGGTGCACATATGCATGTAATGACAAGTTTTCGGTGGGAAATCGATTAAAATACTATTTCTTCCAGGTATCCGAGTCAAAATTTCCCTGTATCGGAATACTCGAAAGTAGCTTCCGGATGTATACATTTCCCGATGGTTTGTTCGACAGTTTCAGCGGATTGTGTTTTCAAAGATTTACAGAAACTATTACAAACTTTGAGAATGATAGTTATCTGGATTATTTGGTATAAGTCATTTTACATTATGTGGGGTCACTCATAAATGAATGTAGGAGGAAAGGGGGTGGTTATGAGGTCGGGGTGACGGGTTTTACCAATTGTGGTCAAATTTGACCCTTTTAGCGTGACAGGGGGAGGGGGAACTGAAAATCGTTATTTTCGCGTTACGTAATTTATGAATGGCCCATGTGGTAGAAAAATGATGGCTTCTACAATGCACTTTTTTAGCATGCTTTCACAGCTGTCAAATTTAGCACTTTTTATACGGAGCTGCTGACTATATTACTTATATGAGTCGAGTGCAGTGAGCCGTTTCGTTGTTACACAAATTTGTGTGAAAACTACACACACTAATCTTAAACTTATTCGTTTGCTGCTTTTATATCATCAAAAGAGACAATATAATGTTGGTTTACAGATGGTTCTCTGCGCAATATCCTCGCCGGCTCAGGAATCTTCCGACCCACAATCGGGAACGAAATCTCCATACCTTTAGGGAGTTACTTAACAGTGTTTACGTCAGAAATTAATGGAATTATGAAATGCTGCAGAGAAATCCTTCTCCATCACAAATCGAACTGTTTACCCATTAATATACGTATGCACCGACAGTCAAGGAGCAATCAAAGCTATTAGTCAATATAAATTCTCATCTGAAATAGTCTTGGAATGCCGCGACTCCCTTCAGAAATTGTGGAAATTCACTCAAGTGACACTCACTTGGGTCCCAGGACACTCCAACATTGCTGGTAGCGTAAGGGCTGATGAGCTGGCTAGACAAGCGTCCGACAGCCCATTTTTCGGTCCGGAACCAGCAATGGCGATACCCTCCTCATCTCTCCAACGAATAATAACGTGTTGGAAATCACAAAAGTTAAATAAACACTGGAACTCGCTACAAACCGCGAGACAAGCAAGAACAGCGACTTTCTGGTATTCTCACCGGTCATAGCCCCTTAAAAAAGCATCTTCACACGATTGGCGTGTCAACAGATCCGTATTGCGATCAGTGCGGAGACGTAGAGAGCACGGAGCACTTTCTTTGCCATTGTCCGGCGTACATTAAGCTAAGATCAAGATATCTAGGCTCCTACACAATTTATTATAAGTTAATTGGGAGCAAAACTCCTTCGGACATCCTTAAGTTCATAAACAAGTCAAAAAGAATTTACACAATTGTGGGCACGCACAACAGGCCCATTTGAGGCTTAGGTGCAGGATAAATCCACCCACTTATTCTATCTATCTATCTATCATCAACAGGTTTTTTCACAGTGTTAACATCGGTACACTGTACGTTCTCGGTACTCTATTTTTAGACGAAGTTCTTCGAAGATGGGTTTTATGGCGTTTACCACGACGTTTGTAATCAGTCGAATTTCAGTAGGGGGGGCATCGATCATGGTCCTTAGATGACGAATCAACAATAAAAAAATGTCCGTCCCTGAAAGGTAATAGAAAAATCTTTTATTGGGTTGAGTCTAGACCTTGTCGACCCAAGGTCCGGCGAGCCAGGGCCGTTTAAGTGGTTTTTGGTCTTTTGAACATAACTCGAGTAAATTATTTCCGATTTTCATAATCTTTTTTTTTTGTTTGAAAGGTCTCGGCATGGCTGACGACTTAAGTTAGAAACTTTTTTGATTTTTAGCCCTTGGATTTAGCTTACTTACTTACTTAACCGGCACTACAACTCATTAAGGGTCTTGGACTTCTTCAACAAGTCCAGTTTACTTAGAAAATAAGTTGACTAAAATCTTCGCGCAAATGGTTTTTTCGATTCATAAGGTCATCCAAAACAACTTTGTAGAAGAAAGCATATAAGAATAATCACTCTCCGAGCTAGAGTAAGACAATTTTAATTTCCAAATTATTCAATAAAAGTGATCAGCTGATCAATAAAAGTGATCAGCTGATCAATAAAAGTGATCAGCTGATCAATAAAAGTGATCAGCTGATCAATAAAAGTGATCAGCTGATCAATAAAAGTGATCAGCTGATCAATAAAAGTGATCAGCTGATCAATAAAAGTGATCAGCTGATCAATAAAAGTGATCAGCTGATCAATAAAAGTGATCAGCTGATCAATAAAAGTGATCAGCTGATCAATAAAAGTGATCAGCTGATCAATAAAAGTGATCAGCTGATCAATAAAAGTGATCAGCTGATCAATAAAAGTGATCAGCTGATCAATAAAAGTGATCAGCTGATCAATAAAAGTGATCAGCTGATCAATAAAAGTGATCAGCTGACCAAGCGTATGGAATTGTATGAGGCGGTGAAGGAGCTGGGCTTCGAAACAAAGTATATATATTCGTCTTGTGAAAGCGACATTGGTGCAAAACGACATGTCAGATGTGTTTGTTGTTAAATAAGGGATGAAGCAGTGAGACGCTGTATCCTGCTTACTCTTTAACTTAAAAAAAAGAAAAGAAATCGCAATGAGACGCGCTGGTATCCCAACCAACAAAACGCTGGTGAATGGAACAGTTCAAGTTCCAATCCAATTTAATGTCGACGTAATTTCATACACTTAAGAGTTACAAGGCAATATTTACTTAGATACGTTCGAGTCTTTTCGTGACATCAACTCTGTTGGCCACATCCATTGTGATCTGTGTGAACGTCATTTTCAAGAAATCTCAGCTCTTGCGGCAACTTAAAAAATGCTGAGCTTGTGGGTTGAAATGTTTTGCAGTTCCGCCCTACAAGGCATAAAAAACCTAGCGACGTTATTAGATTATAGATTTTCATATATTTTCTCTCACAAATTCTCGTCGCTAGGTTTTTCATGCGTTGTAGGGCAGAGTTGCAGAGCAAATAAATCAATGAAACAGAATGGAGTCAGTACACTATCAATAAGCTCAGTGAAGCTGGCGGCCGCTTCCGTTCTTCCATTCTTTTAACATTTATTGAGACACCTTGGAAAGCTGTTGGCAGAGCTTCATATAGTCACAAGATTCCTCTACTTAATATCTAATGGTTTACTGAAGACACTAAAGCTCTATAATGTCATCTTCACCCCAAGCCGAGGCTTTAGCCGACTTAATTGACCCAATCACAGCAGCCAGTAATCGTCTAACACTTTAAGTCTGTGTTAAGCAATCCGACAGCTTCGGTTGCACCTACCAGCTCCTCATTTCGCTATTGTATTTATTTATTTATTTATCGTGTGGCGTTTGAGGTGCTTACTTGCTGCTTGTAATGGCTTTATACACGTACCTTAGGATTTATGATGCCATTAGACCCATGCGCCGCGCCAATCACTAAAAAATTAGAGTTTTCGTTATTTTGCACTAGCCATCGAATTAAAAACATCGGCTCCCTATATAATTGTTGCACGCCGCCGTTTTATTCAAAAACATTTTTACGCCGTGACTACAGAAAACGTTGGACCGGTGCACGGATCTAGATGACATGCATAAATTCCATACAACAAAAACGTTTGAAGATTTCTGAATCCCATCATTGAATTCGCTATACCTTGACATAGGCCCATGTCGCACTAAGCGCATCTTGTCTTTTCATTGTTGATTTCTCCTCGAACCTCGAATCGATTTGTTGTGACTTTCAGTGCCTTTTTATAAGCAAATGGAAAATGCATGGAATTCTTGTCAAAATTCCAAAGGTCGAGTACATTTAACACTTTAGGTCTCGTTATTCCACGTAGTGTTGATTTAGGAACGACAAATAAATGCTCAAGAAAATTATCGCTCCTACAAATCGAACCCTTCAAAGTCGATGGGTCAGATCGAGGTCGTGCACAGTTGTATTGGTCTTTTGAAGTCTGACGTAAAACAATTTTCTTAAATAGAAAGATGTATTGAAAGTATTTACATTAACGCAAATAAAATACTTAGTGAAACGGAAATAAATGTATAGTAATCACACCCCCGATGTAAAAAAAAGGAAAACAATTTCATTCGTTCGATGCCATGTGAGCTGCTAAATTCCCTGTGAATTTTTCGATCTTTTTCAGATCCGGCATAATTTCCGTTTTGTATTGAATGCACTGAAAAAGTAAACATTTCAATTTAGAATCGTGGAACGAAGAGTGTATGGTCATAGATGTGTTAAAAAAAAGGAAAAAGAAACAAATACCTTTACGTTGTCCGTGAGTTTTAGCAATAATTGTCCCTTGGAATGAATGTATTTCATTGAATATCTACAATTTGATGAGTTCTTCAAGTACATGCTCTCTGCTGCCATTTCGAAGTCTTCCCAGTCCTTTAAAAACACCATTTTATTCAAATTATTTTAATTTTATGCTACGAAGCGTTTCAATATCAGAAATAAAAAGAAATGTGTACACATGTCAAATATCAGCTGTCATCCAAATCGTCAAAGTGTACGTGTATGGACGTGTGACAACGACAGTACCAGATAACATATTGATGAGTACTTTATTTTGTGGACATTTATAATGACCGCGAAACACAGGATGTGCCCTAGACCTGTCCAAAATTCTGTGTTGTCGAAAAGTTAGGGGGCCCGTTCGGAGAGCGGTGTCAAATGGTCCAACGAAAAAAAATTTCTATGGATCGGATGAAATCCGGAGCGATTTAATAAGTTCTCAATGGCGTCAAAGGAGAAAAATGACCGAAATCCGAGCATCAATATCTTCACCATCTTCATCGGCAAGTGTCCGAATATTCTTGTTAATGAGCTTGTCTTCTAGGGTTTTTCTTCCTCTAAAAATTGTTTCTAAGAAGCTAGAGTTCCATACGACTAAAGTAGTGCAGCATTTTTGCAAAAATTGTATCCACTTCAACTAAGCGAAACTCATACTGGGAATTGCTTTAGAGTCAAGTTTCTCAGAAACAATTTTTAGAGGAAGAAAAACCCTAGAAGGCAAGCTAATCAACAAGAACATTTGGATACTTACCGACGAAGATATTGATGCTCGGATTTCGGTCATTTTTCTCCTTTAACGCCATTGAGCACCCATCAAATCGCTCCGGATTTCATCCGATCCATAGAAATTTTTTTTTATGGACCATTTAACACCGTTTTTTCCGGGCGGGCCCCCTAACTTTTGGAAAACTTTATTTTTCCGTACATTTGTGCCCCCGTGAATAAAAAATTAACTACAAATGTCTTCAGAATCCATCACACAGTGAACTCAAGTGTGATGCATCATCTCCACTAAAAGTGTATGCTGGGAATGGATCAGGGGGTCGAAAGTCGCTGAATAAAGGAAAAGTGAAGTGTGTTTAATAGTAAAACTAGTTACTTTGAGCAGGATAACGAACGCCTATCAAAAAGTTAAGAAAATCCTGATAAGTGCGAAGAAATAATAAATTTAACAAAACACGAAAGTCGAACGTTCCAGAAAGTCCGCGTGGTGTGATACAATAGTATCAAAAAACAAAAACCTCATTGTATGGTATAGAGTGCGGTCCTTTTGAAATTGTATTTTTTATCGAAAGTACACTTCAGAAAAATAAAATCGGCTTAAGAACTTATTGAAAATTATTTTTTTTAACATTTATTTTAAAGTCCAAACTTTTCATTTTCGTTTTGAAAATTATTGCGCTCCAAAAAAATATTTCAGAAATTGGGATCATCAGTTTTGTCAACGTGATAAAAAAATATTAAAATCCCTATGTCAATCGTCAAAATTTCTCTTATTCAAATATGAAAAGTAAACAAACTCGCTCCACTTATGTGACATCCACTTATCGCACAGTGTCTCATTTCTGATATAAAATGAAACCAAATATAAAATCACAACATCATTTAACTTGCTCATCATAGGTACTTACTGATCAATGGAAAAAAAATCTCGTTTTGATGAGTGTGAATGAGTGTGATGAAAATGTTTCTGCGCAATGATTCGAAAATTTTTGTGTTTACCTTTTTTGTTTTGACAGTTTTGTTTTTTTAGTTATTTTGTTGGCAGCTATGACAAAACATCTGTTCCAAAAATCCAATTTTTGTTTATTAGTATTTCAAATATGATCTCTCACCGGGATTGACTCGCGATTGAGAGCGTTTTTCGCGAATTGAAGATATTATACAAAAAAAAAAAAAAATTTCTTAAGCCGAATTTATTTACTTTCGATAAAAAATACAATTTCAAAAGGACCACACTCTATTGTTCCGTGGTGGCGTCACCTCTTGTCATTTGCTGAAGTCGAGCATTGAATACGTACATCAAGAGTATTTCATCCAGTGTTTCACTTGAGAGAAAACCAGTTAAAGTTAACTGGACTTGAGGACTGCTGTCAAACATAAAACTAAACTAACTTCGAATAACTAACTTTTCGAATAACGTCTCTCGTCAATAAAGAAAGTAAATTATTGTTCACAAATAAAATCCTATTTTATTCAACCAACGCTACTTCTCTGGGAATTACAACAGGTTATGGGCCCAGATAACGGAAGAATAAATATAATTCAGTTATTATTGTGAATATTCAGGAAGGAAATAATTTTACAAAATGTCAGAGTCGTATCAAGTGAAATTCGAAAAGTTGAATAATTCAAATTATTCAAATTGGAAGTTCCGAATGGAACTATTACTATTAAAGAAGAGTTTATGGAAAAAGGTCATCAAAGGTAAACGACCGGATCCCATTCCTACATCTGCTGAGAACTTAACACCAACGAATATCAAAGCAATGGAAGATTGGGATGATAATGATGATGAAGCTCGTGGTTTAATTGGTTTATCGGTAGACGACGACCAGTTAGATCTCATACGGAATAAGAAAACTGCAAAAGAAGTCTGGGATGCATTAAAGGATCGCCATGAGAACCATCTGGTCGTTGTTTCTTCTGTAAGAAACCTGGTCACCATAAGCAGAATTGTCCGAAATACAAGCAATGGATCTCTAAAAATCCGAATAAGGCGAAGTCGACCGATACAATATCTAAAAATTCGTTCAACGATAAGGTCAAAAAAGTTGAAGAAAAATCAAATAATTCAGATCGAAATGATGCAAACGGCATGTACGTAACCGATTTTCTGTTCCCCGTCGGAAAAATGAATAAAGATGAATGGAATATCGATTCAGGAGCAACACGTCATGCAAATAACGACAAGAATTTCTTCAGTTCATTGGACACAACATATAAAAGTCAAGTTGAAGTGGCCAATGGAGAATTCGTTAATGTCGAAGGAATTGGTATTGGAATGTTAAATTCGTTAATGTCGAAGGAATTGGTATTGGAATGTTAACTTTTGTGGATAAGAAGGGTACAGTCCGTGCAGCAATGGCACAAGAAGTTTTATATGCTCCGAAACTTGTTGGAAATGTACTTTCAGTATTTCGATTAACAAAAATGGGATTCGATGTTGAATTCACTGAATCTACGTGCAACATTAAGAAGAAAGGTGAAACAATTGGTGTTGGTGACACAAAAGGTAATATGTATTGTCTCCGACGACCACATAAGGTAAAGGCGTTGATTGAACATAAGGACAACTGTATCCATCACTGGCATCAAAAGTTAGGTCATCGTGATCAGGAAGCGATCAAAAGGATGCAATCATGTGGATCGGCTGATGGTTTAATCATCAAGGAATGCAACATTAAAGAAACCTGTGACGTATGCATGAGAGGAAAATTGACAAGATTACCTTTCCCGAAGAAATCGTTAAGCAAGTCGATAGAAACCTTGGATCTAATTCATTCAGATGTATGCAGTCTTCCAGTAGTCACACCTGGTGGAAAGAAGCTGATCGTCACGTTCATTGATGATTTTTCGCGATTTACAGTCATTTGTTTGGTTCGACTGAAATCAGAAGTGGAGGTTAAATTAAAGGAATTCGTGGAATTCGTCAAGACAAAATTTAACCGTAAGCCCAAGATAGTTCGCTTCGACCGTGGTGGTGAATACATTGGACATAAAGTGAAGGATTTCATCAATTCAGAAGGTATTCAACTTCAATTAACGGCAGGTTATTCACCGCAACAAAATGGTGTTGCGGAAAGGAAAAATAGAACGTTGGTCGAGATGGCACGTTGTTTATTGATTGAGGCAAAATTACCAAAAACACTTTGGGGAGAAGCAATTTCAACAGCTAATTACATCCAGAATCGTGTCATCACGAGGACAACAGACGCAACGCCATTCACATTATGGAACAATTCCAGACCGAATTTGGAACATTTCGAAGTTTTTGGTTCAAAATGTTTTGTTCATGTTCCGAAAGTGAAGCGAGATAAATTAGATGACACTGGCGAAGAAATGATATTCGTTGGTTATGATAGTAATTCGAAGGCTTACAGGTGCTACAATCCTACAACAAGAAAGGTAATCGTTAGTCGAGATGTTAAATTTACTAATATATTGAGTACAGCACTTACTGACGAATACAATCATGGGGACTTCGAAAACAAATTAATTATCGATTTGAGTGTCAATGGCAACGATGAAGAACAAACTCCAACGAATGAGCAAATTCAACCTGAAATTATTTCTGCAGTTTCATCGGATCACTTAAGAATTTCACAAAGGTCAACCAAAGGGCAGAAGCCAAATCGTTTAATTGATGAAATTCGATTTTCAAAAGAAATCACGGAACCAGCGAGTTACAATGAAGCAATTTTAAGTGAGGAAAAGCATTTTTGGTTGGAAGCTATGAATGACGAAATGGAGTCGTTGAGGAATAATTGTACGTTTGAACTACATGACTTACCGAATGATAGAAAGGCAGTTGGATGCTAATGGGTTTATAAAATCAAGCGGAACAGTGAAGGTGAAATAAAACGATACAAGGCCAGGCTCGTTGCTCAAGGTTTTTCGCAGCAGCATGGAGTGGATTTCGATGAAGTTTTTGCACCTGTTGTTCAACAAACAACATTTCGAGTGGTACTATCGTTTGCTGCAAAGTACAATTTGTCGGTTTACCATTTGGATGTCAAGACTGCGTTTTTATATGGTGAGTTGACCGAAATCATTTACATGAAACAACCACTTGGTTTCGGGGATGGTTCAGGAAAGGTTTGGTTGTTGAAGAAAAGCCTCTATGGGCTGAAACAAGCAGCAAGAGTGTGGAATCAGGCGATACATAAGGTATTTGTTGATGCTGTTTTCACGGCGAATAAGGAGGATCCATGTTTACATATAAAACGAATGGATGATGGTCACTCATGTTATATATTGATTTTCGTGGACGATATGGCTGTGGCCTGCGTACCTGAGGATATGATTTACCTGGAGCAAACTCTATCGGCACATTTTGAAATTGAAAATCTAGGACCTATTCAAGAATTTTTAGGCATGAAAATCACTCGTGATGGTGATGGAAATTTTGAAATCTGTCAGCCGGCATACATCAAGAAAATTGCGTCGATTTTCGGGTTGCAAAATGCTAAACCAGTTTTAACACCTTTGTCTGTGAGCTATTATCGCAATCAAAACGAACGTGAAGAACTTCTACCGGACAATTCAGATTTTCAAAAATTAATCGGACATTTGTTGTACTTGGCGTTAAACACAAGACCAGACATATCAGCAAGTGTTAGCATTTTGGGTAGACAAGTATCGAAGCCGAGTCAAGATGATTGGATTCAACTAAAGAATGTTGTTCGTTATCTAATGGGATCGGTGAATATGAAGTTAAAATTGAGCGATGTTCGCGGAGAAAATCAAAATTTGTTTGGATACGCCGATGCAGACTTTGCCGAAGATAGGAACAATCGCAAATCTAATAGTGGCCAAGTATTTTTCTTGAATGGAGGAGCTATAAGTTGGGCATGTAGAAAGCAAACAGTTGTTACTCTATCATCAACTGAAGCAGAGTTTGTCGCGTTATCGGATGCTTGCAGAGAACTTTTGTGGATAAGGAAGCTATTAAAGAATATGCATGAATCGATCGAGGAACCGACCGTTATTTATGAGGATAACCAAAGTTGCTTGAATTACATCAAAATGGAAAAATTCTCCTTACGGATGAAGCATGTGGACACGGACGCACATTTTGTTAAACATTATATCGATGAAAAGGTTGCTAAATGTGTGTGGATTCCCACAGATGAAATGATAGCAGATTTATTCACGAAGCCATTGCCAGTTGCAAAGCACACAAAATTTAGAAGTGCAGTTGGATTACAAGATTGAGAGGATGTGTTGCAAATATGTATTCAATCTAGTAATCGACAGTCTAAAGAAAAGAAAAGAAAATTGTTTTTTCGAATAACGTCTCTCGTCAATAAAGTAAATTATTGTTCACAAATAAAATCCTATTTTATTCAACCAACGCTACTTCTCTGGGAATTACAACAGAAAGAACGTTGTGTGTCATTCAAGGTACGTTTTACAAAACATTTAAATTTGTTTTTGCTTGTAATAGTTAAACAACATCAACGGCGAATATTGTCAAATATTCATTCCATTTCAGAAAATTAAATATGTCTGCATTTTGTGCAATCATTGGATGTAGCTCAATAGGCAATCAACCGGGAAGGAAATTTTTGGCTTTTCCTAAGGACAGACACCAAAGTCCTTAGCGTTAACACAAGCCCGCCAAAAGGCTTGGCTTCGAGCAATAAGACGCTCTGATTTATTTGCCAGCCAGTTCAAGCATACCAGAGTTTGCGACCCTACGGGCGGGGGTATTTACTAGTCGCAGACGTATAAGCTGAAGACAGATTTAATCACCCGGTTACAGCAATCGTTGGTTGGAAAAGAAACTATAGAATCATTAAAAGAAATTTTGGAGTAGGAAGACGAAGACAACTTCAATTGGACTCACAAGATACAATGTCGACAAGTTTCATATTTAAAGACGTTGAAGACTCTTTAAAAAAATTCAACGGAGAGGAAACACAAACGGAATAGGCGGAAAAACTTTGTGGTGGTCTCGCGGCACAGAAACAGCAGAGGTACAGGGAAAAAATATTACCAAAACGATCACAGATACTAGTTGCACCGTGGCTGAAGTTAGCTACATTTCAAAAATGACATGACCAAGCCGGAGCAAATTTTGTACTTCAGAATTATAATACGAAAAAAAAAATTGGAAGAAAAAATATCAATTTGTAGAAATTTTTGTGTTTATTTCAATTTTGATCGTGTTGAAAAGTCTTAACAAATTATGGTAAGACGATAATCTCAATTAACAATTACATTCGTTTATATTTCTGGCATCCATCTCGCGCAAAGTATAAGTAAAGTTGGTTATGTTCATGATAATGACATAAGTCTGTTCGCTCTCTGTGCGCTGTGTACTACGATCGGCCATTTTGCAAAAAAAGTAAACGAATGCAGTGTCCCTGCGAAAATTTGCCTATAAAGCCTTACAATCAAGAGCGATAAGTTTACCTCGTGAAAGTTTTGACACTACAAAATCGGTCAAAATCGTCATCAATGAATCTTATAGAAGTAAAACTGTACGCTCTCTAAGCGAATAAATGGATTTCGAATACATTTAGAATCTATTCCAGGGCTTGTTATGTTGAATTAATTTACACTACTTTGCGGTATACCTCGTTTCTTCTAAATGTTTTTAATGTACTTTCGAATGTTTTGGATGTTTATTTTTGTGCTAGGGCTTTAAAAAATAGTTTCAAACTGATTTAGGCAAGACATTTCATTCATAAAAAATTTCACGATGTCCCCTCCCCCCACTTTTCCCTCCTTGAGCTTGGATCCCCTTCTCGGTATGTTTCGTCACATAATGTCGAGGGGCAGCAGCTCTCGCAAAGTTTGGTCAAGAGGGGATATCGGCCTTGCGGGGTCTAAAGTGCAGAATCCCATAGACGCGACGAAAGGCCGACTTTATGGCGGAATCAAAGCTCGCGAAGGGGCAGATCCATCCATACAAAACACATGACAGATATGTTAATGAAAAACAAATTGCAACAAAATCCGGATGCTCCAAAATCGGCATGCCTCGAAATCCGGACGACGCATCTTCGGGATTTTTTTGTCCGGATTTGGAGTGTGCGGATTTTGTATCTTCCGGATTTTTTTGTCCTGATTTTGAGTGTTCGGATTTTGTGCTCGCGGATTTTGAGGGTGAGCCCTTTATACTCTTATGTACAAATGTGTGCTTATTCGTTACTACCACGAGCTCTCTATTCAATTCTTTTTCCCAATTAACCAAATTCTTCCACGGAAAGTCGTTCGTTCATTGAACAAAAGAAGCTTTAAGAAGCCTTTGAAATCCTTCATTGTTCTTTGTCCGAACGAATTTCCGCGAAAGAATTTGGTTAATTGGGTTTACAGAACGAACATAACCAAATACCCAGCGTTTCTGAACAAAGAAATCATATTTAAAGATTGCGAGTAATATTTCGTTATCAAAATTTTGTGAATATCTGATCTGACAACTGCGTTGACCATGTTCGAAACCTTCATCAAAACCACTGTGAAAAAAGTTTCACAGACCCTCTTTCACAGAACCACTTTTTTAGGCACTTCTTCGACCTTGATGCATGTACCTTTCAGGGAAAAGAAGTATGGGACAACGGGTGTGATTGCTTTTGACGCGTTACCTTAACAAAATGATTTTTAATTCCTTTTCCGTTTTCCACTTATGTGGAAATATAACCGGCTTAAGGAACTAATCCATTCTGATGCGGATCAATTTTGGAACTGATCGGTACTGATCTGAATCAGTTACAATAATTATCTGGGCTATATACTTATAATGTAAACTTATAACGTAAACATATAACTCAAAACAAATAGCTATATGTATATGTTATAAATTTGGCTGTAAGTAGCTTTGCCCAAATTCTCTATTATGTGTAAAAATGTGTAAAGCGATTTAGTTGAGAATAGCTTAACTTTAGTACGAAATTCAATTTCAGGTCATGAAGTCGCCATCAGGTTACGACCTGAAAATTCAGGTCAAAGTTAATATTATTAACAGGTCGACCTGACATGTCTTAACATTATTAAATAATGTTACGACATGTCAGGTCGACCTTATGCAGCAATCACCTTTTTCCATTGAAGAACAATGGTAAAAGTTGGTTAGTGCATAAAGGCGTTGATTTACAACGGTAAATTTTTACGTGGAATGAGCCAGTAATTTTTGAATTCCGAGGCTTTACAAACGTTAGATCAGTTGAAAATTGCGCAATTTTTTTTGAAAAATTGTGACACAGCGTTAAGTATTCAGCCGAAGTGGACAACCAAGAAATTTGCATCCACAAAATCCGTGGAAATAATTTACTCAATCATAATGTAAAACGTCAAATAATTTTCTAATATGAAAGTAAAAAATATTATTTTTGTTTTTCTTTTATTCAATTTGACAAAGTAATGGTGCGTGCATTTGTTAATAACTAACTGACAGTGTTCCTGACGCATCAGGCTTCAATGAAAATGTGGATTTCCTAGTGATTGGGTGACAGACGTACGCAAAATTGCGCAATTGAAAATCCAACAAGAAAATTATAAAAGAAAATCAAACAATGGAAAATAGTGACGATGGTAGACGGTCTGGTGAAACCTTTTATGGCACTCATGAGTCCGAAAACAACATGGTCATGTCGGAGAAGGTAAGCAATTTTGTCGAATTATTGTCAAGCATTGGCCTTTTGGCTGCAATATGGTTCAGCATGAGCTAATCTTGTTTTGTAATCGCACCTACCTGCTCCACCCCGTACGTCAGGTACAATCATTGGCTGGAAGCATTTACCAAGAATTTGAGCGAATGATTCAACGATATGACGAGGATGTTGTTAAGACACTTATGCCGTTGCTGGTTAATGTGTTGGAATGTCTAGACTCGGCTTACCAATCTAATCAAGAGCAGGAAGTTGAAGTGGAATTGCTTCGTGAAGATAACGAACAACTTGTCACTCAATATGAACGGGAGAAAAGTGCACGAAAGCAAGCTGAACAGAAGGTTAGCATCGAGTCAAATAGGAACTCGTCGATGTGATTAACACAAAATTTATTCTTTAGCTTCTTGACACTGAAGACTTGGCTGAAGCTGAGAACAAAGACCTTGCTGGAAGGTTAGAGTCTTTGGAGAGCATAACTCGTATGCTTGAGTTGAAGCATAAAAACAGTTTAGAGCATGCCAGTCGTCTTGAAGAAAGGGAAGCTGATCTGAAGAAGGTAAATCTTCGACGATGACTTCATGCGTCGAAAAACTACAAAAGTGATCTTGAAAACATGTGTGATATTTGTGATTATGAAAGCTACGCGTTCACGTATATTGTGCATGCTTTTTGTACCACATACATGCCACTCGTAAAACATAAGCATTGAGTGACATGGAAATATATATTTGCTACGCGCTAACACTCATAGCTGACGTATAAAAGTCCAAGGTCACTTGTACATACGTACGTGTGAAGCGTACAGAGGTTTTTCAATGTCTACAACAACAAACCAAATTTTCATACATTTTCCACTCAGGAATACACCAAATTGCATGATCGATACACCGAGCTATTCAAAACACATGTCGACTATATGGAACGCACGAAAATTCTCATGAGTTCAACTCATTCACAAATGAGCTCCACCTCCGAACGGTTAGAGAATCGTTCTCGTTTACATCCAATGTATCGGTAATTTACACTCACGACTGACGGACCGAAGAATATTTGAATGTTTCTGTGAATTTGTAGATCGTCGGGGCCCATTTCGTATGGTTTTGCATCACTCGAAACGTCTCAAATGCTCGACACCGAAACTGTTTGCAGTGTGGGAAACAGTTCAGAGTCCGGTTCGGGTCCACCGTCATTGCAGCATGAATTTGACAATATTCAAACGGTGGAACGGTCGGCTGAAACGGATTCTTTGCAGCACATGAATCAGGCTACATCGCCTCAAAGTGATGTCAGTCCGGTTATACCTTCGAACCAAGGTAAGATACTTGGTCTGTCTCATAAGTTTGCCGCGATGCTATGAGTTGGGGTTTCCAACAGGTCGCACTACCACCAAAAACGAGAAGCGATCGGCCAACACATTATACCAGGAGCTCTCTTTTCAAGACAACGAGGAAAGTGAAGAAAATGAAGTTACTGGAAGCTGGGTTCATCCAGGCGAATATGCTTCCTCAGGTATTTAAATATTCAATTTTTGAGGGACAAATCCAACAATAACCCTGCAAATAACTCGGGTATTTTTGTGAGGAATTGGGCTTATGGGTACACATGACACTCAGCATGACTAGGATATTGATTTAAATAATTCCACTTTGTGCGCTTGGGAAATTCATTTTGGGAACGTTTTTTTACAGTCATCGAATCTGCTTTATATGCATCACTTTTGCACCATCTGTTTCGACTTTGTTATTCTTTCTTTGTTCTTGTCACAAGTACACATGTGATGCACATAAATACGATTCGATTGCTGTACTTTAAGAGCACGTTGTGAAAATTTGCGATGTTTTTTAGAACAGAATTCTGCGCAAACAACAAATTTTTCAACCTTAGAGCTTATGTACTGTGAGTGTCAGTTTTGATTTTGCGATGTTTTTCTATCGCACTTTTCGATGATAAAAATGTCGTTTTTCCAATTCTGTCTCATACATTCTCTGAAGATCACATTTCTGTAAATATAAAACGATTTAGAACTTAAAATACTTGTTTCTACACTTCTACATTTTCTTTGTAAAAAACACCGCATTCAAGTTTGGAATGCGATGTTTTTCTAGACTAAATTTAGGAGTAAAGAAATTACCCTTTTCAATCCTGAAACGTTAATCATTTACAGAAATGTGTTCTTAAGAAATTGTATGCAGTAGAATTTGAAAAAAGATACTTTTATTATCTAAAAGTACGATAGAAAAACATCGCAAAATCAAAAGTGACATTTCGTATGACGTGCTCTTAAGAGCAAAAATGTGAACTGTCAAATTCGCGATGTTTTTTTAGAACAGAATTATAATTCATGTACTGTGAGAGAATAATTCTTCATTGAATAATAGATGAATCAAAAAGAAAAATCTGAGAATGAAATTCGAAAGTTGCTTTGATAAATTATCGCATTCCAAGTTCATTTGCGATGTTATTTCAGAACAAATTTGTACCTTCGTACTTAAGAGGACGTCGCAAAAATGTGAACTGTGAAATTTGCGATGTTTTGAGTTACAGGATTCTGTTCTGAAAAAACATCGCAAATTTGACAATTCATATTTTTGCAAAAATCTAAACTGTCAAATTTGCTATCTTTTTTTTTAGAACAGAATTAAAGCTCATGTACTGTGAGAGAACGACTCTTACCCGAATAACAGATGAATCAGAAAGAAAAGCTTGAGTATAAATTCAAAAGTTGCTCCGAAAAATTATCGCATTCCAAGTTCATTTCCGAGCAAATTTGTACCTTCGTACTTAAGAGCACGTCGTAAAAAATTGAACTGTTAAATTTGCGATGTTTTTTTAGAACAGAATCCTGCGTAAATAACAAATTATTCAAAATTTTAGCTTATGTACTGTGAGTGTTACAGGATTCTGTTCTAAAAAAAACATCGCAAATTTGACAGTTCACAATTTCGCGACATTCTATTAAGAGCAAAAATGTGAACTGTCAAATTTGCGATGTTTTTTTCGAACAGAATACTGCGCAAATAAAAAATTAAAGCTCATGTTCTGTGAGAGTACGACTCTTCACGAATAATAGAGAAATCAGAAAGAAAATTTGGAGTATAAAGGTCGAAAGTTGCTCTGAAAAATCATCGCATTCCAAGTTCATTTGCAATGTTATTTCATAGCAAATTTGAATTTTCATAATTAAATTTTTTGGATTCTGATTCATCTTTTATCATCCTCTTACAATACATGAGCTATACTTTGAACAATTTGTTATTGACGCAGGATTCTGTTCTAAAAAACATCGCAAATTTGACAGCTCGCATTTTCGCGACGTGCTCCTAATAAATATTCTTAGAGGCCATGATATCGATGAACTTGTCCGAAGTGTCAATACATTGCTAAGCTCCGTCATCTCATAACGCGTTTGCAAATAATGTTTTCTTCCCGGTATCCGATTTAAAATTTCCTGGTTTCCAAAAACATAAAAATGACTCCCCGCTACCTAAATTTCCTTGTGGAAATGTTTCACCATCATTCGATTTCGTGGTATCATCACATTTTTTCAAATTTCCCGGTATCCTAGATGTCATGGGCACACATTATTTGCAGACGCGTCTCATAACTTGGAACTTCAACTTCCTTCTTGGAACTAATCAGGAATGACCCATTAAAACCCATCGCTTAATTAATCAGTCAGGTAGAGCTTTTCATCACAAGCATTTCTCCAAGGCGATCATCGCTCCAGTTGTGATTGCTTCTCTATTGAAAATTCTCTGATTCAGGCGAACGTTCACATTTTCCCTCTGTTCTAGGAAAGTAATATGTTTCTGTTAGCATTGCCGGAGAATAATATTACCTCTGGGACGGGAGGGTTGACCACTATTCTCCTGAAGTAAATCTACTATCCGTCGGGTTAACGACTATTCTCCCGAGGGAAATATTACTTTAGGTGACACATCCACGTAATACAAAAATATCCTTTTTGGTAAAAATATCCCAACCGAGAGGAAATATCGAAAAAGAGAAATATTAAAGTACCAAAAGATAAAATGTGATTACATGGATGGTGTGTCACTTAACAGAAATTCCTGAGAGTTGAGCCCGTCACCGCCGTCTGAAAATTGAAGAAAATAAGATTTTCAAGACTCTTACCGATGTTCTTTTCGCAAGAATTGTATTTAAATATTTGTAATTCCTCTCCTATTGAACTGTGCGCCAAAACGATTTAAAAAGTTCTTTTGATAGTTTTAAGAGCGAGTCATAATCCTAGAAACGCGCGATAGCAAAAGTAGTTATCGCTACATTATTGATAGCCTTGGTTTCTCGTATCAAAGTATGACGCCATAGAAATTAATTTTTCCGGATTTTGTTGCATGGGAGAATGAATTTACTAACCCTCTTTGTTGAAATGTTTCTTTAGCATCAAACCAATTAACAACTAATCAAATAATCAATTTTTTTGCATTTCACCATCTAAACGGCAAATATAGTCAATGACAATTTCTTCGGTAAGCATTGCAGAGTCTTACGATCGATCAATTCTTTGATTGAAATTTCTTTTGTAATTTCTTTATAGGAATGGGTAAAGAAGTGGAAAATCTTATTATGGAAAACACGGAGCTGCTGGCAACAAAGTAAGTTAAATTTTTGTTTTACTTTTACCTCGTACACAGATTTCCTTCAGACATGTAAGCCCAGACATATTTTCGATCTATAATTTGGAATCCAAAATGTTACTGCAACTTACTACTCCTCACTACACTACACCCAAAAGCACCTCACTACATCTTGGTACATCTTAAATCACTGCACCCCATTGCACCTCATCGCCTTTCACTGTACTTCATTGCGACTTACTACACATTACTGCACATTGGTGCACCTTACTGAACATTGGTGGACCTTACTGCACCTTGATGCACCTTACTGTTACTCGATGCACCTGACTGCACCGGTCCATTTGACTGCACCTTGGTGCATCTGACTGCTCCTTTATACAGCTGACTGCACCTTGGTGCATATCTGGCTGCCACTGGGTGTATCTGAGGTGTATCTGAGGTGTATCTGAGGTGTATCTGGGTCCATTCTTTAGTAAGGGTGCGGAAATCTTCATAAACATCCGGTCCTCCCGGACCAAGGTAGTATTGGATTCCATTCTTCAATGACGTACCAACTAAAACCCCCTTCCTTACTCTCCATGCTCTCTTCTCCCAGAACCGCCTCACAGCATTACTTCGGTGAGGGGCTGTGCTTTCGCACCAACTCTCTCAGATCAAGTGGCAGTCTTCTTTGATCGTCTCTCCATGCACTTTGCAGCCTCCCCATTATTTTCGCAACTACATTATCCGCTACTCTCCACACCTCCTCATCGCGGCAGATCTCCGATATTATGTTTTCGGCATTTATATCTGACCTACTCACAGTCATCAGCTCGCCTCGCTCTTGTTCGAAGTTTCTCCGCAGTTTCTTCCTCTCCCTCGTATGTCGTGCAGAAAGGTGACAATGTGAATCCAAACCTGTGCAGGCATTTCCTGAAGCATCTGTGGCCCGACAGAAACTGTGCCAATTGGAAGTTAGCCTCTCCATGTTTCCTCTGTACCCATGTCGTTATGTTTGGTATGAGTCTATGGGTCCAACTTTCCTTGTTCGTGGAGTCCCACTCTCACTGCCACTGTCTCAGTGATCCGCAGTGATTTGGCTCTTAATTGCGCCCTAACTGTTTTGGTAGTTTGACCCTCCTTTCTCTTCTTTCTGTGACATTCGCGCTAGCTACTCTTATGCTTGCCAGCCTTTGGGCTCTATTAAGCCTCTTCGATTCCTCTTCGTATCTAGCGCCTGTATCCACGCTGGTGCCCCGTAGCGCAATATCGATAGGGTGACGCTCACCGGGAGCCTCCTTTTGCTGCTGCGCGGTCCAAAGCCGTTTGGCCAGTGCTGCGGTGGCTTTCATTGCCTTTTCGCACGTGTAGTCCACATGACTATTAAAATTTCTGCGGTCGTCCAGCATAACTCCAAGGTATTTCAATTGGCGAGTGGATGTGATTTCTTCCCCGTCAAATACGATCCGCTCAGTTTTTTTGCAGTTACTAGCATGATATCGGCTTTCTGGTGGGCCAGCTTCAGTTTTACCGTTGTCATCCAGTTTTCGACAGTTTCTAGCGTCTCCATCGTAACTACCTCCACATCCATCTTCTACGTTCCGGACACCGTGAGGATCAAGTCGTCGGCGAAAGCGCATCTTGGCAGTTTCAGCCGCAGCTCTGTGTCACACATTACATTCTACAGCGTTGGTCCTAGTACTCCAGCTGTGATGTCTACTGTCTTTTTCCCTTCATTAGTATCGTGCGTTAGCACTCGTCGCTCGAAGTAGCTTTTCAGCATCCTGCAGAGGAAATCGGAGACCATTGCATGCAACGCCTTGGCTATCTCCATCCAGCTTCGGCTATTAAAGCCATTTCTGACATCTATCGTCGTTACAGCACAGAAGCGGTTACCCCATATTCTTTGCTTCCTCGTCTTGTCGGCAATCTCTATAACTTTTGTAATGGCCTCAATCGCCGATCTCCCTTTTCGAAATCTGAATTGTTCGTCTGACAGTCCGTACTCGCCCTCCTGCGTATTTTCTTTGTCTATTCAGAATTGCAGCTTCCAGCATTTTTCCCAATCCATCCAACAAGCATATAGGTCTATGCCTCTCTGGGTACTTTTCTTTTGGCCCCGATGTGCCTTTTGTCATCGTCATTACTATTCTGAACACTTTGCCCCACGGATTCGCGTCTGCCTCCTGGCACAGTTTCTTCCAACAATCCCTCTTACTCGACTGGATTGCTCGCTTCAATGCTATTGTATCTGCACCTTGGTGTATCTGACTGCACTTTAGCGCACTTGACTGCTCCTTAGTGTACCTGACTGCTCCTTAGTGTATCTGACTGCATCTTGGTGCACCTGACTGCACCTTGGTGCACCTGACTGCACCTTGCTATACATGAATGCGACTTACTGCGAAACCCGGGTCACAACGCTAGTGATTTCATATTCCTAGAGAGGAAAAATACTGTTTTCTTCTCACTGCTTAGAAACAGGGGTAACGTTCCTCACCTTGGGCATGCACGAAAAAAATTCCTGAATTTCGTGATAGGTGCCATAGGGCAAGCTCTACTCCCGGGAAAATATATTTACAAGAAGAAAATTGTAACGACTAGAGAAAACACTCAGCCGAGACCTTCGCTCTTATTGCGCGTGTTCTGCTTTATTCTAATACTTCTAGTAATGTTCTCTTTGTACACTTTTCGTCTTTCTGGAGATCCTCCTAACTTTGGTTTCTCATTAGGAAATTTCAAAACTTTTCTTATGTTACAAATAATTCTATTTTCTCAGGAACGCTCTCAATATTGTGAAGGATGATCTAATCGTAAAAGTCGATGAACTTAGCGGTGAAGTTGAAATATTGAGTGAACAACTGAACTCTGCCACCCAAGCGAAGAATAAGTTGCTGCAAAAAGTGGCAGATTTGGAAGAAGAATTAAAGAAAACCAAAGATCTTGTTAAACAACAAAGTACGCATCCAAATTTCATATTCGAAGCCTGCCGTAATTTTCATAAGAAACAAGTTCTACAAATACAGGTCTCCCTCGTTTTATTATAAATTTTTTTGTTTTATTTGTGGGACTTGTTTCTTATGAAAATGAAGGCAGAAATAGTGAACGTAAAATTCTTTTTGTGTTGACCAACAGATACGTCAGATCATGAGGACGAAGGCGATGTACCGATGGCTCAAAGGAAGAAATTCACTCGTGTTGAAATGGCTCGTGTTCTTATGGAAAGAAATCAGGTGAGAAGGCGTACTTTCAACTTGAGGCTATGTACTTTTTCAAGTCAGTTCCGTTCTTTTCAAAATAAGCTCCAACTAGTCGCTAACCCGAAGCTCAAAGCTCTACTCATTGATTGCTTCGTCTCACTTCATTTTTTTTCTAGTATAAGGAACGATTTATGGAACTGCAAGAAGCTGTACGTTGGACGGAAATGATTCGAGCTTCGCGAACCGGCGACATTAAGAAGACCGGAGAGGGTTTTTGGCGAAAGTTTTTTAGTAAACTCACAATGTAATCTCTTCGACAAGCACTTGAAATCGATTTGTTTTGACCAAAATTTTATTTTTATTGATTAGTTCAACTGGCAGCCCACAAAGAGAGCCCCCGGGACCGTTACTTCAATACAATGTATCAAACCACCATATAACACCTGGGTCATCCGAGGGGCGATTAGCAATCACTAGTGGAAATTATCATGCCGGCGGTACATCGAACGCATTGACATTCACAAAGGACTATTCCGAAGAAACGATATCCGATCGAGCGAATCAACGGCGTCAGGAGCAATATCGTCAAGTTCGAGCTCATGTGCAGAAGGAAGATGGACGATTGCATGCGTACGGTTGGAGTCTACCTGGAACGAAATCCAATGCACATGGGACACCGAAAAATGATCGAAAAATGCTGAAGGTTCCGGCACCAGTTTATTGCAGTCCGTTGGCTGAGGCTAATCCACACATGAAAGTATTTTGTGCCGCTGGGGTGAACCTGAATGGTGGCTATACAAAAGATGGCGGCTGCATAGTAAGGAATTTGTGTCAGGGGGCCGTTCATAAAATGCGTTAGGCAAAAAACTTGTGGGTAGAAATGCTCCGCTGCGTGACAGATTTTTTTTTAAATTAGCGGGGTATCATACAGGCTGAAATCTATCGACAGCTCACTGCAGCGCTTGTAGTTCTTTCGACGACGATTGATGGGACTAGGGTAAAAATCATATGAGGTGGAATTGGGAAATTGAGACGAACAATTATGTCGACGTGAAAAGTGAGAAGAAGAAACGGTAAATCAGGCATGGAAAAAGTGCGCGAACTTGCGAACGACATTCGCGGGAAATTTTGGACCAAAAATGTTGGTTCGCGGGAAAACGAGAGTTTTTGCCGAAGGCGAAATAAAATTTTTATGACTCAGAACGGGAAATGATTTAACAGAATGAATTGGCTTGTCAGCGGGAAATTATTAAGAACGGGAAGTGGATAGTCGGAGAGAAATTGTTAATAACGGGAAGTGGGCAGTTGGTGACAAATTATTGACAACCGGAAGTGGGCAGTCGGCGAATTTTTTAGGAACGGGAAGTGTACAGTTTGCGGGAAGTTGTTAAGAATGGGAAGCTGGCAGTTGGCGAGAAATTGTTAACAATTGGAAGTGGGCAGCCGGCGGTAATTCATTAAGAACGGGAAGTGGGCAGTCGGCGCAAAATTTATTAAGAACGGGAAGTGGGTAGTTTTCGAGAAATTGTTAAGAACGGGAAGTGGGCAGTCTGCTGGAAATTTATTAAGAACGAGAATTGGGTAGTCTGCGAGAAATCATTTAAAACGGGAAGTGGGCAGTTGGCGGGAAATTGTTAACAACTGGAAGTGGGCAGTCGGCGCGAAAATTATTTAGAACGGGAAGTGGGCAATTTGCGGGAAATTGTTAAGAACGGGAAGCGGACAGTCGGCGGGAAATTGTTAACAACTTGAAGTGGGCAGTCGGCTGGAAATTTATTGAGAAAGGAAAGTGGGCGGTCGGCGCGAAAATTATTTAGAACGGGAAGTGGGCAGTTTTCGGGAAATTGTTAAGAACGGAAAGCGGGCAGTCGTCGGGAAATTGTTAACAACTGGAAGTGAACAGTCGGCGGGAAATTTATTGAGAGTGGAAAGTGGGCGGTCGGCGTGAAAATTATTTAGAACGGGAAGTGGACAGTTTGCAGCAAATTGTTAATAACGGGAAGCGGGCAGTCGGGGGAAAATTGTTAACAACTGGAAGTGGGCAGTCGGCCGGGAATTTATTGAGAGTGTAAAGTGGGCAGTCGGCGGGAAATTTATTAAGAGCGTGAAGTGGGCAGTCGGCGGGAAATTGTTAACAACTGGAAGTGGGCAGTCAGCGGGAAATTTATTAAGAACGAGAATTGGGTAGTCGACGAGAAACCATTTAAAACGGGAAGTGGGCAGTTGTCGGGAAATTGTTAACAACTGGAAGTGGGCAGTCGGCGGGAAATTTATTGAGAGTGGAAAGTGGGCAGTCGGCGGGAAATTTATTATGAACGAGAATTCGGTAGTCGGCGAGAAATTATTGAAAACGGGAAGTTAACAGTTGGCGGGAAATTTTTAACAACTGGAAGTGGCCAGTCGGCGAGAAATTATTAATAACGGGAAGTGGGCAGTTTGCGGGAAATTGTTAAGATCGGGAAATTGGCAGTCGGCGGAAAATCGTTAGAAACGGTAAGTGGGTAGTCGGCGGGAAGTTTATTAAGAGCGGAAAGTGGGCAGTCGCCGGGAAATAGTTAACAACGGGAAGTGGGCAGTCGGTGGGAAATTATTAAAAACGGGAAGTGGACAAATGGCGGATTGGTTCGCGGGAAGGATACGTTTTTTTCCATGCCTGCGGTAAAGTGGAGGTAGGTCACGAAAAGATGTCGAAAAGCTAGAAAGGGGAAGATCAAGGCTGTAAATAACAGGTATCACTGAGGCAGCAATCGCCACCTTCCTAAAAAACCAAAAGTTAACAATTTTACACAGCAAGTTTGAATTATGAGTACCACATAATGATTTAGTTCTCACAAATGAGTTTGTTGGGAGCAAAACCCGGTCTATTCTAACTGTCAAAGTGACGCTTTAAACGTCAAACAAAAAAAAAATCGAAATATCGAAAAACCTTTTATTTTTCCTCAATTTTATTATAGAATTGAGAAAAAAAAGGTTTTGGATATTTCGAAAAAAATTGTTTGTTTGACGTTTAAAACGTCACTCTGACAGTTGAAATAGACCGGGTTTTGCTCCCAATAAACTGAGATCGGACTTGCTGGGTAAAAATATTTACTTTTAGTTTCATTCGTTAGATGGCGATTGCATAGATTTTTGCGTTTCCGCCGCAGCAAAATGTCAAGGATCTGCGCTACATCCTAATAAAAAGCCTTAGGGAAAGCATGAAATTCGTTTAACCCTCTGGTAGATCACAAATTTGGGAAGAAACTGACGCTACTGGGGAGTTTTATGTGAATGTAGAGGAACGGCCCCTTCGTCGGAATGGCCAAAAGTTATCAATTTGATTCAATTTTTCAGATTGGCGCTAGTGTCTTTTACTCCACTGAAGAAGCCAAAATTACTGAGATCACAACACCTACCGAGGAGCCCACAGAGCTTGATTCATTGGACAGGCAGATGACAATGGCAATGGAAAGTGCCGAGCCAGATTCACAATTAAGTTCATACGTATGGATATGCACGAGTACCCATGCAGCCAGTACAGTTACCGTTATCGACGCAAAAAATCCGTCAGAAGTTTTAGATTCATTTCCGGTGTGTCAAACACATTTGCTGTGCATTTGTTCCGTTCAAGGTGCTCTAGAAAAGGATTACGCTTTGTTGGAGAATAGTGAAGTGATAAAATCGGGTGAAACATTGGAAAAACCCGGTGATGGTGCTGACGAAATCGGTCGCGTTGAATTCGTTCGCGTGGAGAAAAGTTCGTCCAGTGATAACAAATCGGAAACAGTGTCATCGGCTAAGAGCGATCCAAACGAAAATATTTCGCCGAATAATGAGACTGACGACGTAGCTGTTAATAACAAAGCGTTGACCGCTGTTGTTGAGGACTTAAATGTACCACCGCATTCTCCCATACATTTGAATCACCACAACAATAATTCCAACAACAATCAGAACGTTTATTCGTTGGCGTTCCCGAAGCCAGTCAATCCCATATTGGGTTCACCAAATCCGTTATGCGAACCGGCAATGTCCTCGGTGGGTCCGACAATGTGGTTGGGTGCTCAAAGTGGCATGTTATACGTTCACAGTTCGGTAGCACGATGGCGGGATTGTTTGCATCAAGTAAGAACTGAAATTTGTTGAATGAAAACTGTTGTGAGACTCCAGCATTTCTATGCAGGTCTGCCTTCCCGACGCTGTACTATCGATTGTTCATGTGGAATCTCATGTTGTGGCCGCATTAGCCAATGGTAAACTGGCTGTATTTAGAAGGCAAACCGATGGTCAGTGGGATTTGAACAGCTACCATTTGGTAACGTTGGGACAGCCGAAGCAATCTGTGCGTTGTTTGTGTGTCGTTGCAGACAAAATATGGGCGGCTCATCGGAACAAAATTTACATTGTTGATCCAATTACGTTGAACAGTAAGTGTAGATTTAATCTTAAAATATGTGTGTGTCTCAAGGTGTGTCGGTGCAGCGACAGACCTGACAGTCGTATGAAACACTGCGGCGGCTTCAAGTAACCCAAGAAGTTACAGAATCCGTTAAGCGAAGACAAATAAGGGGTCAAAGTGCGCCTGTTAAAAACGATGAATTCTGGACACAAAAGTGAGTGGACATTTTTTCACCTTCTTTCACCCTAGAAGTGTGCGCACATTGACCCCTTGCATTCGAAACTTTAATTTCCAATGAATTTCTTTTTATTTGGTTGGATTTTCTTAAATTCTTAAGAGTTTTCTTCCTTTTTCAAAGAATTTCTTCCGTGGTTCTGACAAAATTCAACGCTTTCTCTCAGAAGCCTTCCTCCATCACTTGTCCGGACCCATTCCAAGGCAACCAGTCGCCAAGAGCTGTTGCTGGTTTGGTTTTTTTGGGGAGTTTGAAAGAACTGTAGATAGCATAACTACAATCCAAATACTTAAGAGGTAAATAGGTTGCAAACTTAGACTACGCGTCTTCTTCCAAAACCACCTAGGCCATTGTTTGTTGGACGCATCGTGCTGTACTCTGAACTCCTTTTGTTAGTTAAAATTTTCCCTTACGGTTCGATCAGCCATTTGCTTCCTATAATAAGAGACAACAAATTATATAAATGAACCTGCAATGATCTTCGGAAGTTAAATAAAAATCTCCCAAAATGCTTTGTTCTAAGATTAATCAGCGCTGGAAATGTGCACTCAAAATGTCTCGCTGTCTCTGGCTCTAAGCCACAGTCTTTACAGACTGAGTCATTTACGATCCCTATCTTGTAAAGGTGATAGTTCAACCACTTGTGCCCCGTCAGAATTCCATTCAACGTTCCAAGGTTGACGCGACCCACACTGAGAAGGAACTTGGTGTTCTTTTTATTACAACTCCCCAAGAATTCCTTCGATTGTCTGCAAGTAGTCAAAGCCTCCCACCTATTTTGATGGTTTTTTTCCGTTTCTTTCCTCACCAGGCTCCTAAACAAACCCGCGTATCTTCCGACAGCCGGTTCGGCTCCAATGATTTCAGCACTACTTCCACTCCTGCTCTTAACGTCATTTTTGGTTGATATGGTCTCTAGAATCATGTTCGCATCGGTAGCAGAGGGCGCGACGCAGTCCCTACACCCCAAAAAAGAAGTCCGCAAACTCAAAAAACGCCATACAAAAACCTTTGGGACGAGGAGCCATATCTACGCGAACTTTTGAGTACGTATGTGTTCGCATGTCGTACAGAAAGGTGACAATGTGAATCCTGAAGCATCCGTTGCCCGACAGAAACTGTGTCAGTTGGAAGTTAACCTCTCCATGTTTCCTCTGTACCCATGTCGTTTTGTTTGGTATGAGTCTATGGGTCCACCTTCCCTTGTCCAAGGAGTCCCACTCTTGCTGCCACTATCTCAGTAATTCGGCTCTTAATTGCGTCCTAACTGTTTTGGTAGTTTAACCCTCCCTTCTCTTCCTTCTATGACATTCGCTGTCTTCCGTCAGCGTTATGCATATGGGCATCGTCGCGGCTATGACATATATCGCATCTAGGGATATCGTTCGGTATGCGCTTGCGACTCTTATGCTTGCCAGCCTTTGAGCTCTATTAAGTCTCCTCCGGTTCCTCTTCGTATCCAGCGCCTGTATTCACGCTAGTGCCCCGTAGCGCAATATCGATAAGGTGACGCTTACTAGGAGACTCCTTTTGCTTCTGCGCGGTCCAAGGCCGTTTGGCATTATTCTGGCCAGTGCTGCGTCGGCTTTCATTGCCTTTTCGCACGTGTAGTCCACATGTATTGAAATTTCTGCGGTCGTCCAGCATAAATCCAAGGTACTTTAATTGGCGAGTGGATGTGATCCCCGCCAATGTTCATTACGATCCGCTCAGTTTTTTTGCAGTTACTGACTAGCATGATCTCGGTTTTCTGGTGGGCCAGCTTCGGTTTTGCCGTTGTCATCCAGTTTTCGACAGTTTCTAGCGTCTCCATCGAACCTACCTCCACCTCCATCTTCGACGTTCCGGATACCGTGAGGATCAAGTCGTCGGCAAAAGCAATCGTCTTAGCGCATCTTGCCAGTTTCAGCCGCAGCGCTGTGTCATACATTACATTCCACAGCGTTGGTCCTAATATGGATCCCTGTTGACATCTATGTATTAAAAATTTTCGATCTCGATCTCGAGAACGAGACAGCCGATCTTCCTGAAATTTGCACCAAACGTCACACTCGGCCCCAAATGAAAAGTTTCAAAGGCCACTTTTCCGGGAAAATTCAGAAAAAGTCGTAGCATGTGAAAAAAATTGAAATTTTTTTGGGTTTTCCAGGTAATGCTCGGAGTTTTGGAATTTTAGATCCGGAGTGACAATAGTTAGTGTGTTGGCTTTTTCGAAAAAGTTATAGAGATTGTTGAGTAGAATTTTATGAGATACTGAGAAAATGTGGCTACCAGCTGTCAAAGTGACGCCATCTTGGATTTTTTGCTATCTTCTGAATTAGAGTACCTAGACAGCTGGTTTCTTCGGCAAAGTTGAGAAGAATTGGTAACACGAAGTGTTTCGAAGGTAGCCGAAGGTGACGCAAAGGTTACCGAGAGTAGGCGAAGGTGTCACGAAGTGTTCCTAAGGCAGCCGAAGGTGACACGAAGTGTTCCCAAGGCAGCCGAAGGTGACACGAGGTGTTCAAAAGGCAGCCGAAGGTGACACGAAATGTTCCGAAGGCAGTTGAAAGTGAGACGAAGTGTTCCTAAAGCAGCCGAAGGTGATGCGAAATGTTTCGAAGGTGACACGAAGTGTTCCGAAGGTAGCCGAAGGTGCCCCGAAGTGTTCTGAAAGTAGCCGAAGGTGTCACGAAGTGTTTTGAAGGTAGTCGAAGAGGACAACTCGGTGGTGAAAATTTTTTTCTGAAGAAAAATTTTTTTGAAAAAATTATTTTCTGCAAAAATTTTTTTTAAAAAAAATTTTGTTTAAAACTTTTTTTTGAGAAAATATTTTTTTGAAGTAAATTTTTTTCAAATAAAATTATTTTTTCAAAGCAAAATGTTTTGAAGAAAAAATTTAGAATTTAGAAAATTTTTCACATGAACAACTGAAAACTTCCAAAACGACTGATATCCCATTGAAAAACCTCTTAATGGTAAAGTCCGTAAGTTCGTTTCCAAAATTAATGATATCGTTTGAGGTGACGCTATGGTCAAAGTTTTATTTTTTAGTATATTTAAGTATATTTGGAGAACTAACCCTAAGAAAAATTTGACCGACGACAGTGATTCTCGACAGCTCGGATCATTTTTAGGGAACCTTCACATATGGCTACGACTTCAGATTGGAAAACGGTAGCAAGCATCGATCAGAAATGGTCGGCCCTAACTGAGAAATCTAGAAACAAGTTCTCAAGTACAGATTGTGGTACACTGTCAATTCAGCTTCTTGTTTTATAAACAGGTCGAGCGGCGGTAGTGACAGAAGCACCTCTAGTGCCGCTGTTGGCGTCGAGGTCATAACTCCTGTCACACTCAAACACGCCAAACGCTGAAATTTGCCTATTTTCTTCTGTACCACACCAATTTCGGTCTGTGGTGCCCCAACCATGCAGCCGTATGTTAGTATAGGTCTTACAATTGATCTATACACCCATTACAAAACCACCGGTTTTAGGCCCCATATCTTTCCAAAGTTGGCGCGACATTGCCAGAATGATGATACTGTTCAAACCTACTATCACTAGACCTTCTTGCCAATTGATTTGCATTTTTGTCCCAGAGTTTGAAGTTTTCGTTCTTCGATAAGGTGTCGTGGTCCTCTGCCCAGGGGTGCAGTTAAGGTCGAAGAAGAAATGGAAGCGAGTAATAAGATTTATGTGAAACTTGTGGAACAAGTAAAAGGGAGATGGCGAGTATTTTCGAAAGCAAATCAAATTCTTGAAGCCTTAGAGCCATAAGTCCGAAGAACGTTAGTGAAACCTGAAAGCGTGAATTCCGTTGTGGAAATCGGGTCAGTGGTCTGGTCACTGAGACCAATGGAATGGACGAAATTGAGTTTCTTGGCAATATGCGAAAGCAGATGATTTTTCCATCCACTTCTAGAATTGGGAGGTATGACACATGTCTTTAGAACTATGGCAGTTAGAAAGTTGCTTCCAAAGGCAAACTTGTAGATAATAAAATTTTAGGGGCACGTGTTTCAGGGTTTTATGGAAAATTGACCCAATCCTGGAATATGACCACTTCTGGAATTGAGCGGTATGACCCATATCTCTAAAACTATGAAAGTTAGAAAGTTGCTTCAAAAGGCAACCTTGTAGAATAAAATATTAGAGAAGACGTGTTTCAGGGTTTTAGAGAAAAACGGCACAATCCCGGAATATAACCACTTCTAGAATTGGGAGGGATGACTCATATCTCTAAACCTCTTAGAGATAGAAAGTTGCTTCTAAAGGCAAAGTTGTAGAGAATAAAATTTTAGAGAACACGTGTTTCAGGTTTTTTAGGGAAAACTGCCCTATCCTGAGATATGACTACTACTACTATTGCCGGACGTCGGGAGGGTTTTCCATCACCTTAGGTAATTTCTGTGGTTCGTTCGAATTCTGATATTTTTAAAAACTTTGCAACAATTTGCAATTCTAATACATTCGCACCTAATCTGTTCGGTTTGCCACATCTATTCTGATACGTACGGATATGTGCTTGGCTTCGGCTGTAGATTTTTTATCAAAATCAGGCAACTCGCTCATCTCTAATCACAAACGGAGTATGCGATTCGAGTCACGCCAAGTTATAAATTGTGTTTATTGCTTTTCCAGTTGTGCATACGTTAGAAGCTCATCCAAGAAAGGAGAGTCAAATTAGGCAAATGGCTGCAACTGGCATTGGTGTATGGGTGTCCATAAGACTGGACTCAACTCTTCGTTTATACCATGCCCACACATACGAACATTTACAGGACGTGGATATTGAGCCCTATGTATCAAAGATGGTAAATTGGGACTACTCCGCGCCACTTCGATTCTTAATGAGAATTTTGTTTTCCCTTTAGCTGGGCACCGGTAAACTGGGCTTTTCGTTTGCACGCATCACCGCTTTACTGGTTTCGTGCAATCGATTGTGGATTGGAACTGGCAATGGTGTTGTGATAAGTGGTGCGTAAAAATTGATTTCTTTGTTTGGTTAATTTTTCAATTTTCTAATTGTGGAATTCATTGCAGTGCCATTAACCGAAGCAATCGCAGCGAATTACAGAGGCAACACAAATAATTTCATTCCTACATGTTGCATGGCGAATGCACAATTGTCATTCCACGGACATCGAGATTCGGTGAAATTCTTTGTATCCGTGCCGACGAAATCACCAACCGATAACTACATACATCCCGGTCAGAGACCGTTGATGTTGGTTATGTCTGGCGGCGAAGGCTACATCGATTTTCGGCATGGTATGACTTTACTTACAATTCTTTTTAGCTCCCTACAGTCATTTGAAAATTTATGTTTTGTTTTTAACAAGAGTCAACCATCGCTTATTTCGAACTGTATTTGTAAAATTTTATTTTTCTGTTAAATGCAGAAGAACATGCTGATGATGCGTCCGATGTAGCAGCTCATTTGCTTGTATGGGAAATATCACCATCATAATGTTCATCTAAATTCTTTTAATTTATTTTTATGGCAAGGGTAAATTCATTTTTTTATTTTAATTTCCACATTTTAAAACAATAACATTGCGTTTACGTTGTACAATAAGTCGGGATCAATTCCAGTTGTACGTATTTTATTTCATTCCACGCTTTTTTGGGGAGGTTTTTTGATGACTTAGAACTTATTTCGCATGATAACAGATGGAGCAACGAGCTTAAAATAAGTATATAGATCTCAGAGGGATTAGGGTTGTTAGGATCAGATTTCATATGCTACGCAGACTACCAAAAATGCGACGAATATGAAAAGAATGATTAAAGAGTCTCAAATCTACCCGAAAGAGAACTTTCCGTGAAATCGCCATATATTAGACCAATTGGAGCCTTACCGCTGATTCACAATATGTTGTGAAATTGACAGATGCAAAGTTATTCTTTAGAACAAAAGAATAATTTTGCATTTGACTGCGCCTACATACAGCAATGCGAAAGTGACAGATGCGACATTTTTCTTATACAGCAACAACAAATTTTATTCATAACTTTCGATTTGCCTAATTCCAAAAATTTGTCACTTTCGCATTGCTATTCGGGAGCTGGTCACCACAGCGCTGCAATCGACTTTTAGTACATCATTTAGTACTTATGTCGTGAGGAACAAACTTCACTCTTATTATATCAATGTTATGACAATGACCACGAAGTTCGCGCGAAAGCCAAAGCTGTTCTAAATGTACGATAAGTTTGCCAACGACATTAATCTATGTAAATCCACAGTGAGTTTGCTGGGATCAAAAGTAGGTTTATCCCAACTGTCCAAATGACGTTTTAAACGTCAAAACTAAAACAGCTAGGAAAAAGGTCCAAAATGTTTGTGTCGTAAAGTTATTTTGTGTGGAATAAAAAAGAATCTGAGAGAAAACAAATCAGTTAATTTTTCTAAATATTTGACGTGAATAAAAGGGTGAAGTCTTGAAGACTTGGTGGGGTTACTTTCAGGATCTATTTACATCTGTGAGTCAGTAAGTAGAACTTGATAGAGGGGCGAATCCAAGGTCCAAGATCCAATGAGGAGGGCTAGGCGAAAAAAAAAAAAAAAGTTAACAATTTTACCCAGGAAGTGTGAATTACGAGTACCAAATAATGATTTAGTACTCACAAATGAGTTTGTTGGGAGCAAAACCCGATCTATTCGAACTGTCAAAGTGACGTTTTAAAGGTCAACCATCAAAAAACCTTTTAGTTTTCCTCGATTCTATTAGAGTTATAGAACTGAAAAAAGAGGCTTTGTTTATTTCGAAAAAAAAAAAAATTGTTTAGTGTTTAAGACGTCACTTTGACAGTTGGAATAGATCGGAGTTTGCTCGAAATAAACTCAAATCGGACTTGCTGGGTAAAAATATTAACTTTCAGTTTTGTTCGCAAGATGGCGATTTCATTGATTTTTGCGTTGCCGCCGCAGCGAAATTACAAGAATCTCCGCAGCCTAGTATATACAGCCTTGGGAGGAACATAGTGGAGGGTGTACTAGATAAGATTCACGGTTGTTTCAGGCCTCTGAGGGAGTGTCAGGATCAGATTTTTTGTCTCAGGCAGACTATCGAAAACCTTTATGACAGGGACTTATACCATGCCATCGACTTGAAGAAGGCGTATGATGGGCTACAAAGGCAGAAGCTGTTCGGGGTTGTTAGCGAGTACGGTATTAGTGAGGATTTACTTCGCGAAGGGAGCAGGGCTACGGTAAGAATAGATGTGAAATTAGCGAGTCTTTCGAGGTTCGCCAGGGTTGTTCATAATTTCATGCACACAATCATCAAGCAGGCCAACTTACAGGGAAATGTCGAAGTGGGTGAATCATGAAAATCTTGGCCTATGCGGATGACTTGATTCTGTGGGCGGATAATACCGAGGATTTACAGGGTGGGATGCACTGCCTGAATATCGTATGTGAGGAGAGAACAACGAAGATATTGCAGATTAACGTGCGTACCTGGCATAGCCTTAACCGCCGAAGAATTAGAATACGCCCACTTACCGCGAGCGTACTAACCATACAGCCTTCAGCTCTACCTATCGCGACGGTGCTGTGCCACCAACGCAACTACTAGGTCGGGACCGAGACTCTATCATCTCTCTACTACTTTTTCTCCAACATGGTTGCCCAGAAAGGAAAAATGATGTAGTCGCCCTGATTCAACACGTGAACTGCTTTTCAGTCCAATATTTTCCAAAGCCCCCGCGTTGCAGCACCAATAGGCACCTCAACATCGGACAGCCGAACAACATCGAGAGGGGCCTCCAACGCGCGGTACCCTCAGTGAGGGCTTTCGCAGATCGACTCTTAAGCTACCAACTTCAGTAAAGGTCCTTGGTACCGCTAAACCAGCTCTGGAATCATAACGACGACATTAATGAAAATTTAGGAGTTTCGTCAGTTGAAGTGGAGGTAAGGTTCGCGATGGTTCGGTCACGTTCAAACGATAGGTAATAACAGGCTAACCAAAAGGGTCTTGAATGCACAGGTACCTGGTGCTAGGTCTAGGAGTAGATCAAGGAGAAGGTTAAGTCGGATTTAGAAGCTAGGTGACTTTCACTGAGCGAACAAATCATCTCCTTGGCGGGCGATAAGAAGACATGGAGGACAATAGTTCAACATTGTAGTGTTGTGACTTAAAGACCTCACTCCGAGAAGTACGAATGGTCTATAAAGTTTGACGTTTAAAATGTCATTTTGACAAGTGAAATAGACCGCTTTTTGATACCAAGAGACCCAACGTATGTGGAACAGTGGTTAAGGCACAATATCTCGACAGATTGAGACTTTTATTTTTTCTATGAAAGCTTATAGAAAATCCTCACCCTTCACAGTGAATTTTTCACTCCATTCAAGTGTTAGTGAAGTACTTGACAGTCTAGGCATTTTGTCATGAAATTAACTATACTTTGACAGAAACCGATGTTGCACCAAGCGTGTTACACTTTAAAGTTGCCAATTTGCTATACGAGTAAGCCTTTTGCTTAGGGAATGTCTTATCTGTCGTACAGTGGTCCATATCCGAAAATCAAAGAAATGCGAAATTGTTCGAAAGACAATAAAATATTTGGGAATTTGTTTAATTTTGTAGACTCCGGTTCGTTTTTAGAAAAGAATGCATGGGAAAATCTACATTTTCGTGAAAATAAGTGGGTATGGAGCCTCAGATTTTAGTGAGGCGATCTGTAAGTATTCAATAACGTTTTTGATACCCTGCGCGTCGGGGAAAGATGGTTCGTTGATGAAAGTGATCCCTCCGCGAAACAATTATCGCCCAGGGAATTATTATTAGTTAGCAAAGTAATTACTTTCCGCTGTAAAATATTTTCGGATAAATGTCGCGTCGCTAATCAGTCTACAGCTGGTGAAGTTACAAAAACCAGGTCATGGACTGGGAAAATGTCGAGGAGCTCAGAAAAAAATGTCCTCATTTTGTCCTTGGTGTCCGGCTTGTCAGAAAAATTTGTCATAGCTAGTAGTGCTAGCAGCGTACTAAAAACGGTAAAAGCTCTCGAGGATGAAAACTGTCAAGACGAAGTTTTTTTGAAAAACGAATGAATTTTCATAAAATGTCCTAGGACAAGACTGTAAAGTATAATTTTCTCAGTCAAAAATATTTTTAGTACTAAAAACTAGATTTTAATGTGAACTTGAGAACGTTCACTTCATTTCACTTTTGAAATAATAAATATGTCCTTTCCATATGAGCAATCAGAAATATGTGTAAGGTCCTAGGCACCTAGAAAATGTACTGTACTAAAAAAATATGAAAGCTCCACCGAAAGCTCTCAAACGCCAAAATAGGGAATGGAGAAAGATATCGACGAACTGAATATGCGAAAAATATGTCCTGAATTTGTCCTTTCAGTATATATTCCAAAAATTACGAAATAAGTTTTCCAGGGAATAAATTTTCTGGACGTTCTCTAGCAGTGAAATGAAGGACAACTTCCAGGGCTACTCTGGAATTTTGATTCCCAACAGAAAAATGTCGTCATTTTGTCCTTTTCGAATAATCAATAAATGTACAGAAAAAAAAATGGTCGATGACGGGATTTAATCCGGTGACGCTTTGTTACAAAATAATAAAAAATAATAATAAAAAGGACAAAATGAGGACATTTTTCTGTTGCGAATCAAAATACCAGAGTAGTTTACGAAGTTGTCCTTCACTGAAATATGTAACAAAGCTCCCTAGTGTCACCGCTTCAAATCCCGTCATCGACCATTTTTTTCTGTACATTTTTTATTGATTATTCGAAAAGGTCAAAATGAGGACATTTTTCTGTTGGGAATCAAAATTCCAGAGTAGTCCTGGAAGTTGTCCGTCACTTGACTGCTAGAGAACGTCCAAAAAATTTATACACTGGAAAACAACTTCTAAAAATACTTATTTCGTAATTTTTGGAATATATACTGAAAGGACATATTCAGGACATATTTTTCGCATAATCAATTCGTCGATATGTTTCTTCATTCCCTATTTTGGCGTTTGAGAGCTTTCGGTGGAGCTTTCATTTTTTTTAGTACAGTACATTTTCTAGGTGCTTCTAGGACCTTCTAGGACCTTACACATATTTCTGATTGCTCATATGGAAATGACAAATTGAAGACATATTTATTATTTCGAAAGTGAAATAAACACGTTCTCAAGTTCATATTAAACTCTAGTTTTTAGTACTAAAAATATTTTTGACTTTGAAAATTATACTTTACAGTCTTGTCCTAGGACATTTTATGAAGATTTTAATGGTATATTCTGAAAGGACAAATTGAGGACATAATTTTGGCATCATTAGTTTTTCAAAAAAACTTCGTCTTCACGGTTTTCGTCCTCGAGAGCTTTTAACGTTTTTAGTACACTTCCATAGGTGCCGTCAAAAATCCCGAATGCAAAAATCCCGAAAATCCAAAATCCCGAATAACAAAAATCCCGAAAATCAATGATCCCGAATGTACAAAATTCCCGATTAACAAAAATCCAGAAAAGTTTTACCGAAATGTATTAGCAAGATCCGAACCGATATGATTGACAATCAAAACTCGAGTGTGGTTGTAGTCACATGAATACAATGAAATAGTCTAGCGACTTTTTCATTTACACTTACTTAATGGCGTGCATGTAGTCCAGTTATTGTTGACTGGGTTTAAGGAGAGAGAAGTTATTTGAGCTGCGTCTCAGCGAAGGTGAAAGGAAAAAAAAGCGGGGTCGAGGGGCGGCAGCCCGCGCTGTGAGGGGTCAAGGGGAGTACAGCCCCCCTTGCGGGGTCTAAGGTGCAGAGCCCCTAGCGGGGTTTGGAGCAGAGCTTCATGCACGCTAGGCCAGCCACAGGCGTAAAAAAAAGCCTGCCACAGGCGCGGGGGTGAGTGGGCAGAGCTCCCCAAACTCAAATTCACTCACTCACTCACTCACTCAAATTCACAATTTTTGTTTTCATTCGGGATTATGGTTTTTCGGGATTTCCGTACATTCGGGATTATTGATTTTCGGGATTTTTGTACATTCGGGATTTTGGATTTTTGGGATTTTTGTTATTCGGGATTTTACATTTTCGGGATTATTGCATTCGGGATTTTAATTTTCGGGATTTTTGACGGGAGCCACTGCTATATCTCGGCCGCCTTGCTAGGACAAGCCGGACACCAAGGACATAATGAGCTCCTCAACATTTTCCCAGTCCATGACCTGACTTTTCTAACTTCACGTCTACAGCCAACGTTTATTACCATTAGTGGCGCTTGTAATTTAAGTGCTAATACAAACATTCCAAACAAAATAACAACATTAGCTGTACAAAGGTGTTTATCTGCTTGAAATAAGAATGCTAAATTTAAAGCGAGAAACCTCAACGAGGAATGCATGTTAATCGTAATCGACTCACTTAAACACTCATCCCTTTTCAAACAAAAGACTTTTTCCCTACTTCACTGCTGGTTTTATGGAATGACAACTTTGTTTTCACAGGTGATGGAGATATGGAAAACAGTATTGTTTTAGAACCGAATCAAACAATCGAAAATCGTGGAGATAAAAGTTACCTAATTGTGTGGCAAGTTAGTCCTATTTAAGTGAAGAATACAAAGAAATGATAAACTGGCACCAGTGCAGAGAGATGGCGATTCCCATTTGCTCATGCAAAAGATGGGTTTTGGATTTTCCAATATCAACGCCATCTATCCGCAGTTTACCAGTCCATCGTTTCTCTGCATCAAAATGGGTTTACAGACCATACTGTAATACCAAAACCAGTCATCGTATTTATATCGCGTAAATATTCAAATGTTAAAACGTCGTCAAGAATTTCGTTCAAATATTTTATCGTCAAAAACGCCGTAGAATGAATGGCTTACAATTCATTCAAAGCCCAGAAAAAGTTAGTGTGGTAGTGAACCAAAACAATTTTTTTGTTTTTATATTTTATGTGATTTTTTATACAAAAAAGATGTCCGGTGCAGTTTTTTAAAAATAAAATCAAAAATGTGCTTCAATAAAACTTATTAACCAAATAATCTTTGGCGCTGAAGTAAGAAGTAATTTAAATATCGCGTAGCATTGTAAACACGACGAAATCAGAAGTACGACCAGTGTCCACTGTCCAGTGGTAGATTTCACCATAATTTTCATCGATTTGTTAGTTTTAAGCATTCGAGACGTTAGGAAGAAAATATTTGGTTGCTAGCTCCTCATTCATTCGAAGGAAAATGCAGCGCAAATATTATCATTTACGTTAAAGGAAATAAAATGTCTCTTTACGTCACCCCCCTTTGTTGACAGTGTTTACCGTCTAAATATAGGCAAAAATCGACGCCAACTTCACGCGCAGCTTCAATAGATCGATTCACTTGAGAGAATTCGGAAATGTTCGTACGAAGAGAGCGATTCCCGAATGTTTTTCTATTGTTGTGTCTTGTGAAATTCTCTCTTTGAATCGTTCTATAAGTCAAAGAAAGCTGCTGCGAATGAAAATGGGAAATTTGTAGCTGGCTTTTTTAAAAATGTCTTAGAACTTATGAAATTACAATGAATAATCGGTGCAGTCAAAGTTATTACGCGTTTTCTTCAAGAACCCACGACGCGAAGCGATATCCGTCGCTTTTCGGAAGACGATGTCTTTCGAAATTCGACAAACTGGCGCTTTCTAGAAAATTGTGCTCTTTTTATGACAATAGTTCTCACAGTATCTCTGGTTTCTGTTTTTTGTTTTACTGTTTTGTCGATAACGCCGTACATGCTACTCTCCAGTGTTAGGCTTCGGCTTCGTAGACGTTAAATCAATCATTTGGTTTGAATCTTTACGATGAACCATTTCTCACACTCCATGCGTACAATTAAAATCACAAACCACATAGATACAGCACCATATTTTCTTTAATAAAGAAACGAAGAAGATGAATAGCAATTCAGGATCGCAAAGCGTTTAGCTCATAGAATTAATGTTTTTTATAATAAAAAATAATTTATAAAAAAAAATCACTAAAAAAATATTGTAAAACCAACAAAGACATTTAAGTAAAACTAGTCCTGTTTTGTTGCGAGACAAACCTTTATGTTGATAAAATTATGAAATAATTTACGATTTTGTTTGGAAAATACTTCAATTATGTATATGTAGTAAAGTTGTATATTTACCCAAAATATTGTAATCGCTTAATTTAATCAATAAAACTTAATCCTCTTGAAAATTTTAATCAAATCTCGAGGTTGATGAATTTAATTGCAACGAATTGGACGGAGAATTAGTTTCTACTTAAGGTTTTTTTTTCAGTTAACTGTTATTAGTTCTATAACGTTTTTCTTTTTTGTTTACATTTTATTCACTCATTAATATATTTTGATTTTTTTCATTGATTTATGCTTTTTATTTGGTGGGGTCTGGGCCGAAGTCTCGCCTAGTCTCGGGGGTAAGTATTCCGAATATTATTATAAGCGAAATTCCCCACAGAGACTATTAATGTAGAAATGTAGACTCTGTTTGCCTCCAACTGCGTGAAGAATAGCATGTGTATAAGGCAAAACAACAAAAACCTCTTTAAAGTTAAAGCGTGACGCAGTCGGTAAGTCTGCTTCCAAAATAAATGATATCACTTGAGGTGACGCTATGGCTGATAATACGCAAAAATTTGTTTGAATGGAATCTTGTGTTCAGTCTTATTTTCTGAAAAAAATTTCGCCGGGAATTTTTTTTCGCCAAAAGTTTTTTTTCGCCGTAAATTTTTTTTCGCCTGAAATTTTTTTTCGCCAAAATTTTTCGCCGAAAATTTTGTTCATCAAAAATTTTTTTTTTCGCCGGAAACTTTTTTTCTTTGGAAATTTTTTTCGCCAGAATTTTTTTTCGCCAGATATATTTTTCGCCGAAAAATTTTGGCGAAAAAAAATTTCAGGCGAAAAAAAATTTACGGCGAAAAAAAAATTTCCGACGAAAAAAGTTTCCGGCGAAAAAAATTTTCAGCGAAAAAAAATTTTTGATGAACAAAATTTTCGCCGAAAAAAAAATTCTGGTGAAAAAAAATTTCCAGCGAAAAAAGTTTTCCGGCGAAAAAAAATTCCCGGCTTCAGGCTAAAAATTCCTTTCACCGTACAAACTATTTTAATTCAGAAAATAGCAAAAAATTCAAGATGGCGTCACTTTGACAGCTGGCAGCCAACTTCTCAGGATCCCAAAAAATTCTCCTTAACAATCTCTATGACTTTCCCGAAGAAACCAACTGTCTAGCTATTCTAATTCAGAAGATAGCAAAAAAAGTCTCCTCACCAATCTCAATAATTTTCGAGAAGAAACCAACTCTCTAAGTATTGCCATTCCGAATCTAAAATTCAAAAACCCAAAGATGCATAATTTATTCCTCACGAAAATCCAAGAATTCGTCACCTTGGCAGATTTCTGAAAATCCCAAAAAATTCTTCTGATCAAACTCTATAACCGGTTCTCTAGCTATTGTCACTCCGGAGCTAAAATTCGAAAACTCAGAGCATTACCTGAAAAACCCACAAAATTAACCACTTTTCCACATGCCACGGCTTTTCCAGAATTTTCCCGGAAAAGCGGCATATGAAATTTTTCATTTGGGGCAGAGACTGACGTTCAGTGAAAATTTCAGGAAGATTGGCTGACTGGTTCTCGAGATCGAAAATTATTAAACAACAAAAACCTCTTAAAAGGTAAAGTGTGACGCAGTCCCTAATGTCCACTTCCAAAATTAATGATATCAGTGGAGGTGACGCTTACGCTGAAAATACGCAAGAAATGACGATGCAAAAAAAAACTTTTTAAAAAATTCAAATGTTTGAAATTGCGTTTGAAAGCTGCTGCGACGTAGTTTTTTTAAAAATAATTTGGAGAGGGAGAAAGAGGAGGGGAAAAAACTCAAAATTTCGCCTATACATCGTGTTTTTGGTATGGTAAGGTTTTTGTATGGCGTTTTTTTGAGTTTGTGAACTTCTTTCTTGGAATGTAGGGACTGCGTCACGCCTTCCGCTACCGCTGCGCGCATGATTAGAGGTGAGCGGACAATATTGAAAAACCGGTCCGAAGATACGGCGCAAAAAACATCTCCATTCCTTAAAAAAGCCCAAAATTAAGAAAAAAAGTTGCACTAGGCCCGACTTTAGAACCAACCTAGACCACTTAGGACAGGTCTCTGATCCATACTTCCATTAACAAAAAGTTCGCCTCTTTTTTCTCTGCAACACTGCACAAAAAACCTCACCATTTAAGAAATATTCACAAAAAACCACCAAATATCGTGTAAGATCGCGTAGCGTGAGTTGGGCTCACAATCAGGAAACAGTCAGACCAATTGAGCAATCTTTTTCTTCAGTTGGTACCAGATCAAATGACGAAACTTTCACTTCGATTTCACTTGATGATCGAGTTCACTGGCTTCTCTTGACCATCGTCCTTTTTACCATCGACATCACTTGACCAGTGACTTTACTTGACCATCGATTTCACTTAACCATCGAATTCACTTGACTTCGACCATCGTCTTCACTTGAACATCCTCATGACTATCGAGTTCACTTGACGATTGAGCCATTGACTTTTCTTGACCATCGGACGTCTCTTGCCAAACGACTTCTCTTGACCATCGTCTTCTTGACATTTCTAAACTGATTTCGAAGTTTCTTGAGAAAAGCATATGCAAGGAACCCGTACGTTTCAGAATAGATGTGGCAAACAGAGTTGATGTTACGAAAAGACTCGAACGTATCTAAGTAAATATTGCCTTACATCCACATTAAATTGTATTGGAAATTGCCGAGAGGGCAATATTGAAAAACCCGTCTGAAGAAACGGTGTAAAAAAGCCTTCCGAAAGTACAAATAATAATAATAATAATAACAATCTGCCTTAACAACCCATGAAGGGTTAGGGGCTAGATCATTATTTACTAGTTTTGCTACTTTTGTGGTTCTACTTTTTGAGATCCTTTCATTACCGGAAAGTTTTTACTGTGCCAGTGGTAAGCTGTGCGACAAATCCAGTGCCATCTACGAGATGTACTAGGAATGAAACTAGTAGGAGTAGAATACCAGCACCTCTCAACAATGCCTTTCACCGGTAAGCCGTATGATGGCGCCACACTCAACTTCACATGACTTGAACCGATTCAATTAGTTTCGTTTTGTTAACAAATCTAACAATCGGAACAAATCCGTATGCGGCGAACCAACGCACTCGCAACTCGATCTCATAGTAGCAAGCAGACGTGTTAACCACTACGCTATCGAGTTGCTTCCGAAAGTACAAAATTGACCTCTAAATAGACAAAAATGTTCATCTAAATTTTATCTACAACATTGGAAAAAACCATTTTTTTGTCTAGGGTTGACCTTAGGACCGACTTAGGGTCTTCAGGAGAAGCCTCGGACAAATACTTACATAGACAAAAAAATTCCGTTCATTTTCTCTACAACATAGTGGAAAAATATTTTTTTGTCTAGGGCAGACATTAGGACCTACCTAGGGCCCTAAGGAAATTTCTCGGACACATACTTCCATAGACAAAAATGTTTCCCTCAATTTGCTCTGCAACATAGCAAAAAAAATGTTTTTTGGTTAGGGCCGACCGACATGAGGCCCACTTGAGCCCTAAGTACAGGCAAAATATTCTTCCATAAATTGTCGGCCATGCCCAGATCTTTCAAACAAAAAAAATTTTTGGAAATCGGATCTCTACTATCTACTATCTCTACTTAAATGTTCATGCTCAATTTCTAGTGGGTTATTCATCCCAGCCCGCAAGCGCTAACAAAAAATTGAACATATTTTCTAACTTCTAGGTTCTACTAAGTGTTCAACAACCAGTGGATTATGCACCCCAGCTTACAAGCGCTAGTTGTTGAACACATTTTTACAAAGAAAACAATTCGCTTTGGGATGTTGTCCCCGTGAACTCCTCGTTCTGAATGCTCTTTATTTATACATTTTGACTCTATTTATAGGCCGATATATAGGCAACGGCTAAGTTGATTTCATTCAATTTAAATCATTTCAAATGGCTGCTCGATTCTTTATCATTTCCGAGATCATTTCATCAGTTATTTCACTTGGGTCTGTTTTAGGTCAGAACAATTCCTGACATAATCAGATTTTGACTAATTTAATTTTCGTGGTTTTCTGATGTCCCCATTTTTCATTCAAAACCTTGAAGAGCGTTTTCCGGTGTATCTAGCTACTGGGGCAAGCCCTCTGAAAATGACACCAAAAACTTAACGCTTTCGGCAATTTTACATCAGTTTTACTGTTATTTGGATGCCGGTAATGATGTGATACTAGTATAGCTAGATACAATAAACTTTAAAGATACAAGAATTCTATGTCAATTCATCGAGTATTTCGCGAAAAATTGAAAGAGTTAATTCTTATGATAAGTTGCAACGAGGGGGGTGCATTACTTTGACACAAAATTTAGAATTTAACAAAGCCTGTATCTTTGTGGAATGAAAGCCTAATGTTACGATGGAGACGCTAGAACTGTCGAAAACTGGATGACACAACGGCAAAACTGACGCTGGCCTACCAGAAAACCGAAATCATGCTAGTGAGTAACTGTAAAAAAACTGAGCGGATCGGATCGTATTTGACGGGGAAGAAATCACATCCGCTCGCCAATTAAAATATCTTGGAGTTATGCTTGACGACCGCAAAAATTTTAATAGTCATGTGGACGTACGAAAAGGCAATGAAAGCCACTTTGGACCGCGAAGCAGCAAAAGGAGACACTTAGCAAGCGTCACCTTATCGACATTGCGCTACGGGGCATCAGCGTGGATACAGGCGCTAGATACGAAAAGGAACCGGAGGAGGCTTAATAGAGCCCAAATGCCGGCGCAAGCGCATACCGAACGATATCCCTAGAAGTGGTATGTATCATAGCCGAGACAATGCCCATATGCATAACGCTGACGGAAGACCAAAACAATAAGAACTCAATTAAGAGCTGAAGCAATGAGACATTGGCAGCGAAAGTGGGACTCCTCTGACAAGGGAAGGTAGATCCATAGAGTCATACCAAACATAACGACATGGGTACAGAAGAAACATGGAGAGGTTAACTGCCAATTGACACAGTTTCTGTTGGGCCAAGGATGCTTCAGGAAATACCTAATTCACATCGTCACCTTTCTGCACGACATGCGAGGGAGAGGAAGAGACTGCGGAGCACGTGTTATTTGTCTGTCCCCGCTTCGAACAAGAGCGAGATGAGGTGATGACTGTGAGTAGGTCAGATGTAAACGCCGAAAACATAATATCAGAGATGTGCCGAGATGAGGATTTGTGGAGAGTAGCGGATAACGTAGTTGCGAAAATAATGGGGAAGCTGCAAAGTGCATGGAGAGACGATCAAAGAAGGCTGCCAGTTGACCTGAGAGAGTAGGTGCGAAAGCACAGCCCCTCCCCGAAGTAATGCCGTGAGGCGGTTCCGGGGAGAAGAACACTAAGGAAGGGGGCTTTAGTTGGTAGGTCGTTGAAGAATGGAATTCAACACTACCTTGGTCTTTAGAGAGAGAGGGGGCAGGGGAAAAAATTCAAAAGTTTACGCATATATGGTGACTTGTCCCAAAGGTTTTTGTATGGAGTTTTCTGAGTTCGTGGACTTCCTTTTTGGGGTGTGGGTACTGCGCAACGCCCTCCGCTACCGCTGCGGGCATGATGGAAACTCCGAAATATAATTTTAGAGCTGCTAATTACAGTAGTTTTATATTGTACTTGGGCCGCCGAGCTAGAGCTGTTTAAGTAAATCTTTTCCGATACCCATAAACTATGTTTTGTTGCATGGCCGACAATCTATGAAAGAAACTTTTTTGATTTTGAGCTTATGGACTCAGCCAGGGGCCTAAAACTGAGTCTCTGCTAGGGCCCAACGTGGTTTTTCTACATAAATCGGGTAAACCTGATCCAATTTTCAAAAACTTTTTTTTTCCTGAAATATAATCGAAAAATGGATCACGGAATTGAATTTGGACAAAATCTTTCAAAAACTTTAGAAGTTACGGTCGGAAAAGTGGTCAAAAACGTGGTTTCTTTAAGATTTGTGGAATTTTGTCACTTATATCTCTGCGAAGTTAGAACGAAAATCGCTCTTCAAGGTTTTGAATGAAAGATGTGGACATCAAAAAATCACAAAAAATAATTTAGTGGAAATCTGTTGAGTGGTTCGGGCTCTAGTGTCCTTAATGTGGACAAAACTTACGCTACGCGACCCTACACGATATTTGGTGGTTTTTCGTGAATATTCCTTTAATGATTAGGTTTTACGTGCAGTGTAGACTTTTTCGTCTATGGAAGTATGTGTCAGAGACCTCTCCTAAGTGCTCCTTTCTAAATACTGGGTTTATTTAAGGGTTTGGAGAGGTTTTTAGTGCCGTTGTTTCGTACGGGGTTTTCAATATTGTCCTTTCGACAATTTCCAATCTAATTTTTGTGGACCTAATTTCATATACTTAATTAAGAGAGAAGGCAACATTTATGTAGATACGGTCGTTGTAACGTGACGGCATTCTACCGCACGTTCCATGATTCTATAATAATAAAATACGAATAACGAACCACATAAACATTTATCACATTTAAATAAACCGCGCATAAAAACATTGTTCACGCTATCCGCGGCATCTAGTAGCATTATATCGCAGCGAAATGTAACGGAAACAAAATACATTTTTCCTGTGTGCGATAGCGGAACTGGACTACCAACAAAATCTTCGGAGACGAAGAAATTATACATTCATTCTTGTTTCTGAATCGAAGCTCGTAGGAACTAAATTACATTTTTTCGATTCTTATTCAAAGCTAAGTCAACTATCCATCCAAAGTATAGAGTATCAAGCAATTGATTATTGTTCAAAGTTATTGAGAAAATACAAAGTTGTGAACGAGTTCAAGTTCAAGTATAGAAAGGCACAAGCGTCATCCAGAATTGTATTAATTCTTCCCCGTTACTCGTTTGAGCTCTGCATAAGTGGAAGCGGAGACGGAGATTATTACGTACGTTACATCATCGAGTCGTCGACATGATATTAGCCCTTCTCGTTAAAAGCCAGATTATACTTGCCTACATCTGTGCGACGTATGCGAGTATAACCTGGCCTTAATGGCTGCACAGTAAACATATATGAGAGAAAAGCACACGAAAATTGCCGGTCACGAGACGACGAATCACCGATTGGCACCGCACGAAATTCATCATTCAAGCATCCGTTCACCATACCTTCATCGAAACCTGTTTAGCCTAGCGATTATTCTGAATTGTAAGTAGTCCATTTTCCTTCTACATTGAGTCGCAAACAGAACGGTATCAAGTACCACTTCCCCGATCGTTCACACGAATGTAAAGTATGAGCAATGCGATATAGAAATCACAAAAGTTGATGCACTGAAGATTATCTTTCGATATCGTTTTTTTTTTTATAAGTAAGTATAGTAAGTAGTAAGTATAAGCAAGTTTTATAAGAAAGTATAATCTATTGTGTACATATCTTGTCCTCCCGTCGAGCTAAGGAGGACCATCGAGATATAGTTGCATCGTGTGCTTCTAAATTTACTTGTTATCAAGTTTCAGCTGTTTTGAAGGTTTTCCATACAAAAAATACACTGAAAAAAGAGATAATGTCGATAATGTTGAAAACATCATAACAAGTAAATTTAAAAGCACGTGTTTGCATATTCGAATATTTTTGCAACATCTATTGCGATGCCCAAGGGTCCCTTCCATATGTTTATGCCTACTTTGTCTTTTCAGTTCTCCAAATAATGCAACTTTTTGGAGAGGACTGTCTTGTTGCCAGTGCCGCCCCCTGACGGGAGACAGACCTATTTTTCACCATTTTCCAATTACATTTTTTAAATCTTATTGGTTTTTTCCGGTTTTTTAGATTTCCCGGAATACAATCAATTGATTTGCCCCATTTCTCGGAATCTAAGATTTTCGATTCCAAAGAATTTCGACCCGCAGCGGCCGCTCTAAAATTGAGCGATAACCTCGCAATATTTTTGTGTATAACGCAAATTTTGATAAAATCATCTCTACCAGTTCAGCGAATTCGTATTTTAAAAAGTGTTATGAACTTTTTTTATTTTGCATGATAAATGTTTTCTTCTTAGCCGATTTCAGTAGTTTGACTTGAGTCATATTTCTCTTTAAAAAGGGTTTTTGTTGTGATATCAATAGTTTTGGAAGTACAAACATTTTGTTGACGAATTAAATGAACATTTTTTAGGCTGTCGCCGCCGCCAAAACGAGCCGTGGCTTCGCCTTCTTTCATGGGCGAAAATAATCCCCACAACCTCCTCCATAACTTATCAAAAGATTTTTTTTGGCCACCGCCCCTATTGTAACCCCGTATTGTCTTTCCTTGTTTTTTAAGATAAATAAAAACAAATTGCATTTGCGTTCAATAAAAAAGTTTTTACATTAATTACATTGGAAACGATATTGATGACTCTTACTGACGCTTTCGTTATTTAGTGATTCTCAGCTAACTAAAGTTTAATTTTTATTAAAGTTCTCCAAAGGTCAAATGATGTAACTACTTACTTGGTCAAGTGTGACTTCACATGATGTATCAAGTAATATTTGTCTTTATAAGATTTCGGACAGAGTGGACAAATATGAGGTTTCTCTCCTAAAAAAGAGATGCTTTCGATCATGCACTGAAGTACTCTTTACCTACTCACCTGTGTGGGTCGACTGATGCCTTTGTAAATCGCCTTTTTGAGTAAAAGATTTATTGCACAAAATACAAGCGAAGGGTTTCACTCCTAAAAAATAGACTCATTTTTGCGATCGTACTGTGTGAAGTACGCTAGCTACTCACCTGTGTGGGTCAACTGATGCACTTCTAAAGAGACTTTTTGAGTAAAAGATTTATTGCACCGGAGACAAGTGAAGGGTTTGTTTCCTTAAAAAGAGTTTTTCATTCTTGCGTTCATTCGGTGGAAATATACCAACTTCTTACCTGTGTGGATCTTTTTGTGGAGGTTTAAAGCTTGTTTATGTTTAAACGTCTTGTTACATAGCGCATGATCACAAGAAAACGGCCTCTCGTCTGAAAGAAAGTGATCTATTTGTTGAAAACTTCATTGGCCGTAACCTTCTACTCACCAGAGTGAGTTACCATGTGTGACTTGAGATGGTCCTTACTGACAAAATATTTTTTGCAAGTGAGGCAAATGAACGGCTTCTCGACTGCATATTTATTCGATCCAACCTTATGAAAAATCATCTGGAAAAAGTCAAAGCGAAATTTAAGCCAAGCGTTAGGTTCTAAGGACAAGTGGCATGGCATAAGATTTAACCGAAATAGAGCGCATCAAATGAGAACCATTTACAGAAAACAAAAGCATTTATCTGCTCTTAGTGATCGGAATGCATTGTAGCGGAAGCTAAAACTGAACCATGAAACATCAGGTTATTCAGTTAGGAGGCCTTGTGCTTCTCTATGGCACATGCGATGCTCGTGGATGTTCGTATCAATTTGTTGGAAAACTAAATTTTTTATCGCCTGGATGCGCAGAGATGTTTCCCGTCCTTCGCATTGTCTTTGCTCAAAGTGTGCTCAAAAGCTAGCACTGAAGTTTTGTTCATGTTCTTTCGTTGGAACAACATTTTGTGAATGTGCAAAGAAAACGCGTCTTTTCGTCTCATTTTTACTTTTTGTTTAAAACCCCTTTGAAGTAGTAAAACCTCAAACAGAGCGTTGCATTTCATTTAGTTTACATACCTCAGGCACATTAGCGTCCATGTTAAAAGCCAATCAAAATTAGAAACTCCGACTCGTTGATGCCGTGAAGGACGATACACACAATGCCAACAAGACTCTTGAAACGATGAGAATGTTATGACGAATTGCATTTCAGTGCTTGTTCAACAGCCAACGACATCTGGTGGTCCAATCTTGAAAACTAGTACGTTTTTAAAAATGATGAATCTGTAGTCTTCGACACCTTTTGTGTTTGCGCATGTAGCCTCGAAAAAATGTCTGCTTGGACCCGTACGAAGTACAAAGGCCCTATACGTTTACTACGAACAATTTTATTGTAACATGGGGTAGATCGAGGTTAGAGTTGGGGATACATTTATTATCATCCAAATATGACGAGTCAACAATAAAAAAATGTCCGTATGTGTATGAAAATGTATGAGAAACGTCACGTCCAGTGTGTACCTGATAGAATAATGATAGAATGAATTACCAACCGATTTCAAAAAATACAAATCGACACCATACGATTTGTATTGTCCGTCGGTTAAGACTTATTTGCATAAACGAATCTGTAGCAAATGTGGAAAATACTTCGCAGCAATTAATGAAGTCGTCCTGCACATGAAAGTTTGCCATAAAATTGCACCCATCACCTTTCCGAAAGTGAGACCACGTCGAATCGCTGCTCGACGAGCAAACGAGATGATGGTTGTTATTTCAAACTACGAGGGCTCCGAAGATGTGGAATGGATAGATGAGCGAGACATAGACGCACCACAGAGCATGCTCTAAGTTGGCTGTCGCGAAAGAAACACAGGTTTCGAAAATAGTTTTGCTGTAGTTTCTTTGACAGATCACTTCGATAGTGTGTGGGAAGAAAAATGTACCTAAAATATTGCTATTTATTCTACAATATTCATTCTTTTAACTCAATCTTTTATTGGGGGCGGGGGAGGCGGTAATGAAATCAGACGTCATTTTATGGGGGGTACAGGAAAACCGGACGAATTCGGACAGGGGGTAGGGGGGCCCAAAAACTGTCAAAATACGTGTTTCACAGTTTTAGGGAAAAACTACCAAATCCCGGGATAAAGCAACTTCTTGCGGGGGATGACACATATAATATATAAAATTACAGCAGTTTGAAGTGGTTTCTTAAGGCAAAGTCGGCGGGAAAAACATTTTAGAGAAAATGGTTTCAGTATTTCTTGAAGAAACTACGTCGGTCCTCTTTTTGATATTGTGCTGGGGAGAACATTTAGGCCATCAAAATCCAATGGTCTCAGACGTACTTCGGTAGGGCCTTTGACATTAGCTTGGGTAATTTCTATGGATCTTCGAAATTCTTATAGTTATAAAAGAACATAAAACTGGATTGTTTTCTCCTTTCTATTTATATATTTTCTTATTAAAAGTTAGCCGTTTACTACACGTACGGGGGCCTTTGTTTGGGCCCATTGTGCTGGCTATGGATCTTACTCCATTTGTTGTTTATTAGAACCTCCCCGTACTAGCAATGTAGTTCAGCATGTCCTTCGGATGAAGATTTTTAATCAGTTCATACCTGATTGTGTAATTGCCAAAGTCCTTTCTTCTTTTTATGATGAAAGCTGGTCAGTTACAGAGGTAATGTTCGGCTGTGTCAGTGTGGTGCCCACACAGATCACATCCTAGGTGTTTATTGAATCCATAGTGTCCTGTAGTTACTCCTGTGAATATTTTTAATTTTGTCCTGCTTGTAGAAGGAATTTTGAGTTTTTCCAGACAAATGTTGATGCAGTTTTTGGCTTGTCTGCAGCCAGGTACGCTATTCCAATGATTTTTAAACCTCTTGTGTTTTATTGTGTTCAATATACGTTTAGAGTATGATTGAGGTGTAGCTATTATATGTTCCGGACCATACGGCGTTCTTAACGCCCCTGTCTTGGCTAGTTTGTCTGCCATTTCATTGCCTACAATTCCTTGATGTCCAGGTACTCAAATCAGGTTAATGTGGTTTAAAACAGTCTTTGGTTATGTTTCTCCTTTTATTGTTACCCATTGGTAATAGTTTCAAGTGGGAAAATATCTTTCGTCGCTCTCTTCTAACTTTTTCAGTGACGTTTGAGCACAGGTCCAAACAATAATCAATTTCAAAAAGTTTCAAAGAAGAACAAATTTTCATTTGATGAAATTCCTAACAAAGGTCAAGTTCCTCATATTGATGGCGCACTTTGTTACAGTTTTACTGAGAGTCTCCAATACATTCAGCAATTATAGTTTTTTCATGCATTAGAATGCATGAAGTACGCAGCCTTCAAAATGTTGTTCAAGGTCACATAGAGGGCAGCCTGGTACCAAATCAAAAAGCTTTCCGCCTTAATGTACTGTATACTGGAATGGAAGTTTGAATTCCCTGATATAATTTTTTGGCATCAGCCTGCCTTCCACGATGTGTTCAGAATGATATAACCCCGAACAGATATTTACTGTACACAGATAAACTATACACCTTCATAACACGTGGGGGACCGACTTTATTTGAAAATTCGAAAGGTTCCTAATTATTTTGATTTCATTTTATTATGATTGTAATACTACACTTTCCCTCTGACGTCACTTTATGCATAAATCAATACAAACAATTAGTGCGCCTTGATTAAAAATAGATCATATAAAACGCCATTTAATGATATTCGAAATAACAGGTAGCTTTTCCTTTGTGTCTCCATAATATTAAGTTATTATTAGCATGTGAGACGTCTACGGGAAAATTAATTTCTAAAACGAGTGAGAAGTTTGTCGGGGTATATAAGAATTGTAAGTTATTTTACATTGTCCTTATACTGGAAATGGATTTGAATACAAATAAAATCGTCAATTTGCATCGCACTCACACCAATGCATGCATGTTGTATACGAAGTAAATAAATTATAAAATGCACTTTCCAAACCCTAAAGATGATATGACGCACATTCCAAATCTTTGAGAATGTAAAATGCACATCGTGTGCGCTTCTTACACACATATATAACTTTTCTCTCAATTACACGTTAGGTAAACATTCAATTTGGTAGTATTGCCAACGAGATCCCTTTCAAATGATCAAAAGGCGTGTACAGAGAGCCGTTGTTCTCTCCTGTAAGGTAAACAACATTTGTATATAGATACTACAAAGTCTTTTGAATGTGGTGGCATCTGCATACAAGTGTTTCTTTGCCTTACATGAGAAACAAAAGAAACACAAATGTAATTTATACTAGAATCTATGACTACTAGAATAACTCATTTAAGTGCGGACTCTCTACACTCCCACTATTGATAATAACTTACGACTCACATAGATTTCTCCCACTCAAATTTGACCTTTGAATTGAAAATTGCACTGAGCCAACCATCGATTGACAATTTCACTTAGCCAGTCTTTTTGCATTAGACCAACCCATCGACATTGACCAAACCATTGACATTGACCATCTACTTCGTCATCGAACCATCACTTGACCACCGAACCATCGTCTTGATTATCGAACCATCGACTTAACTATCAAGCCAACTACTTTACCATCGAACCATAGACTTGACTTGACCAACCATCGACTTCACCTGAACAACCATTGGCTTTACTTGACCAATCATCGACTTTACTTGACCAAAAATTGACTTTACTTGACCAACAATCGACTTCACCTGACCATCAAGTTTACTTTCCTTGACCAACCATTGACTTCATTTAACCAACGATCGACTTTACTTACGACGACCTTCAAAGACTACCAGCTTCTTCTTTTTATTCACTTCGGGTCACTTTGACCTCTTTGTAAGATTTGCTGCTCACCCAGTGTAGTGAGCCACCTCAGGCCTCGTTGTGAGAATGGACTACTCACCCAGTATCGTAGTGTGCCATCTCAAGCCTCGTTGTGAAATTCGAATGCTCACCCAGTATCGTAGGTGGCCACCTCAGGCCTCGTTGTGAGATTGGACTGATCACCCAGTATCGTAGTGGGCCACCTCAGGCCTCGTTGTGAGATTCGACTGCTCACCAACGAGTGGGCCACCTCACGCCTCGTTGTGAGATTAGACTGCTCACCCAGTGTAGCAGTGGGCCACCTCAGGCCTCGTTGTCATATTGCACTGCTCACCCAGTTCTCGCTATTGCCACAAATGAAAATACATTTGTTGCGACCTTCGTCATCAGCAACCACCATTTTCATTAAGCAACTAATACCTCTCTATTCCGCAGAACACATGCTACAATTCAATCCTACAGCGAGTGTTATTGACACCCCTTCCAGTGCAAACTTGCGCTGCAGATTAATTGCCATTGTCTGGGCCCATAACCTATTGGAATTTCACGGATTCCAATCCGGACCCCCAATAAAACAGTGTTGTTACATGCGGACAATAAGCCACAAACAGCGCGGTAAAGTGCACTTTACTTTCCGAAGATATGATGAAAAAATTATTTCTCCACTTAAATACAATGAAAAGATCGACTTTAGTTGACGTTTCGTCTGGTGACAGCTCTTGTTCTCTCATAGGGGCAAAATAGGACTTTTCTCGCCTGGACTGCCCTTTATTTTTGTTATAAAAAATGAAATTTCTGTTTCGTGGATAAACAAATTTCTTGTCACTCTCGGGAAAAATAGGAAATCCCAACTCGATCGAATAGCGGTCAGAGTGGAACGACAACGTTCGCTCTTGTTGGAACTCCTCATTTTCTCCCCTCGGATAATAATAACCTTTGTTACATACCACTATAGTGGATGGAAAAAAATCCAGGTTAACACACTCTTGTATATTAAAAGAAAAACCTGCAGTTCCGATAAACGTATACACACCTTGTAATTGAAATTACTATTTCCGTCAAGTCAACTATGAGAACCTTTGGTAACAAACGATATTGATAAGCGAGCTTTTAAGTTGTACTCATTATAATCAAACTTTGTAGACATTTAGTATGTTCCGGCGTGTGGTCTGGAGGTCAACCCTTTTTTCCAAATGGTTCCCGAACCACAATAACAATTCAAACCCGACCCGAACCGAAACCGATCTAAAATGAAAATTTCAATCCCGAACCGAACCCGAATCAAAATAAAAGTCAAACCCGACCCGAACCAAACCCGATTCGAAATAAAAAATTCAAACCCGACTCAAACCCGAAACCCTGATCCGAACCCGAAACCCTGACCCGAACCCGAAACCTTGACCCGAATCCGAAACCCTGACCTAAACCCGAAACTCTGATGCAAACCCGAAACCCTGACCCGAACCCGAAACCCTGACCGGAACCCGAAACCCTGACCCGAACCCGAAACCCTGACCCGAATTCGAAACCCTGACCCAAACCCGAAACCCTGCCCCGAACCCGAACTTTTTGTTAAAAGATTTCATTTGAAATGTTTTTTAAAATCTATTGCTTTGAGTGAATTTATTTTTTCGAGTTAGTTGAAGTTTTCAAACCCGACCCGACAAATTGAATCGGGTTTTTAGTCGAGTTTCTGACGGCCCCCTCACCTCTAGTGAAGTCTTCACGCCACAACCCTAGAATGGTGAACTATCGCTCGCCATGCCCTTCTAATCGTCCGCCAATTAGATGGTTTCTTCACCCAGAGAAGGCCCCTTAACTTGAATCTACTGTCTGAAATTTAGATCTAGTACTTAAAAGCTAACAATAGGTAAGTCAAATTGACGTGATTTCTTTAATTGCCTTTGTGCTGATTCCTGATACTCTCTAATATTACCTTTTTATTTTACCAAAACCCATTTAATTATTCATTGTTTATATGAAACACACCGTAAAGTAATCGTTATATCAGATTGAGTGTGTTATTGCCGTTATAAACAGTTGAAAGAAAATCAAGGGAACAGATTGACTATCCTGGTGCAGTCATGTATCGGGCTACCGAAAAATGCGAAGAACGTTCCTCGAAAGTGTGTGGCTCATGCCATTGCTAGTGTTGTCAGTTTCTCCTTTTGTAAGGACAGAAATAGCAGTAGCGAACAACAACGCGGTAGCAAAAATGCTTTCCAAACTGATAAAGGAAAGTGAAAAAAGTTGTGTGCACTTTATTGACCTAAACAGTGAAGTTCTTGAGTATTTTGTTAGGTCTCACGACTTTTCAATTACGGTCGAGGTGAACAATTTGGAAACAGCGTCGGTCGTGCGAACGCGTAAAATTAGCGCAACAATTCTACACTTGCGAGATTATACTGAATTCGAGAACTTTTTCAATTTAATTCGACCGGAACATTTCATGTACAACGGATATTTTGTGATACTTTACGACAGTGCAAACGAAGAAGAAATGAAGGAAATCTTTTCGAAATTTTGGAACGTCTACATATATAACGTAAATGTTTTGGCGTGGAATCCAATCAATCCAGATTTGATCTCTCTTCTCACATTCATGCCGTTCGTCGACAGGTCGTGTGACACTATAAAAACGATCCGGATAAACGATTTCAACAAAACGTCGATGGAGTGGACCACTAACATTTATTTTCCAAAAAAATTCACACAAATGAATCGCTGCCCCATACGCTTCGGATGCTACGAACATGGGCCGGATATTTTAATAAACAGGAAAGAGAACGGATTGCATAAATTCAGCGGAATAAATTTTGATATCGTCAAGATGTTGAGCGATGCATTGAATGCTACTTTGAAAGCATATGAATACGAATCGAAAGTTGGCTTCATTTTTGAAAATAAAACTGCAACGGGATTGATGATGAGGGCAATGAATAACGAAGTTGATTTATTTTTTGCATCAGTACAAGAAGACCGATTAGCAACTTTGAGTGCGACTAGTATGGTCTACAGAGACAGCCTTATTTTGGTCGTACCCTCACCATTTTTAATTGATCCGATAAGCAAAATGTTTCTACCATTTACATTCACTACGTGGATATCAATTGGAATGGTTATATTGGTGGCTTGCGGCGTTATAAAAATATTGGAATTCACTCCACAAATAGTTCATGATTACGTAATTGGGAGCAATGTTAAAAGCAGTGCATTAAATATTTGGAATATTTTTCTTGGTGGAACCATCAAAATATTACCACGAGCCAATTTTCCTCGATTTTTATTAGCACAATTTTTATTCTTTACGCTAGTTGTAAGGAACTTATATCAAGGAGCAATTTTTGATATATTGAGAAGAGACGTGAGCACTGTCGAACTGAACACCATCGATGAATACATTGAGCATGGATTTACTTTCTATATTTACGCAAGCTTAGCAGAGAGGGCTGCTGGGTCTCGAGTAATGAATAGGTTCGTCAAATTGCCCTTTACTGTTTCATGGAACGAAAAAAACTATGGAATAATATTCCACGATTGAGTTAGAGCGTAAGGTTAAAAATTGTTGTTATTATATTTTTAATAGATGAATAACATTAATCTGAGCAAAAAATAATTCTACGACATGACTCTTAAAATTAGAAATTTATTTTTGGACCCGTACGAAGTACAAGAGGTCCTATACGTTTACTACAAACAATTTTATTGTAACATGGGGTAGATCGAGGTGGGAGTGGGGGGGATGCATCTATTATCGTCTGG
>CM055404.1:129880071-129922115 GCA_029228625.1 Pseudolycoriella hygida
TGGAGTTTTCTCGAAAACGGCTCGATATCTTTTCTTGAAAGTTTGCAGGGACCTTCGGCTGGGCATTCTACGCCATATGAGATTTTAAAAAAGGGGGGTACCGGCCTCGTTTGGGCGCCAGGGCTCTTAGAAGGCGCCATATAAAGCCCATATGTATGTGTTTGTGTGTGTGTGTGTACGGAAGCATATTTTGTATAAGACATTGTTGGGTGTTCGAGATACAGGTTTGGTGTCAAAGGGAAAGATGTTGGGTTGGGTGTGTAGTGTATAGGGCTGACCGCCAAAATGGCGGAAAATGGACCGGGGGCTCAAAAAAAAACTTTTGATATGTTGTAGAGGAAGTTGAGGTGATTATTTTCGCCCATGGAAGTAGTAGCCACCGCGGCTCGGCTTGGCGGCGGCGGCGGCTCAAAAAAAACTTTTGATATGTTGTAGAGGAAGTTGAGGGGACCATTTTTGCCCATGAAAGTAGTAGCCGAAACTTCGAAAAGTACTGATATCACAACAAAAACCCTTTTGTTGTGTGTGACGCAAGTCCTTCTTCCTCCTTCCAAAACAACTGATATCAATTTGGGGTGACGCTTAAAGCTTTGAAACGCAAAAATTCTTTTGGAATGTTTTCATTTTTGATTAAAAAAATGCGTCACAAATGCCGGACCCATCAATGTAATAATTTTTCTACGCTTTCAGTTGTCATACGCAAAAACTTGATTTCCTGTTCAAAAATACGCCATACATAATGACAAATTTTTGCGTTGTGAAAGCTGAAAGAACAGAAAAACTATAACATTGGGGGGTCCGGCATTTGTGACGCATTTTTTCAATCAAAAATGAAAACATTTCAAAAGAATTTTTGCGTTTCAAAGCTTTAAGCGTCACCCCAAATTGATATCAGTTGTTTTGGAAGGAGGAAGAAGGACTTGCGTCACATTTCCCTTTTAAAAGGGTTTTTGTTGTGATTGTATATCTTAAGGAATCTTCGGCTTTTATTTAAACTGGTATAGCAGCCCAAGATTCCTCAAATTATTTGCTAAATGTTGATTGATGTGTTTGTGCATTTGTACGAACATTTTTTCGAATAACTGGACACTTCGGAATTCCCATGTGTCTCTGTATTTATTAACATCGAAACTGATTGTAACATTCGTGTGAATGTGTTGCCTCGTTTTCGACTCGGCACATATTCACACTCATATTATAATCAGCTTCTCGGTTACAAGACAGAGACAAATGGAAAATCCACACTTTCTGTCCCAGGGCCCAATATTTGGAACCGATTCCCCAAATTCCCAAAGATTCCCAAAAGATTCCCAAAGATTCCCAAAGATTCTCAAAGATTCCCAAAGATTCCCAAAGATTCCCAAAGATTCTCAAAGATTCCCAAAGATTCCCAAAGATTCCCAAAGATTCCGAAAGATTCCCAAAAATTCCCAAAAATTCCAAATATTTCCAAAAAACTTATGAAAACTGGTGAGTGGCTATTAGGAAAAATATTCAATCAGTGAGAGTGGAGAAGTCAAGCCTATTTTCAAAATTCATTCAGAGTAAAATTTCATATTGAACGAGTGTTTCATGCGAATTATCACATATATTCATCAAATATTTCCAAGCTCGTTCATTTGGACATCAATTTCCGTGCAAAATTCATGGAGATACAGGCGGAGAAGTTTTCACTGACTAGACTAAAAAAATTACGTTATCTACCATTTTTTCGATCGTAACTTTCAAAGCTTTTGACGTATTTTTTTCATCTTCGAACTTCACCTTTTTTTTTGATTAGCTTTCAGGGCGCAAACAAGATTACGAAACGGTTGAGATTTATTCGAGCTATCGTTTTCAGGGACAGACAGACAGATGGACAAAACTGCTGTTGTGCAATTTTCTTACTTAGGCCTAAAAACGAAAAACCCAATGACACCCGGTTCGAAATTTGTTACGAACGTTGTGACGCATAAGACAACTTTTCGAAGTAATTCGTACTCCGTAAGGGTCGAAAAATATTTTTGATGAACTTATGTAAGGGGCCATTCACAAAACACGCAAGTTAGAAAAATAAGTTTTGTAAACCTCCTTCGCATCGCACGCTCATTTTGATACATTAGGATGTGTGATAGCACGCTTTTGTCAAACCCACCCCCATCACCACATCACCTCCCTTCTTCGTATCGTGCGTACTTTGTGAATGATCCCTAAGGCTATTGACGTATATTTTTACTCGCTATTACATCCGAAAACTTGTCGTTACATGTCTATTTGCATCACCCAGAAGTGATTCATTACATAGATGTTTCGAGCTTCCACCGAAAAAGTCTCATTACATGTATATATCTACAGTAGGGGAAGCTTAGCAAGTCATTCATTTTGAATCATTTCGCGACACTCGCAAACTTATTCGTGTATTTTTAAGCAACTCGCTTTAAAAACTAATTTTCTGCTCCTGTAGTTATATACCTCGCCTTCGGATCGGAATACAAACTCTAGACTCGTCAAAAAACAGTTTTCTAAACTTTCTGCTTGTAAAACACTTCTTGAGTTTCGTCATTTCACAAAAATGATCCTTCATGCAATAACTTACTTCCGTACAACCCACTGTAAGCTACTGTTACGCTGCTTGTTTTAGTGAAGGCGTTTATGCTCTTCAAATGTTTCTTGTTACGGGCATAGCTCCTTCCGGGGAACTATCTTAACCCCCAAAACTTTTATCCCCCAATTTTGACAAGTGCAAGAAATATATTATCCCCCAATTTTTTTCCTTGAAAATTAGTAAAATTCACATTCCTAGGTGAATTCACAATACATTGGGATAATTTTTGAAGCTCCTACGTGAAGACACAATCCAAATAGGGCATTGTGCAAGGCTCCGAGAAGACTGCATAATTCACAAAGCTCATTGTGAACACGTAGGTTAATGCGCATTAGGGTGGTCCAAAAAAGTAAAGTGTGGAAAAGTTTGGGGCACCAGCGTTAAAACGAATCTAAATGGGTCCCTGATAAAAAGTGTCTATGGACGCAACTCAATCCGGAGTGATCTAGGGGTTCCGCAAAATCAAAATAGTCAAAAAATCCCAAAAACAGTGAAAAATGTAGACTTTTGCGAAATTGCATGAAACTAGTAAAAGGGTAGGAGTCATGTTCAGGCAAGTTTAATGAAATCCGTTCAGAATAGTCCGCAGAGAACGTTTTTTGACTTACTTCGAGTTTCCGCACGCTGTCGGAATCATGGGAAATGCTAGGAATGAATAGTACTTTTAATATAAAAAATAACACTTGGGTTCAATTCACAAACTTGAAGTTTCCTGTGCCTTAAAAGTTGACCCATATTTCACGATAATGTTCAGTCATTTGTCATTCGACTCCGAATCTTTTTATTCCCTGAAAGATAATCGAAAATGGAAGGTCAAGTTCGAAGATGAGCAAAATCGGTCAATGGAAACCGGATTTTTGACCAAAAAAGTGGTCAAAATCGGTGTTTTTTGAGGGTATCTGAAAGTTTTTCGCATATATCTCTGCGAAACATGCATGGTAATTGGTTTCCATGGTTTTAAATGAAAATCTCGATGAAAATTACATACCTAAGGAAAGCAACCAAATAAATTTAATGAAAATACCAAACTCGGACTACTCGACCTTTGATACTTTGTGGATTTTCATGGGAACATGAGTGCAACACTAGAAATATTTTTTTGCCTTTTTTGATTGTAGGTACTTCAACATTCACAGCGCCTCGTTTATGCTTTGATCATATTTTTTAATATATTTTTTTTTTTAAGTATTTTTACTTGTATCCACTCGGTAAGTCTATATGAACGGCGAGCGATGCAAGACCTAATATTTGGGAATCGATTCCCAAAAGATTCCTGAAGATTCCCAAAGATTCCCTAAGATTTCCAAAGATTCCCAAAGATTCCCAAAGATTCTCAAAAATTCCCAAATATTAGGCCTTGTTCCGTCCTAGTGATTCAAATAACTATTGTTTGTGTGCTGATTTTACGCATATGCCGTACGTAATTACGCATATATCGTACGAAATTCGATTCTAACGCAGTAAAAAATTCAAAATTGAACCGCGCTATAAAGGTCTATAAACCGACTAAGTGAGAAATCTTTGAAATTCTTCCGACATTTTCGCTTCGCTCTTCCCGCAAACTTTACACTAGCGCTGGTAACCGAATTTCGATTTGTTAACTAAATTCTATTATCGAACAATTCATTTCACTCGTACGATTGCGGCCCTAGCTTCGCTTGGCCCTCAAAGCACAAACTATAGCAACGAAAGTTCAAAAGAGTTCAAATATTGAGCCATTATAGTTCAACTATCGCAAAGATAGTTCAACTATCGCAATCAATCAACATACTTACGAAACAATCACACGATGGACATTTTCCAGTTTTTTCTGGTGTAAGACCCTGACTTTCAGCCAAGTTTTGACAATGCGTTTAGCACTCAGAATTTTTATAATCTCGCTGAAAATCCAAAAAATAAAAAAGATTCTTTTATGCACTTTTTTGTCAAATATTCATTTGTGTATCGATAAACTCCGTTGAGCCATCAAGAACATCGGGAACGGCTTCACTTGTTGAAGGTCTCGGTAATTCACTCTCACATGGAAGCATCGCAACAAAATATCAGAAAAAATGCAAGAAGTTCTTTGTACAAAAACGAAAAGAAAAGAATAACAGAATTCATTGCAATCGAATAATTTGTTTTATTCATTTAATAAGCCAATATGATAATGGCAACCCTCTAGGGAGCTGCAGCAATTGGAATGCAATCAACGGAATTCGTTGTCGCATTTACGATACCTTCATGTCTAGTCCCTTGCGGACATTTGAACATGATGATATTTTTTTGCGTTCCAATTGAGATGCAGTAGGCATAATGAAAGTAGTCGTCATGGCGCAACGCAAAGTGGTTTGACGCTACAAGGCAGTGAAACGAGTCACACATTCCACAAGACATACTTATTTTGCGAAAACGGCATTTAAACTCTCCATTTCCCGGGTATGGATCTTGCATTGTAAGTGGATCGACTTGGTTGTACGTAAATTGGTGATTTACCGGACATGACTCAATGTAGTGTGCAGTGCCGTTGCAGACGTGGTATTTGGTACAATCAGTTGGATCTGAGAAATGACGTAAATTATTTTAAAAATTTCAACGATTCGAAGCACATTGCGACAAAATACCGGGAAAAACTCCATCAGCTGAGCAAACAAAGTAATTTGTCGCTTTAGTAAGACACGTTCCTTCCATTGGATAACTTTTGTCGCAGCTGGGGTATGGATCAACGCCTTTTACGCAGTATGGAGTATAGGAATCACATTCGTATCTGTTGATAACTTTGCCCAATTCATCGCAATACTTTTTTTACGTTTTCATTAATTGAACATTAGTTTCAAAGTGATGCACTCAAATTAAATGAAATTTATTACCAAAAGTGCTGAACAATCATCTGAGCAACTGTACCTAAACGGATACGGAAACTGACATTTCTCTTCCGTCGAAGCGGCTCTGGAATCTAGTTTCAAATACTTTGTTTCATCGAATTGAAATCCATTAGGGAGCATTATTATTGCTATTACTGGACACTGCAATTAAATTTTAAATCAAAAGCCTGGTGCGAAAACGCTTAACTATTCGACAAGTAAGTTATTACCACAACCAGCAATGCAGAAACCAAAGTTGAGACTAACATTTTCGACAAGTTTAAGATTTTGCAGTTAAAAGTCACAGTTTTATAGGAATTCGGGGAAAAATATTTGCTCAACTTATCACAATTTTATCTAACTTAAGACATGATTTTGATCAATAAGATAAGAATTTCTGGTTAAAAAATCATAAAAGTGAAAACATTTAAAGTAAATTCGTGGAAATTTTTAATATCGACTGCAGTGCATACTTATTTGAAACAAAACTCTAAAAACGTTTTCGAATCTCATCGATCACAGTGGTAGGTTTTCAAATATTGCGCTCGGCTAAAATGCGATATTTAACGAAAGACGAAATAGGCTCTATTTTCTCCCCATACAAGGGCGCGTACAGCAATTGTCCGATAAGATTCACTGGTGAATCGTTAAAGCATTAATGACAACTTTTATTTTTATCTATTTTTATTTTTATTCGTTTAACGATCAACAAACAGGCTTAAACTAAATAACATGTCAATCAGCTAAGCAATTATGACAGCTCTCACAACTTTACCCATATCATAGACATGGGTAGAAATTTGACACTCTCAGTGAACTTTGACAGCTCTCAGGGACCATCCATAAATTACGTACGCTTTTTTCAGTGCTGTCATCAGATTTAAATCAACAATAACTTGAAAAATATTTACTTTTGAGACATCAAACGTATGGCCGACCGAGGGGGGTAGTATGGGGGGGTCGGTCATATATTTGACGTCTCAAAAGTGAATATTTTCCAAGTTATTGTTGATTTAAATCTGATGACAGCACTGAAAAAAGCGTACGTAATTTATGGATGGTCCCTCACTAACGATTAACTGAACGAAGAAATAACACTAGTCAACAAATATATTAAATTTTGTGTAGCAATTGTAAAATCGAAAAGCTTAGTACAGTTTTTCTCCCTGAATCATAATTAGAACTCCATTTTCATCTAGGACGTCTACATTCAGATATATTCCAATTTGAAGTCTTACGGTAAATGAATTGGTGCGAGCGAGAAGAGTATAGTGTATTTCTATTGGTCTCGCTCGCATCAACACGTTTTCCGTAAGACTTCAAATTGGAATATATCTGAATCTAGACGTGCTAGAAGAAAATTGAGTCCTGATTCCGATTCAGAGAGAAAAACTGTACTAAGCTTTTCGATTTTACATCTGCTACACAAAATTTATTATATTTGTTGCTTAGTGTAATTGCTGTACGCGCTCCAAATGAACAAAATCGAAGAATACAAAAATTTTGGTGTTTTAATCAATTGTTGTTGATTCTAGCTTTGTCTAATGTTATGCTTGTAATTACGTATGAAATTTTATTTTTTTTGCGAAATGGTATGATGTTTAATTTGGTTTAATTTAATAATAGGTGCCCGAGGCTTTAATAAGTTATCCGGATAAATATATTTCTGAGTGCGTTCGATCCAGTTTTGACATTTTTATCTCGAGTTAAATTTATCTCTGTTTATTTTCTGTTAAGGGAAGACACCCAGAGATAAATTTAACTCGAGATAAAACTGTCGAAACTGCATCGAACGCACTCAGAAATAAATTTATCCGGATAACTTATTAAAGCCTCGGGCTTGTTCTTTGCTAAAGTTATCTCAATAAATGACGCGCGAAATTTGGAAATGTCAGTTGTTGTTGTTGACGTTGGTTGTGCGATGTCTCGTAAAGCTGCATTTATAAATTAATTGTTTCTGCTGTTGCTGAAACGGAACGACAAACATAAATAAGGAACATGAAAGCAAATTCTAATTATTAGATGAAGAAAGCGAAAATATATGGGACGAACAGGAGGATGCTTTGTCTGTAGTTTACTTATGCCGCTATTCATATCAATCAAGAGTACCAAAATCTTATGGATTTTATGATAGCGTTCTCTTTAACTTGGACGACTCCAGATTTAAGAGATTTATGCGGTGCAGCCGGCAACACTTCAGCATAATTCTCGACAAAATTAAAGATCATTCGGTGTTCCACGGAAAAAATTGCGAAAAACAATTTTCGCAATTTTTCCAGCTGGCTGTAGTAATGTACAAGTTGGGTTTTAATAGAAATGCTGCGTCAGTTGGAAAAATTTCGGGTTTGTTTGGAATCGGTGATGGGGGTACAATTGATCGCTTAACTGCAAGAGTCTTCGAAAGCATTATCGCACTCGAATCAGAGTATTTAAAGTGGCTTTCAGAGGAAGAGAGGATGCATTTGGTCCACGTGACTTGGGACGAGTTACATCTAATGCACATAACACAAATATTGGCACAAGAATTAAAATTTGCCTCCATTGCATTTATTTCTTTAAAAATTTGCATCCTCCCGTAATGTGAAAAAAAATAAATTTAGCTTTCTGTCAAATTTATTACGATAATTTTATTTGTTCAAGAGATAAATTTAACTCGACTCAAGGAAAACACTGGAGCTGTTGGACTACAAGTGATCAACGTTTCAAAGTTAACCCTGTAATGGGACTATCCCTTCCGCAAGGTACAAGTCATACACACGCCCACAGTGTTGAATGTTTTAAAAATCAAAAAGAAGGAAAAATATATCCAATCATCAAGTACTTTTTGAAAATGTCTACACATTGGACCTTAAATATATTTTTTAACAAGTAATTTGTCTATGTATTTAAGAAATTTTGCTTTACCTGTCTTTAATTGCATGGTCATGGTGTTGTTGTTGTTGATTGTTTTCTTTGAAATGGTTTCGCAAAAATATTTCTTTCTTCTTTGATTTATGGCAGGTGTATTATTGACAATTTTTGGCGATATGAAAAATAATTTATTAATTCATTCCATACGTAAAATTGCATCGTTTGGTTTTAATTCGTAGCAAGCATTGATTTTTCATAAATTATTTGAAAAGTCAATGCCTGTTACACCTTTCGACCGACCAACTTTTCAAATACGTTGCATAATTTAAATGTATGCATTTGAAAGGTATCGGTTGGTTTCATCGCCTTTGGGACTTAATATTGATGGAAATTGATTCAATTTGGGAATGTCTTTTTAATTGTTGTAGAGGAAGCAGAAATGCTTCTAATGACACTTCACACGATATTTACTCGCAAAAATAGCAAAAGGAACTGAAGTAAAGTGTCGTTTTGCATTGCCTTTTATAAGCCGAAAGCCAAAGAAAAGGCAATGAAATAGTAGATTATTTTGCATTGCCTTCTATGAGTCAAAAAAAGGCCATGCAAAAGAAGATTCCCATGTGAATCTATCTACGTCCCACCTGCTTGAAGAGTTTTTTCATTTCATTTCATTTTATTCATATCAATAGTAATATCTAATTAACATCATTTCATGTTTTTTATAAATCAAAACAAATCAAAACATAACCAAAGACCCGTACGTATCAGAATAGATGTTACAAACAGAATAGATGTGGCAAAGTGACTCGAACGTACCTAAATATACAAATAAGCAAACAATCCAACGTTTTCTGTTCTTTTATAACTGTAAGAATTTCAAAGATCCATAGAAATTACCCAAGGTAATATCAAAGGCCCTACCAAAGTACGTCTCAGACCATTCAAATCTAGAAAAGCTTATATCCAAGGACTAAGCCATTTTCCCCTAAAACCCTGAAACACGTGTTCTCTAAAATTTTATTCTCTACAACTTTGCCTTTGGAAGCAACTTTCTACCTGTTATAGTTCTAGAGATGTGGGTCATCTCTCCTAATTCTAGAAGTGGTCATATCCCAGGATTATTTGGGTAGAGAGATACCTTATATATCTATCAATTTTTCTCGACCGTTGGATCACAATAGTTATTTGGCTGAAGTAGCCATTTTTCTTGATTAGAGCGGTCTCGTCCAGGATCCCAGGATTATGGCATTTTTCCCCAAAACCCTGAAACACATGGTCACATGGTCACTAAAATGTTATTCTCTACAACTTCGCCTTTGGAACCAACTTTCTACCTCTCATAGTTCTGGAGATTCAGGTCATCCTGTTCAATTATGGAAGTGGCCATATACCAGAATTGGGTCATATTTCCCCAAAACCCTGAAACACGTGTTCGCTTATATTTAATTCTCTACAACTTCGCCTTTGGAACTAACTTTCTAACTCTCACAGTTCTGGAGATCCGGGTCATCCTGCCCAATTATGGAAGTGGCCATATACCAGGATTGGGCCATATTTCCCCAAAACCCTGAAACACGTGTTCGCTTAAATTTAATTCTCTACAACTTTGCCTTTGACAGTAAATATTCATATTGCATAGTTAAGGAAATATAGACGAAAAACTGTTTTCGTATATGGCCGAGAATCTCAATTTCGTTCATTCCGTTGGTCCCAGTGCCCAGACCCCTGTACCGATTCCCACAAAAATTTTTTTCCCAGTTTTGTGACATCGAAAGCTTTCATTTGACACCAAAAAACCATGTTTTTGGTCATTTCCTCGACCATATCTCCGGAACCACTTGATCGATTTTCCTCATCTTCGAACTTGAATCATGGGGGACATGTACCTTTCAGGGAAAAAAAAGTTTAGGCTGATCAGTTCAGCCGTTTGGAAAAAAAAAGTGGAGACGGACAGACGGACATTTTTTTTATTGCTGATTCGTCATATTTAGACGATAATAGATGCATCCCCCCAACTCCCACCTCGACCTACCCCATGTTACAATAAAATTGTTTGTAGTAAACGTATAGGACCTTTGTACTTCGTACGGGTCTAATTAACGTCATTTAAAGTTCCACTGTGATAGACACTTCGAAGGGACTTTAAGAAATCAAAAAAGAAAATCATTAATAATATCATCCAACTACAACTACGACTACAACTAATACTAATCTTAATTTTACCAATCCACATAAAGTTTTTCATATGTGTACTAAATGACTAAATTCGTGAAATCATACATCATACCAAACAACTAGGAAAAAAGAAGGCGAGGGCATTTAAAATCACTAAAAAGCAAAAAAAAAAAAAAGAAAAACAAAAAACAAACAAAGAAGGAAATATTTACTTGAGAACAAAAGAAAAACTCCAATTCAGAGAAGAAAATAAAAAACCTGCAAAAGCTAGGGTAATTCATCGACAGCAATTTAGCCCTCACTTACAACCAAGTGATTCTTCAACAAACGCTTGAATTCTACATATTTGACAGTACTCCTGATGGTTTTTGGCAATTTATTGAACAAGACCGGCCCAGCATAAGACACACTGCGCCTTCCAATTTTAGTTTTCAAAAAAGGAATAGAAAATAGACCTTTGTTTCTCGTGAAATATGCATGTTTTGTCGTCATGAAATTGATGTTATGATGACGATGATCATTAACACACGAGTGTAAAAACATACAAATGTCTTTGATGTAAAGTCTTGAACTAGGTAGGATATTTTGGCAAAATTTATTGAACAAATTGTTCGTGTTGTACCTCAAAGGCAGTTTAAATACCAATTTCAATGCCTTTCGTTGTAACACTTCAATAGTATCTATCATTGATTTTGCCGCTCCTCCCCAATACAGTAAGTCAACCGTGAATGAATCATTGAGAAGTATATCTTCTTTAACACACTTATGGGAAGAGAGAATCTCAGCTGTCTTAATATACCAACACAAGGAGCAGTTTTGTGGCATAGGGTTGTTATGTGTTTACATATTGCACATTCTCAATCACAATTCCATTGTAAGAAATATCTGGGAAGTTTGCAACAACATTTTTGGGCGATCTGAAATGGACAATTTTGCATTTGTCCAGGTTCAAGGTCAGCTCATTCAACTTAAAATATTCACACACTATCTTCAAATCCGATGACAAGGTATTTATGTTTGCATATAGACATAAGGAGGCAGTGAAAATGCTTGTATCGTCTGCAAACAAAAAAACGGATGATGCAAGCGGCAGTTCATTAAAGTCATTTATGAAGACTATAAACAGAAGCGGTCCAGGGATACTCCCTTGCACAACACCATAAGTCATTTCTATCCTAGAGCTACAAAAGCCATTTATTGATGCGTATTGATATCTATTTGACGGATAGCTGACCATAAGGTCAAGCGCTACTCCTCTTATCCCAGACTTTTCTAACTTTTTCAATAATAGGCCATGATTTACCGTATCGAAAGCTTTTGCTAGGTCAAGAAATAAACCTGATACCACTTTCTTATTCTCTATCTTAACACTGATATCATTGATAAGTTCATACAGCGCAGTATTAGTTCCACAAGCTGCACGGAAACCATATTGTTTTGTGTAGAAAAAATCATTAGCATTTAAAAAACTAGCCATGTTCCTGCATATAAGCCTTTCAAAGATCTTATTTATCGTCGGTAAAACAGGTCTGTAATTTACAACCACAGATTTATCACCACTTTTATATACAGGAGTTATCCTTCCTATCTTCAACTTATCGGGATAAGTGCCGTCGCTAAGACAATTATTATAGATTTCACAAAGTATGTTTGAGATTGAGTTTACGCAAAGTTTTAATGAAACAGCCGAAATATCATCGTAACCTGGTGCCTTGTTGTCATTTAAATTCAAAATCAAATATCTTCAATATCCTGAACACTGAACACCTACAGCTATTAACATCATTGATGAGGAGTTTCCATACCTTGTCATCTGATTATTCAGATTTATTTGATTTTGCGGATGCACTGTACTATTTTCCTTATCTTCCTGGACGGCCTTAGCCAGTTTCTCACCGATCGTGGAATAATGATCATTAAAACCTGAGATACATTCTCTTTTTGCACCATAGAACCATTCGCTCTTTTCAAATTGAGGTCTAAGGTCTCTGCATGACCCTTCCCTAGTATGGAGTTTATTATTCTCGAAGTTTTTGGTGTATCACTACAATCATTGAACAAATCTTCGTAATATTTAAGCTGGTAATGTTTTTGGAATCTATTTATCGTTATGTTCATAGCGTCTATCCTATTCTTAAGAATTTTAGTGTTTACATTCCCATGTCTTTTTTTCTTTTTGAGTTTCTTCCATAGAGAATTTTTTTGATTTATTAGGCCTTCAAGATGATCATTCATGTAAGGAACATTGGTAAATGATCTTTTAACTTTACGCCTTTTGATGGCTGTGTTCTCTTCAATGGCCTTATTAAATTTCATGACAAAATATTCATAACTGTCATTAACATTTGCACAATTAGGTCTGTTTAAACGTTCAAAGTCAAGATTTAGCTGTCTATTCACTGACATATGATCAATAAATTTTTCTTGCAACAAAGCGATATTTAACATTATTATGACAGAAGCTGAGCTGAGACACTATTGAACTATGATCACTAAAATCAACTAAAACTATGATCATTTTCGAGTACCTTTTCCAGATGTTCTAGAAAACTTTTTGAGTTTGAGTTGCAAGGCGGTCTATAATAGGACAGCAATACAACATCACCAAATTCGGCGTCTTTCAATCTCATTTTCAGGGAGATGAAGAAAAACGAGGATGAAACAATTTCCATGACATCAAAATAAATCATTCACATAAACTACCAAACCACCGCCAAAACCCTTACGGCATGAAAAAGTCCCCTTGTACCCTGGAATTTGATAAATTCCATACTCATTTTCATTTACCCATGTTTCGAGGAACTGAAGCCAAGTGTCGTTTTGCACTGCCTTCTATGAGTCAAAAAAAGGCAATGCAGAAGAAGATTCCCATGTGAATCTATCTACGTCCGATCTGCTTAAAGAGTTTTGAGGAACTAAACTGTTTTGCATTGCCTTTTTTAACCCAAAAAAGCAATGCAAACCTAACTTCGAATGGCAAGAGAAATAAACAAGGGGAACCTATAGATAGAGAACGAGAGACCTTCCTTTGTTAGAAAAGTCGAAACCGAAAAATAAAGCGCTTTTATTGTGGGAGCACTCTCCCTCATAAGAACGGTATCACCAGCCGGCGATACTTTCAGGCGTATTGAACAGAGGTTTTCATACATTTGAAACTGAGAATATTCTGCGACGTATAGCATTTATACAATGCTTTTACAAATTTAGAAAAATTTAAACTTCATTATTTTCATATGAGAAATTTGTTCAAGTAATTCCAGGGAAAATATATATGTTTATGTGTGTGTGTGTAAATGTGGAACGGAATAAACGAAAAAACTATTTTATCTGCCTAGAACGATAATCTCGCATTTTTCTCCCTAGGGCAAAATCGTTTTTCTCGATATATCTTTTCTCGGCAGATAAAATAGCATATGCACCGCTGTCCAGGATGGTTTATTTTGACGATTTGGATTATTTCTCACGCCTTCGGCTCGGGAAATAACCTCCAAATCGTCAAAATAGACAGCGGTGCATAATCTACTATTTTTATTTGTATGAAATGAAGTATACGCCACATATTCAAATATTTTCTTTGTATTATCTTTGAATTATTTGTATGGAACGAAATGATGTATTGATTTTCTTTGTACATTTTTTTGGTTGATGTTAAATCTTTGGTTTCTTTGGCAAAGTCTCAGAGTTTTGTGAGTAGAAGTCACCAGTATTGGTGAAAATGTCGGGCAGTTGGACATTGGGTCAATTTTTATGCTTTTAAAATTATTTTCGAATGTATGGGTGGTAGACCATAGGTTTCTTTGGCAAAGTCTTGAGTTTTGTTAGTAAAAGTCACCAGTATTGGTGGGGCAGCTCGGGGGAAGAAGCAGTACGGGGGTAACCGGTTGTATGGAGAAATGGTAGTACGGGGAAAACAGTAGTGAGGAGGAAATTGTAGGACGGGAGAAACGGTTGTACGGAGCAAAAGTAGCACGGTGATAACTTTTGTACGGGGAAACGGTAGTACGGAGAAAATTGTAGTACGGGGAAAAGTGTTGTTCGGTGGAAACGGTAGTACGGGTGAAATGGTAGTACGGGGAAAACAGTAGTGAGAAGGAAATTGTAGGACGGGAGAAACGGTTATACGGGGAAATAGTAGCACGGTGACAACGTTTGAAATGGGAAATTGTAGTACGGGGGAAATGTCAGTACGGGGAAATGGTAGAACGGTGAAATGGTAGTACGGGGAAATTGTAGGACGGGAGAAACGGTTGTACGGAGAAAAAGTAGCACGGTGGTAACGTTTGTACGAGGAAACGGTAGTACGGAGAAAATTGCACAATGTGTGGTGTGTGGCCCTTGCATACATTTTAGAATTAAAGTCGCAAATCTACGACCTAGCGGACAAGAATGCTTAATGACCGCGTAGCCCTTAGGGGCGGAGGTATTTACTAGTGATCAATATTCGCAAAGTTTCGCCAAAATTCAAATTTCACATTTTGGCAAATTTTTCTTGGCAATATACTTCAAGTAGTAGTAGTTTTATTGGCATCATCTGCGCAAAGAAGTGCGGGTCGGGTGGCGGCATCAAAAAAACATTTCGAGGATATCAAAAGAATATTTTGAGGATGTCAGAAAAACATGATACAATGATATTCTCCATTTGGCAAGATATCAATACCAATTTTTCAGACTATCAAAATAGATTTTGAGGATATTTATTGTTAAAATGACAGGATATCAAAAAACTTATTTGAAATATCAAATTCTTTTTTCGGTTTATCAGTTTAAATAAATCCCATTAAGAAATACATGGCACAATTATACTACGGTCCAACTGTAGAGCGAATGGATCAATAAGGCAACATGATAAATGACAACCCTCTAGGGAGCTGCAGCAGTTGGAATGCAATCAACGGAATTCGTTGTCGCATTTACGATACCTTCATGTCTAGTCCCTTGCGGACATTTGAACATGATGACCTTTTTTTGCGTTCCAATTGAGATGCAGTAGGCATAGTGAAAGTAGTCGTCATAGCGGAACGTAAATTGGTTTGACAGTTCATTACAGTAAAATGCGCCACACATTCCACACGACTTATATGTACTGCGAAAACGGCATTTAAACTCTCCATTTCCTGGGTAGGTGTATGGATCTTGCATTGTAAGTGGATCGACTTGGTTGTACGTAAATAGGTGATTTGCCGGACATGACTCAATGTAATGTGCAGTGCCGTTGCAGACATGGTATCTGGCACAATCAGTTGGATCTGAGAAATGACGTAAATTATTTTAGAAATTTCAACGATTCGAATCACATTGCGACAAAATACCGGGATAAAGTCCATCAGCCGAACAAACAAAGTAATTTGTCGCTTTAGTAAGGCACGTTCCTTCCATTGGATAAGTTTTGTCGCAGCTTGAATATGAATCAATGCCTTTCACGCAGTATGGATTATAGGAATCACATTCGTATCTGTTGGTAACTTGACCCAATTCATCGCAATACTTTTTTTACGTTTTCATTAATTGAACATTAGTTTCAAAGTGATGGACTCAAATTAAATGAAATTTATTACCAATTGTGCTGAACAATCATCTGAGCAACCGTTACTATACGGATACGGAAACTCACATTTCTCTTCCGTCGAAGCGACTCTGGAATTTAGTTTCAAATACTTTGTTTCATCGAATTGAAATCCATTAGGGAGCGTTATTATTGCTATTACTGGACACTGCAATTAAATTTTAAATCAAAAGCCTGGTGCGAAAACGCTTAACTATTCGACAAGTAAGTTATTACCACAACCAGCAATGCAGAAACCAAAGTTAAGACTAACATTTTCGGCAAGTTTAAGATTTTGCGGTTAAAAGTCACAGTTTTATAGGAATTCGGGGAAAAAATATTTGCGCAACTTATCACAATTTTATCTAACTTAAGACATGATTTTGATCAATAAGATAAGAATTTCTGGTTAAAAAATCATAAAAGTGAAAACATTTAAAGTAAATTCGTGGAAATTTTTAAGATCGACTGCAGTGCATACTTATTTGAAACAAAACTCTAAAAACGTTTTCGTATCTCATCGATCACAGTGGTCGGTTTTCAAATATTGCGCTCGGCTAAAATGCAGTTTAGCGCCCACAGAGGCAGAGATCAGATGGCATGTCCGTTAGTTGACCTTGGTCCTATCTTTCGATAACCACAATCAAATGGCAACGGCCAACCATCTGGGCAGGATGGCTGTGGTCCAAAGGAAATTTTTTTTTTGTTTCTTTCTCCTCATTCCCTGAATTGTCGTCAGATATGGGCCTTAAGGGTATCGTTGGCGGTCGTAGGCTTTCTAGTTACACCAATAAAGGCGCGGTATCTAGTCATCCGCGGAAGTTATTACAGTTTTAGTGAATTTCACATTAAAATTTTTTTATGAGAAAACTAGTCGTCAGATGTGGAGGTTCAGCTTATGTAGTTGTTTTTTGGTAGATAATCAAGATAGATCAACGTTTGGAGACATCATTTTTCAAAAAAATTCGATTTAGGTGGGTGACGGGCGAATTTTGTTCTTGTTGATCTCTTTCTTACCAACGCTTTAATATGGAAGAACAAAAGTCGTCCAAAGTCGACCTAAATCCAATTTTTTCGAAAAATGATCTTCCCAAACGTTGATCTAGGCTCTATTATCTACCAAAAAAACAACTACACAAGCCGAAAAAAGAAATCAATCTGAAATGAATTTGACTACAACATTCTCTAAAATTTTCCCTAAATATCTATATGTTCTATAATACTTATCCGTTGAGTGTTCTCACGATCTATCAAGTCAGCCAAATCGGGTCCTGACCTGGTTTTGACCCGGATTTCCAGGTCGGAGAAAAACCAGACCTGGTTTCAATTGGACCCGTACGAAGTACAAAGTTCCTATAAGTTTACTTCAAACAATTTTATAGTAACATGGGGTAGATCGAGGTGGGAATTGGTGGAATACATTTATTATCGTCTATGTGGATATGGCCTGGAATGTGCATAACTAGATTGGGTCATGACATAGATTGCATAATGAATAATGGGAAATGCAAAAGAATTGATGTTTGCATAAACGATGACACCAATTTATATAAAGCGAATAATATTTACAAATATGAAAAGTGTAACGTAAGACTTTCGTTTTCATATGCGAAGGTTGATTATTATAAAAGACATTTTTGTATAAACCGTTTTAGTTCCTAATAAATCGTTGAAGTAGCAATATCTCTAGCGTTTTATTATACTCTAAGGGTTCTCCCCCCAAAGGAGATCCCACATGGGGGCTCAACCGAAGCCTTAGTGAGTGAAGTTAATTATTGTCGAATTAAGTGAAATCTTGTTTGATAACGATGGTGAATATTGGTGAATATTTGCAACAAATGATGTGGACCTTTGATGATAAGTCCAAAGTAACGATGGTGAATATTGGTGAATATTTGCAACAAAAAATGTGGACCTTTGATGACAAGTCCAAAGTAACGATGGTCAGACAAGGATGATGGAAGTTTCACGAAATTCAGACAAAAATAATGACAATGGCAATTATGTTGGCAACGATTTTCCCTATAACGATTACAAAGAAAGATGTATGAACAATGTACACAAACGATGTTTTGCAAACCGGTACCACAGTTAAGATCCCACATGGCTCAACCGAAAGAGCGTACACGAATTAGTCGTTGGATTGGTCATCGACAGAAAGATTAGTCGTTGGGTTGGTCATCGACAGAAAGATTAGTCGTTGGATTGGTCATCGACCGAAAGATTAGTCGTTGGATTTGTCATCGACAGAAAGATTAGTCGTTGGATTGGTCATCGACAGAAAGATTAGTCGTTGGATTGGTCATTGACAGAAAGATTAGTCGTTGGATTGGTCATCGACAGAAAGATTGGTCGTTGGATTAGTCATTAACAAAACGAATTGGTTGTTGGACTGGTTAACGATTGCACGAGTTGATACGTTACAATTGGAACGAACGAGGAGATCCCACATGGGGGCTCAACTACAAACAGATTTTTCGGATGGGAACAACGCTGGTGGTTCCACAAACAGATTTTTTCGGATGGGAACAACGCTGATGGTTCCACAAACAATTTTCGACGAAGGGAACAACGCAGATGGTTCCGCGATCGATTTTTCATGATGTGAACAACGCTGATGGTTACACAAATGATTTTGACGATGGAAATTCACGAGGAATTTCAACTACGATGGAAATTCAGGTGGAATTCCAACGAAGAATTGGTCGGTTCGAAACGATGAAGAGCGGTACACACGCAGGTTGGAAGAAATTTCAAAAACAGTTCAAACGGTGGTCCAAACGATGAAAATGGGCAGGTATGAAACATTAAAGTTTTGCAGAGATTTAATGTGTTTTGAGATATTTTTTGTCTTGTTAAAAATTGACGAAGTTTAACGGTTAAAGAAAAAGCATGAAAAATTATTAAGGAAGTATAATTTAAATGAAAAAAAATGATTTTGCTAAGAATGGCATGTAAATGAACAAGTCATTATTGTTGAGGTGGTCAGTACATTTTATTGTTGAGTTTGTTTGACCATGAATTAGTAAATTTTTCGTGATGACGATGAATTAATTTTTATGTTGATGAAAACGAGGCTTAAAATTTATTTTGTTTTGAAATTTAGAATTTGATTTGATTTTTTTTTTTTGATTTGTGTATCTACCGAGGGCGGTTAGATAGTCGAATGGCCGAGTGTGGATATGGCCTGGAATGTGCATAACTAGATTGGGTCATGACATAGATTGCATAATGAATAATGGGAAATGCAAAAGAATTGATGTTTGCATAAACGATGACACCAATTTATATAAAGCGAATAATATTTACAAATATGAAAAGTGTAACGTAAGACTTTCGTTTTCATATGCGAAGGTTGATTATTATAAAAGACATTTTTGTATAAACCGTTTTAGTTCCTAATAAATCGTTGAAGTAACAATATCTCTAGCGTTTTATTATACTCTAAGGGTTCTCCCCCCAAAGGAGATCCCACATCTACATATGACGAATAGCAATAGCATTTGTCCATCCGTCTCCACTTTTTTTTTCAAACGACTCAACCGATTACGCTGATTCCATGATTCAAGTTCGAATATGAGCAAAAACGGCCAAGTAGTTCCGGAGATATTGTCGAACAAGTCGAGGTCGAACATGAAATTTACAAGGGTCGATTTGACTTTTTCGGAAATATCTCAGCAAGTACAGCACGGAAATTGTTCATTTTGGTTTCAAATGAAAGAATTTTATCTCACGAAACTGGGAAAAAATGTTTGTGGGAATGGGGTCAGGGTCTGCGCAATGGGACCGCTGTTTTTTGTCTATATTTTCTTAACTATGCAATATGGTGAGGAGATTCACTGTCAAAGTCAAAGTTGTAGAAAATAAAATTTTAGAGAACACGTGCGACAGGGTTTTAGGGAAAATTGGCTTAATTCTTGGATATAACCCTTTCTGGATTTGAATTAGACGTACTTGGGTAGGGCCTTTGACACTACCTTACCCTTGTATCTTTGTATGTATCTTTGAAATTCTTATAGTTATAAAAGAACATAAAACATTGGGTTGTTTGCTCATTTTTATATTTAGATACGTTTGAATCTTTTTGCAACATCTATTCTGCTTGCCATATATTTTCTCCTACGTACGGGTCTTCGGTTATGTTTACATTAAGAAAAACTTTCGAAAAATGAATCATGGGCGCGCGGTAGCATTGCGCCCGTAACGCAAGTCCCCATACGATTAAAAAAATCAGAATTTTTTTTTTCATAGACTGCGGAACCATATATACAGCTAAATTTTGACTTTTTTCTCTTGCGTCTTTCTTTCTTTTCTTTCTTTGTCAAATTTTAATTGAAATCGACATTTTACTCATTAAAATCGCTCCAGTGGATCCGAATATACGACATTTAGAAAATCATCATTTTCCATACAAAATGTGCTATTTCATAGAAGGTCAATATGATACGCAAAAATTTGATTTCCTGTACAAAAATAAAAAATAAAGTGAAATTTTTGCATTGTGAAAGCTGAAAGAACAGAAAAACTATAACACTGGTGGGTCCGGCATTTGTGACGCATTTTTTTAATCAAAAATGAAAATATTTCAAAAGAATTTTATGCATTCCGAAGCTGCAAGCGTCACCCAAATTGATATCAGTTGTTTTGGAAGAAGGGACAAAGACTTGCGTCACGTTTCCCTTTTAAAAAGGGTTTTCGTTGTGATTGTAATGTTTTGCATCATTTTGAGCCGCCGTTGCCGCCGAACCGAAGAGCGGCGGCTTCTACTTCCACGGGCGAAAATGATCCCTTTAACTGCCTCTACAACATATCCAAAGTTTTTTTTGAGCCGCCGCCGTCGCCTAGCCGAAGCGCGGCGGCTACTACTTCCATTGGCGAAAATGATTCCCTCAACTTCCTTAACAACATATCAAAAGTTTTTTATGAGCCGCCGCCGCCGCTAAACCGAAGCGCGGCGGCTACTACTTCCATGGGCGAAAATGATCCCTTCAACTTCCTCTACAACATATCAAAAGTTTTTCCTTTGAGTCCCACCTATTTTCCACCATTTTGGCGGTCACCCTGATACACTACACACCCAACCCAACAACTTTCCTTTTGACACCAAACCTCTATCTCGAACACACAACCATTGCCTCATACAAAATGTCCTATCATATACACTACAAACACACAAACACATGCATATGGGCTTTATATGGCGCCTTCTAAGAGCCCTGGCGCCCAAACGAGGCCGGTACCCTCCCTTTTTTAAAATGTCATATGGCGTAGAATGCCCACCCGAAGGTCCCTGCAAAATTTCAAGAAAAGTTATCGAGCCGTTTTCGAGCACGAGCCAAAAAAGTGGTTTTTCACGGTTTTTCATACAAATGGCTCTGGAACTAACTAACTAACTAACTAACGTAGGATGTTTGCATAAACTTTGGCTTCTATGAAACAGCACTTTTTGTATAGGAAATGATCATTTTCTAAAGGCCGTATCTTCGGATCCACCGAACAGATTTTAATGAGTCAAAGGACACTTCGCCTTAGAATTTTCCGTATAATCCAGGAAAAATATTTTCCGGGTGTACGTCGCAAGGGGGGGGGGGGGAAAAACTTAGCTGTATATATGGTTCCGAAGTCTACGAAAAAAATTTTCCGAATTTTTTGTTCGTATGGGGACTTGCGTCACGGGCGCATCGCTACCGCGCGCCCATGATAATCTGGCTAATGCACATATTTAGAGCATATTTGAAAACATCCTATTTTCCTAAATTTGGAGATGTGCTAAAATCATAGCCATCCCGAAACCTAAAAAAGATTCATCCATTGCCAGCAACTACAGACCAATTAGTCTCCTCAACTCGCTCAGTAAAATCCTTAAAAATGAAAATCTGATTCTGTTCATATTAAAGGTTCACATTAATGCCAACAACCTTTACATGGACGAACTATTCGTTTTCCGAGCTAATCACACAAATCATCAATTACTCAGAGTAAGTAACTACATCAAAAATGCTCTTCGAAAGAAACACTTCACAGGAATGATAACATTCGAAAAAGCTTTTGATAGCGTATGGTACAGAGGCCTGCTGAACAAGTTGAGTTCGTTTAAGTTTTCTCTTTACCTGACAAAAATCATTCCATCATTCTTAACGTATCGTTTTCCTTTTATGTTTCAGTCAATGGACACAAATCCAAAAGCTTCGGCATCTCAGCGGGAGTCCCACAAGGAAGTGTTTTCGGCCCAACTCTTTAAAATTTGAGTACTCAACGTTTTCCACATTTGTCAAAAGACTATAATATAAATTAGCGATACTCAAATCTTCATGAACTTTTTAAAAATCAGAACCTTAGTTGAGTTAGGTGAACAATGGTTTCATCAGAAATTAAGTTCGCTTCAAATTCCACTAAATTTTGGACTTCTGCAGACCCGTAGGACTCAAGTGAGGTCTGGAACCAAGAATTCGTTGCATAAAATGCTCCATTGGACATCATCTAAACATTTCAAAAATTAATTTTTTGCTCCTCTACTGGCCCTAATAGAGACGTAGAGGCCTTAGATTAAGTCAGGGACCCACAGTTAAATGGTCAAAAATGTTGGCCTCGACATCTTCTACAACATTCTAAAAATTATTTTGCACTGATCGGCAATAGATGAGGTCTTGGAGTTAGAGAGTTAGTTTAATTGTTAAAAGTTTTTTCGTCTACGTCCTCTACAGCACTTGGAATATTTTTTTCTGGTCATTGGCTGACACCAACCTGTGGCACTTGCCTGAGCTCTGGTGTTCATATTGTAGTGAGCTGCACCAGGGTGCAGTCTGGTACTCCAAAATTGCACTGCATGGAAGTGAGTTATACTTCACGATTCCATGGAACGAGAGTGATTTGTAAGCGGCCGACGTGTGTGAGGTATATTAAATGTGCGAGTTCTATTAGATCGCCCGGGTTCTATCTTTTGCAGGATATAGGCGGTCGTCCCCGTCAGTACAGTTTTTTGTATGAATTGAAGAGCACGAGCCTCCATAAACTCAATTATTTCACAGCACCGGATTAATTCCCTATGGCCGTCCAGATTGTCTCTCCTCCGCAGACCAGAAGCAAATCTGACACAGGAATTAAAAGCTTTACGAAGTATTCGCTTGCATAAGTCATCCAGACCAAATACAAATACTTCGCAGCAGTAAAGAAAATGAGGGATGAGTAGAGTCTTCCCTAATCCGATTCTCACGGATCGGGAAAGATACGAGGAGTGCGACCACAACAACCTGAGTCCTGAGTAAACTGTCGATGAGATGTGGCTGCACTGCGCTTTCCACTGCGCTCATTTTAAGTCCAAGGTTGGTCACGATTTCACTGATTCGAACAATTTCACAGTCAAGCATGAAGTCCGGAACAAAATTCGAACGGTATTTACGGAAAGAACTGGAGGCCTTATAATTATATGACGTTGAATGTGTGGTTTCCAAATGAATTGCAACAAATAATATCTTTACCTGAAAGACTACGCGTCTAGAAACTAGCATAATTAGTGAAAATTCTGGACGAGTTTGTTACACTTAGAACCAAAAAAGGTACCACGAATGTGAGTTTTTCGTGAGCAATTTGGAATTTGCTCTTCCAAACATTTTTCCTTTTTTATAATTTTTCTTTTTCACACAATATAGGAACTACCTTCTTATTTGGGTTAAATTTTTTATTCCATTTGTGGAGGTACGCAAAGTTAAAGATACAAAGAGTTACGGATTTTCAATTTTTTGAAAATTTTTACTTAAATCAACTCCATTTTTTTCGGATTATATTAAAACCGGAAAAAAAATATTCGAAAACGGAGATAACTCGGCAGATAAATTATTGAAGAGTGGAGATAAATTAAATTAAAACGGAGATAAAAATGACCAAAAAGTTGAGATAAACAAATCATTTTTGGAGATAGAAAAATATGTTTTTGAAATAACTAAATTAATTACGGAAATAAAAAATCATCCGAGAGGAGATAATAAAAAATTAAAACGCAGACAAATAATTCGATTATTGAAAGTAATAGAAAATCGAAAGAAAAATTAAAAATTAGAAAAAGGAGACATGAAGTTAATGGAAACGGAAATAAAATAAAATTGAAACGCAGATAAAAAATTTGAAAAATGGAGATTATATAACTCCGGAGACAACCATTTCATTTTTCATTCATCTCCATTTCTGTACATTTTATCTCCGTTTTCTAATTTTTTATCTCCGTTTTCCAATTTTATATCTTCGTTTTCTAATTTGTTATCTGCGTTTTCTAATTTTATATATCCGTTTTCTAATTTGTTATCTCCGTTTTCTAATTTTATATCTCCGTTTTCTAATTTTATATCTCCGTTTTCTAATTTGTTATCTCCGTTTTCTAATTTTACATCTCCGTTTTCTAATTTGTTATCTCCGTTTTCTAATTTTATATCTCCGTTATCTAATTTTATATCTCCGTTTTCCAATTTTATATCTCCGTTTTCTAATTTTATATCTCCGTTTGCAAAATATCTCCGTTTTCAAATTTTATATCTCCGTTTTCTAATTTTATATCTCCGTTTTCCAATTTTATATCTCCGTTTTCTAATTTTTTATCTCCGTTTTCCAATTTTATATCTTCGTTTTCTAATTTGTTATCTCCGTTTTCTAATTTTATATCTCAAGTTTAATACGATCCAAGAGCCATTGGTCATAGACAAAAGTTTTATCAATTGGAAAATAAAAGATGTTCCATTGTTGTCAAGGACAGTAACAGCTACACAGCTATAACCCCTATAACCCTACCCCAATTCTGTAACCAAGTTCTTACTGTTAAAGCCATAACTCAGTAACAAAGTAGCTTTATACAAAATGTATTGACTTAGTAGTCGCACAAATTAGAGGAAATGCATTCGAGAAACGTAATAAAATGACAGACTTTTCAGAACAAAAAATTTGAAAATTCGAGAGCGGAGATAATTTGGCAGATAAATTTCTGAAAAATGAAGATAAAATATATTAATAAGCTCAGATAAAAAATTATTTTATTATTATTTAATTTAATTTATTATTAATTTAATTATTATTTTTTTAAAGTTATTTTGGAGATAAATAAATTGAAATAGGAAATAGGAAGTTATAAGATCGCAGATCAAAAAAAAATAGAAATGAAGATAACAAATTCAAAAAGTGCAGATAATAAAATTTAGTTAAAGAGTTAAAATATTCTAAATTGGAGATACCAATTCTATTAAAACGGAGATAAATTAAATTGCTATCGGAGATAAATAATTAAGAAATGGAGATACTATAACTCCGAATTAAATCAAAATATCTTCGTTTTGAAATATTTTCTCTCCATTTCTGAATACTTCATCTTCACTTTTAATCATTTTATCTCCAAAACATTTTTGTTTTATCTGCGTTTTATAATTTTTTATCTGCGTTTTCGAATTTAATATCTCAAGTTTATTACGAGCCTTTTTTTTTCTACGCGTCACAAAGATCTACTTAGACATTCATTCGAAAGCTAAGGGCAATGACTATAGCTTCCCGCTTTGGGTTTGGGAAAAAATTTTATTCCGTCCCTTCCACGACTTTTTGAAAATGACCATTTTTTCGACGTTTTTGACTTTCGTAGCCCGCTACTTGCACTTGTCAGGACTGTTGCCACAGCCAAAAGCTTTGTATCATTGGACTACTTAATCGTACATAATTTGCCTGGAATCGATTTGGTCTTGTCCTAGATATTCATGAAAAACTATTTTTTGACCTCTGTGCAGACCATTTTTCGGAGAGTTCAAAACTACAAAATAATTTTTTGAAAAAAAAACTGTTCTTCTACGAAAGTCTTCTTTTGGAATGAAGAATCGAATAAGCCATAGAGATCGGAATTCCGCGACACGTTGGATTCGTGCTTCATACTAGCCGTGCGAAGTTCTGGCAAATTCACTCTTAAGAGAAAGACCGTTCTTCACTGCCCAGCCACTAATTGGCATTAAATCCGCGATTATCTTATTCACGTTGGAGCAGATGGATATCTGGTGTTATTGGAAAGCTGGGACCACCAGCAACTAAGGAAAAAAGTTTTTTAATGTTTCCTTCGCTTTTCGGATGAACAGGAATGGTTTGAAGTTAGCCGAAATTCACAAGTTTTTACCCTATTTGCAACACCTCGTAACTCAGTATCAGTATGGATGAATTTTAAACCCAGCAAGACCAGCAAGACCCTTTTTGGCCCGAAAGTACGTGAAATTACCTTTCCAATGACACCCCACACGATCTTGTACGTTTCGTGTACCCGGAGAAATTTTTGTAAGAAAAGTGCATGTTGTCGGTTTTCGAACATCTGCCACTAGTTACACAAGCATCGATGAATTTTTTTAAAAGTTTTTTTTGGCTTGTAGGGACCAATACTTATCTAGGCACATATAAAAAAATCCGCTGGAAGATGCGTCCGATTTCGGCAGACGGGTTTTCAAAAAAATCCCTCCTTCTTTATACACAAATTTCTTAAAGTAAAGTCGTTTCATAACAAAAGATTGGCATAACAATGAATGCGTTTGATAAATGAATGCGTTTGTTGAATGAATGCGGTTGATGTGTGATATGCTGCCACAAAAAAGAAAAGAACTCATTGAAATCGAATATTTTTTTTTTAATTTATATATTATGAATTCGCTCTAAAGTTAGACCGCTACACAATTAGGCCATTCAGAAATACATGGCACAATTATACTACGGTCCAACTGTAGAGCGTAAGCCAATTATAATGACAACCCTCTAGGGAGCTACAGCAGTTGGAATGCAATCAACGGAATTCGTTATCACATTTACAATACCTTCATGTCTAGTCCCTTGCGGACATTTGAACATGATGACCTTTTTTAGCGTTCCAATTTCCATGCAGTAGGCATAATGAAAGTAGTCGTCATAGCGGAACGTAAACTGGTTTGCCAGTCCATTACAGTAAAACGAGCCACACATTCCACACGACATATATGTACTGCGAAAACGGCATTTGAACTCTCCATTTCCTGGGTAGGTGTATTGATTTTGCATTGTAAGTGGATCGACTAGATTGTACGTGAATTGGTGATTTGCCGGACATGACTCAATGTAATGTGCAGTGCCGTTGCAGACATGATATTTGGTACAATCAGTCGGATCTGAGAAATGACGTAAATTATTTTAGAAATTTCAACGATTCGAAGCACATTGCGACAGAATACCGGGATAAAGTCCATCAGCCGAGCAAACAAAGTAATTTGTCGCTTTAGTAAGACACGTTCCTTTCATTGGATAAGTTCTGTCGCAGTTTGGGTATGGCTCAACGCCTTTTACGCAGTATGGAAAAAAGGAATCACATTCGTATCTGTTGATAACTTTGCCCAATTCATCGCAATACTTTTTTTACGTTTTCATTAATTGAACATTAGTTTCAAAGTGATGGACTCAAATTGAATGAGATTTATTACCAATTGTGCTGAACAATCATCTGAGCAGCCGGTACTATACGGATACGGAAACTGACATGTCTCTCCCGTCGAAGCGACTCTGGAATCTCGTTTCAAATACTTTGTTTCATCGAATTGAAATCCATTAGGGAGCGTTACTATTGCTATTACTGGACACTGCAATTAAATTTTAAATCAAAAGTCTGGTGCGAAAATGTTTAACTATTCAACAAATAAGTTACTACCACAACCAGCAATGCAGAAACCAAAGCTAAGACTAACATTTTCGACAAGTTTAAGATTTTGCGGTTAAAAGTCACAGTTTTATAGGAATTCGGGGAAAAAATATTTGCGCAACTTATCACAATTTTATCTAACTTAAGACATGAGTTTGATCAATAAGATAAGAATTTCTGATTAAAAAATCATAAAAGTGAAAACATTTTATAGATATCAAAGTAAATTCGTGGAAATCTTTAAGATCGACTGCAGTATATACCAATTTGATATAAATTGCTTTCAAACAAAACTCTAACTTCGTTTTCGAATCCCATCGATCACAGTCAGTAGTCGGTTTTCAAATATTGCTCTCGGCTAAAATGAAGTTTAGCGCACACAGAAGTAGAGATCAGATGGCATATGCGTTAGTTGCCCTTGGTCCTCTCTTTCGATAACCACAATCCAATAGCAACGGTCAGCCATCCTGCCAAGTGGTCCAAAGGAAAAAATTATTTTTAGTTTCTTGCTCCTCATTCCATGGATTGTCGTCCGATATGGGCGCTATGTGTATCGCTGGAAAACTGCGGTCGTAGGCTTTCTAATAATAATAATAATACACCGTTACAACCCGTCCGGGTCAGAGGCTAGATCATTTTTATTTACTAGTTCCGCAATTTTTTGTGAGCTTTTGCTCACATGGATTCTTTTAGAGATCCTTTCATTACCGACGTTTCTACTGTGTCAGTGGTAAATTACACACAAACCATCTATGATGTACTAGGCATTAGGGCTTAGAATACCGGTTCGCCCCATCGATGTGCTTCACCGTCAGGCATTTTTTGGACCACATGCTTAACGTGAATTCCGAAACACGCCTAACGGTACCTTGCATTTTAGCATTAGGATTTCTTCCGGTTCTATCTCCGTCTAAAGTCAGACTCAGATATTCGTACACAGAATTCATCGAATATGGGTGACGTCATATTTATCATTCCTCTGTGCACGATTCGTTGCGGCACCAAATAAGCCTTTATTGGTATGGTTAGAAAGCTTACGACTTCAGCTTTCCAACGATACCTAACGACAATCCAGGGAATGAGGAGCAAGAAACTAAAAATAATTTTTTCCTTTAGACCACTACCATCCTGCCAAGATGGCTGGCCGTTGCTATTTTATTTTAGTTATTGAAAGTGAGGACCAAGGGCAACAAACGGACATGCCATCATATCTCTACCTCTGTGACGGACGACTTTTGTTCTTGTTGGTCTCGTTCTAACCAACGCTTTAGAATAGAAGAGCAAAAGTTCCTGTTGGTCTCTTTCTAACCAACGCACCGTGAAATTCACTAAAACTGTAATAATTTCCGCGGATGACTAGATACCGCGCCTTTATTGGTGTGGTTAGAAAGCTTACGACTTCAGCTTTCCAACGATACCTAACGACAATCCAGGGAATGAGGAGCAAGAAACTAAAAATAATTTTTTCCTTTAGACCACTACCATCCTGCCAAGATGGCTGGCCGTTGCTATTTTATTTTAGTTATTGAAAGTGAGGACCAAGGGCAACAAACGGACATGCCATCAGATCTCTACCTCTGTGACGGACGACTTTTGTTCTTGTTGGTCTCTTTCTAACCAACGCTTTAGAATAGAAGAGCAAAAGTCGTCCATCACCCACCTAAATCCAATTTATTCGAAAAATGATCTTCCCAAACGTTGATCTAGGCTCTATTATATACCAAAAAAACAACTACACAAGCCGAAAAAAAGAAATCAATTTGAAATGAATTTTTCATAAATATCTTTCTGTTCTATAATACCTATCCGTTGAATGTTCAAACTAAAAAATATCTTTCAAGTCAACCAGATCGGGTAATAACCTGGTTCTGACCTGGATTTCCAGGTCGGAGGAAAACCAGACCAGGTCCTGACCTGGTTTTATTTGGACCCGTACGAAGTACAAAAGTCTCATAAGTTTACTTCAAACAATTTTATAGCAACATGGGGTAGATCGAGGTGGGAGTTGGTGGGATACATTTATTATCGTCTACATATGACGAATAGCAATAAAAAAAAATTCATCTGTCCATCCGCCTCCAAATGGCTCAACCGATCAGCCTCCCATGATTCAAGTTCGAAGATAAGCAAAATCGGCCAAGTAGTTCCGGAGATGTTGTCGAACAAGTGGAGGTCGAACATGAAATTTTCAAATAAATTCTTAATTATTCAAGATAGAAAAATCCAGTTCGATCTGAAACTGGCCGGTCAAAACCAGATCAGGTCATTCTTTGACCTGTTTTTTTCGGATCGAGTCTGGTCTGATAGTAAGCCCTAATTTGAAGGGCAAGATTAAATTTTCTTCCCTTTGTTTCGATGGAGAAATCTCAATTCATTTTTTGTTATGTCCTTCATTGGACAATGGACATATAGAAGTAAAAATAGGTAGAGCTGGCTTAGTCCGTACACACAAAACAGCTGGATTGAGTCACCTCGTAGCACCACAATAATTTTGTGCAGATTAGTGCCCCATTACAAAAATTGGTGAAATTTTACTTTACGTGTCACGAAATTTTTTTCTACATTCTAAGATGTTTAGCTAGTCTTAGGAGTCAATCTGCGAATTCTTCGAACAGTTTGTATGAAAGTGAAATACAACACCTCACCGATTTTTGTGATTATTGGCCCATTGATTCCTTGGACCAATCCGAGAGATCCGTAGAATAGCATTTTTCTGTTAGCGACCATATATGAGCTGGACAGGTGTAAGAACAATGGTCTACCAAGGGGTGGCGAAAAACAATTTTGTTTAATATTTTCGCAAAGATGAATCCCTTTGATCTGAAACTTATATATTACGTGGACCTCATTGATACAAAAAGTGTGGATGCCTATTTGCTTGGAAGGTGAAGGTGTCTGAGGACCTGGAACAGTTTAGAGTCGAAAAAATGGAAATTTTGAAAAGCGATTTAAAAAAAACTCCAGCGCCGGTCCAAAGGCTAATAGGTGTGGTTGTTTAGGCCATGGTCCCTAGTATCTAAAACGGTGCTAAGTAATCTGGACTAGGGCTGGAGTGAACTAGAATACGTTAAAAGTTGAAATGTTACGCTGCCGAGAAGACTTTTGGAGGTCGGAGGTCTACACGCAATACTTAACAACTGTTCTTAAACTATTTTCCCGGAAAAGTTGACGTCTTTTCCTTTAAAATGACACCCCACAACATAGTTTTGGGTAAAAATTGTATTTTTGGCGAACCTCCAAATACCTAAAGTGCTTGCTACTCTGAGGGAGAATGTGCCTGAAAACGCTAATATGTCTTGAAATTGAGACCTTATCTATGTGAAGTAAATAGAGAATATACTTTAAAAACATTTTTTTAATTCTATAATTAAATTTGTATTTTTATTTAAGTATGTTCTGAGTCTTCATACGATAACTCAAAATGAGACACCGCTTTGTCACATATTTCATCCAAATCTAACAGTGTTCCATCTTCTTCTAACGTATCATTTTTCTTTTGCGGTACGTAATCTTTATGATCTGACTTCGATTTCTTGAGTCGACTTATAAGACTACGTATTTGGTTAACTTGCAAATATTCATCCGGTCGAAAATAATATTGGCCACCGACCATAAAAGTCATCATTCTCTCTGCCATCTTTTCTGGCGACAACTTCGACTTTGACGATGCGCATCAAACATTTTTTGAATAAAATCTTTATGTTTGGGCGACAGTCTTCCCACGTTCCGTACTTTACGCGCTCATCCTCGCGTGTAAAGTTTTAACAGGGATTCGTTCCCTTCGCTACTTTTCTCAACTACTGACGATCTTTCATTTGGTCGTGCACTGTACAAATTTTTCTGTTCTGCATAATAGAAGCGAGCTTTGTCGTAATTACTCTTCACGTTCACATATTTGTGGGACTCGGTTGCACCATGACTGAGTAAATTGTCTTCATTCTCGAACTGAAGTATGCACATTGTGTCCGTCTCGGCTATTATATATCATAGACTGATTTGTTCTATTAGAGCTAATCCATGGCAAAAGGAATGAAGTTCCATTAGTAAGTGTGACATCTAAGAAAAAATCGTTTAAAAAGAATCTATCATAGATAGTGTTGTCTTATATCAAACCATTATATTCATGAAACTTTCTATCGCCTTATTATAGTACTCTTGAGAGAGTGCACCATCATCATGAAATGATACGCTATGGTAGTACGATATATTGGTAATATTTTTCACATTTTCTAACGAAGCTACGGAATGATCGATTTGTAGGACACACATTTCTGTATTTTTCGGTCCTCCACAAGGGGAACTGCAAAAAATCTCAAAAAAATCACAAAAAAATCACGAAAAATCAAAAAAATCACGAAAAATCAAAAAAATCACAAAAAATCAAAAAAATCACAAAAAATCAAAAAAATCACAGAAAATCAAAAAAATCACAGAAAATCACGAAAAATCTCAGAAAATAGTCGAATGCACAGTACTGTTGTAAAATTTAATAAGACCAAATTTTACGGCGCAACAACATGGGTGTTTTATATTTTCGCGCGACTTCGTTGTTGAGGAAGTATGTTTAGACCCGTACGAAGAACAAGTTCTTCGAAGAGGGATCTTATGCGTTTATCAAGACGTTTGTAACCAGTCATAGTCCTTAGATGACGAATCTGCAAAAAAAATTTGTCCATCCGTCTGTCCGTCATCACGATAACCCGAGTAAAACTTGACCGATTTAAAAAAAAAATTTCTGAAACATAATCGAAAAAGTGGTTATGGGATTGTTTTTGGGCATTTTCGGGCCAAGGGCCGCCGAGCTAGGGCCGCTTGAGTGGTTTTGGGTCTTTTGTACATAACTCGAGTAAATATTTTCCTTTTTTCATAAAATTTTTAGTTTATGCCCTTGGTCTTAGCTAGGGCTCTAAAAATGAGCCGTCGAGTCTGGCCCTCCATGTTTTTCATGCATAAACCGAGTAAATTACATCTGATTTTCATTATTCTTTTTCTATTTGAGAAGTAAGCGAATGCCAAACCTTTCTCAATACAAAAGTTGGGTCGACTAGGGCCACAAGTTGATCCTAAGGTCGTCCCTGGCCCAGAAAACTTTGTGTGCTATGTTGTAGAGAAAATCGAAGAGAATATTTTTATCCATGGAAGTTAGTGTCCGAGGCCTCTGCTTAAGGCCCCAGATCGGTTCTCGTAATTGTAACACATGAGTGAAACTAAAAAAAAATCAATGCAAAATAGATCACAAAAAATCTCTTTTCGTGCATCTCTTGTATAGAACATTATGAACTGAAGGTACATTCAGAGACCCGGTTTCGTCCTATGAGGTTTTTCTATAGCCAAAGATCTCAACCTAATTTTTTTTTATTGAAAAAAAGTGGAAAATTAGGTTGGAACATTATTATTTTCACTATAAATAACATTGTACAAACCAATTCATTGATGTTTCCATGAAATGACTTTTGTTGGCGGTCAAATCTTTGTATTTCGTATCGAGATTTAATTCGAGTTTTTTCATTTTTATTGAAAACGAAATGGTGCCTTTAGTGAACAAATGTTTTGCCTAGAATTGAGTAATGTCATCCTACAGCCAGAATAAAACCGTTGCGAATAACGTGCTTCTTTCAAGCAAATAAAAGCAGATCTTCGAGTAAACTGCAGAGAGGCTACTGCGGAAGATTTTTTCCTTTATTTAACAATACCATTCGAAACATCCACTACAACCAAAAATTACTCGATTCGAACAGTAAGCCTAAACTAACGAAGACCTCCAACAACGGCCACACAGAATGCTAAATTATGCAATCGAAGTGCAATGCACTTAATATTCATTTATAAAGTCTTACAGTAACGGAATCATAAGAATGTGCAACATTTCACTTCACTAGTAAAATTTACTCCTCAAATAAAAAGTTGCACAATCTTATGAATCCCCTACTGTAGTTCACACATTTTCTGTAAAAACATTTTATGTATATATCTACTGTAGAGTCCACTTTACAGTGGAGCAAGCGAAGCTTCAGCCTCTCGATACAAAAAAATATTTATGCAACACAAAATGTATGAACTAGGTTCTTGACTTTGTCTAGGTACTTCAGTCCACTTAGTACCGAGATACTATTATATACAGTTCTTATAGCATAAAATACTATTATTTAAACATCATTCCTTAATAAACCTTTTAACCGAGAAGACGTGCTTGGATTCAAAAAATTCTCTCAAAATTTTCCCTCATCCCTGCACGTCATGTATAAATATCAATCAGCTGTTTATATTTAGCGAACGTGAACTTTTGTATATTGTATATATTGTGTATTCTTCTACAAATTTTTTCTTGAATTTTTGTAAATAGGAAAAACCTGAACTTGATTTTCGCTAGCGCTGTAAGATGTATTAAAGTACTTCTATTTGCCCTTGTAAAGGTTTATATTTACTATTTATCTTACGGTTTTACAGTTAGCTCAATCGCTGATTCCTTAAGGGAGCTTAACATTTGATCAGAACGTAACTTACTTAACTTTAGTAGTAAAAAAAATTTATATCCCTATGAAACTAAGCGAGAAACGGTAAAAAACGCTACATAATAACATTTGTCTCACTCTCCTCATTGACCGACAGTCTCTATATTCTCTCCTCATTCCTCTCCATATTGTTTACAATTTTAGGATGTGCATTCTCGCCAAATTACAAAAAACTCCACTTGGACTGTACGTGAAAGTAGATTTTCTTTTCCACTTTGAACGACTACTTAAATCAAACTTATCCAATTTATGTAATTTCTTCAGAGGATAATGAGGAGTCTTGCGCCACGTGATTTACAATAACTCAAAAAAGGACATTTTCCTTATACAAAATGTATCATTTTTAAATCATTGTGAACCACACCGGTGCGATCCTAGCAGTCCTGCTTCGGGAAGTCTATAGCTTTCATTTGACACCCAACTGACATCAAATTCACAAAAACGTATTCTCGGTGGTGAAAAATTTGTGTATTTTCTTTGGTAGTCGCTTTGAGCAATCCCTGGCTTTCATTTGACAATCAATTGACCGTAATGAGGACGAGATATAATTAAGAACCCTTTCCCGATTGTGAAAAATTATAATTATCAAAAGACTTACTTTGAGCACTCACAGCTCAGTCGGATGACATCCGATAAAAATTGTTCTTTAACAACTTTTTTCCAAACACGTTTATCTCAAGTTCTCAACTAACTCACCACGACCCATTAAAATATTGCAGATTCATACTTGCAAACGTATTTCTTTCTCTCCCACTCTTATACGATGACTACGCCTTTCCAGAAGGATGGCATGGGCTTCAATTTTTTTATTAGAACTCATCTCATTCTACGTAGTGATCAACATTTCATCAACATAGTAATCAACATTTTGTCGTTTCTCTGATTTTATGATGAATTGGACTTACAAACATTGATATTCTTATTTTTCGATGAATTTGAAACTGGAATAAATCACAAAAAATCACAAAAAAAAAATCAAAAAAATCACCAAAAGATCAAAAAAATCACCAAAAGATCAAAAAATCACCAAAAAATCAAAAAAATCACAAAAAATCAAAAAAATCAAAAAATCACAAGAAATCTTAATCAATTTTGGAGTCGGTACCCCCCGGTCCTCCATCTGCGAAGATAGCGTGAGCTAATTCTGTCACAGTAGATATTTTGTGCGTTTGACTCTTCAAGAGCCATTGTTCCGCACTCTTTTTGAAAAATTCAGCCTCTCTATCGCATGAAACCGGAACTTACGAGTTGAGCTTCTTTGTAATTGTAAGAACTGATATTGAAACCATGTTTTCGACCTAAATTATTGGTGCATTCCTGCACGCCATTCGCGTGGTAATTTGCTGCACATTGCTTCACAATTTGGAAGACAAATTAGCGTTTTCAGGCACATTCTCCCTCATAGTAGCAAGCACTTTAGGTATTTGGAGGTTCGCCAAAAATACAATTTTTACCTAAAACTATGTTGTGGGTGTCATTTTAAAGGAAAATACGTCAACTTTTCCAGAAAAATAGGTTGAGAACAGTTAAGACCACCGACCTCCAAAAGTTTTCCCCGCAATGTAACATTTCAACTTTTCGCGTATTCTAGCTCACTCCAGTCCTAGACCAGATTACTTAGCATCGTTTTAGTTACTAGGGACCATGTCCTAAACGACCACACCTATTAGCCTTTGGACCGGCGATGGAGTTTTGTTTAAATCGCTTTTCAAAATTTCCATTTTTTTGACTATAAACTGTTCCAGGTCCTCATACACCTTCACCATCCAAGCAAATAGGCATCCACACTTTTTGTATCAATGAGGTCTACGTAATATATAAGTTTCAGATCAAAGCGATTCGTCTTTGCGAAAATATTAAACAAAATTGTTTTTCGCCACCCCTTGGTAGACCATTTTTCTTACACCTGTGCAGCTCATATATGGTCGCTAACAGAAAAATGCTGTTCTACGGATTTCTCGGATTGGTCCAAGGAATCAATGGGCCAATAATCACAAAAATCGGTGAGTTTTTGTATTTCAGTTTCATACAAATTGTTCGAAGAATTCGCAGATTGACTCTTAATGAGTCGTTATCAAGTGTCATAAGTTGGCGGCCGACCATAGTACGACAGGGAGGAGGGACCCAACACCGAATGCACATTTTACTAGCAACCTAGTTCTCTGTGACATTTCGTATAAGGAAAAATTCACTAGCTTTGCTAGCCACCTACTTCGCTGTGACATTTTTTATAAGGAAAAATTCCCTAGCTTTGTTAGCCACCTAGTTCTCTGTGACATTTCGTATAAGGAAAAATTCCCTAGCCTCGTTAGCCATCTAGTTCTCTAAACATTTCGTACTGGGACCAATTTAATAGTCCTCCTTGTTTGTGTGTAGTACAAATTCTGTTGAAACGTGTGCGGATAGTCCCACTTATTTGCTATTCTCATACGTTTGCGAATAGTCTCTCTTGCATGAATAATCCATACACTTCACTGTACCGGTTCTGAGGTCGAACAGTCAAGTATTTGAAGTAAAACTCACTCTTTCGCTTAGATGGTCATAACTTCACAACGTGTTGCGCGACCGTGTCGACCGCCCAACCAAAAGATGCGCGAGGACTTTACCTATTCATAGACACTTTAATGGCACGATACAACGTTAAATTGGCACCATTTTAGTACTATGGTCGGCCGCCAACTTTTGACACTTGATAACGACTTGTGACACTTACGTAAAGTAAAATTTAGCCCAAAAATTTTTTTGAAAGGTCAGCCATTGTGTATTCTTGAATTTAAAGTTGTGAAGTAAAGCTCACCGGGAAATGTAACTGACCGAGAACGGGAAGTACATCCCACCAGGAAATGAAGCTCACCGGGAAATCGTTCGACTCACCCTGAAATAAACCTGACAGGTAACATTGGCACACCGGGAAGTACAGCCCCGGGAAGTACAACTCACAGGGAAGTCTATCGGCTAACCAGGAAGTGGCTAAATCTCAGGCTTGGAACATTTTTCGGGAAACCCCTGGAACACGTGTTCGCTAAGACCCGTACGTATCAGAATAGATGTGGCAAAGAGACTCGAACTCATCTAAATCATGGGCGCGCGGTAGCGATGCGCCCGTGACGCAAGTCCCCATACGAACAAAAAATCTGAAAAATTTTTTTCGTAGACTTCGGAACCATATATACAGCTAAGTTTTGAAGCCCAAGTTAATGGAAACATCCTACGTTAGTTCCTTAGTTAGTTAGTTAGTTCCAGAGCCATTTGTATGGAAACCGACTTTTTTGGCTCGTGCTCGAAAACGGCTCGATAACTTTTCTTGAAATTTTGCAGGGACCTTCGGGTGGGCATTCTACGCCATATGAGATTTTAAAAGGGGGGGGGGGGTGGTACCGGCCTCGTTTGGGCGCCAGGGCTCTTAGAAGGCGCCATATAAAGCCCATATGTATGTGTTTGTGTGTGTAATGTGTATGGTAGCACATTTTGTATGAGACAAGGTTGGGTGTTCGAGATAGAGGTTTGGTGACAAATGATTGACATAACAATGAATGCGTTTGATAAATTAATGAATGCGTTTGTTAAATGAATGCGGTTGATGTGTGAAGTGCTGCCACAAAAAAGAAAAGAACTCATTGAAATCGAATATTTTTTTTAATTTATATATTATAAATTCGCTCTTAATTTCGACCGCTATACAATTGGGCCATTCAGAAATACATGGCACAATTTATTATACTACGGTCCAACTGTAGAGCAAATGCACCAATAAGCCAACATTATAATGACAACCCTCTAGGGAGCTACAGCAGTTGGAATGCAATCAACGGAATTCGTTATCACATTTACGATACCTTCGTGTCTAGTCCCTTGCGGACATTTGAACATGATGACCTTTTTTAGCGTTCCGATTGAGACGCAGTAGGCATAGTGAAAGTAGTCGTCATGGCGGAACGTAAACTCGTTTGCCAGTCCATTACAGTAAAACGAGCCACACATTCCACACGACATATATGTACTGCGAAAACGGCATTTAAACTCTCCATTTCCTGGGTAGGTGTATGGATCTTGCATTGTAAGTGGATCGACTAGATTGTACGTGAATTGGTGATTTGCCGGACATGACTCAATGTAGTGTGCAGTGCCGTTGCAGACGTGGTATTTGGTACAATCAGTCGGATCTGAGAAATGACGTAAATTATTTTAGAAATTTCAACGATTCGAGGCACATTGCGACAAAATACCGGGATAAAGTCCATCAGCCGAGCAAACAAAGAAATTTGTCGCTTTAGTAAGACACGTTCCTTCCATTGGATAAGTTCTGTCGCAGTTTGGGTATGGCTCAACGCCTTTTACACAGTACGGGTTAAAGGTATCACATTCGTATCTGTTGATAACTTTACCCGATTCATCGCAATACTTTTTTTACGTTTTCATTAATTGAACATTAGTTTCAAAGTGATGGACTCAAATTAAATGAAATTTATTACCAATTGTGCTGAACAATCATCTGAGCAGCCGGTACTATACGGATACGGAAACTGACATGTCTCTCCCGTCGAAGCGACTCTGGAATCTAGTTTCAAATACTTTGTTTCATCGAATTGAAATCCATTAGGGAGCGTTATTATTGCTATTACTGGACACTGCAATTAAATTTTAAATCAAAAGCCTGGTGCGAAAACGCTTAACTATTCGACAAATAAGTTATTACCACAACCAGCAATGCAGAAACCAAAGTTAAGACTAACATTCTCGACAAGTTTAAGATTTTGCGGTTAAAAGTCGCAGTTTTATAGGAATTCGAGGAAAAAATATTTGCGCAACTTATCACAATTTTATCTAACAGACATGATCTTGATCAATAAGATAAGAATTTCTGGTTAAAAAATCATAAAAGTTGAGAGTGTTGAGGGGAGAACATAATTGCTGATTCAAAACATTTAGAAGAATCAAACTATACTCGCGGAAGTCTCTAAAGTCGACTGTACTAATTAATTTGAAATACAATTTTTATGTTCATTTATTTATTGATTCAGTTGGTACGTCAGCTTTTCAAACTATGATCGAGGCTTATCTTGATTGCTAAACTGTAAAGTAATTTCTATTTATTGTAATTCAAAATTTTGCGACAGAAGAAAATTCTCAGAAAACTTCCAATGATTTTTTTTCTGTTAATTTGCTTACATAGCTAATTTGTTATCCTAATCGTTGTGCTAAATCACAGGCAGTTGCTCGGTGCAGGGGTTCTTGGAACGAAGCATTTTGGTTCTGAAACGGAAACTGATCCTCGCTACCTCGCTGAAAACGTATGAATAATGATGGCTACTAAGTCAATCACACGAAGCGAGTTTAATGAAGAATTAACTGGGAGGTGCGGGAAATGCGAAGTTGGTAAAAAAACCAACTTCTCCAAATTTCTCATATAATTACTGTTACCCGTATAACCTTACAAGATCAAGTGTACTATGCAATGATGACAAAGACATTTTTTTCTTATCCACTTTGCCAGTCTTCAATGATGATTGCATCTAACTCTTCATGCAAAGATCCAATATGCAATCATATCGAAATGCTAGCGATAATTCGCTGATATTTCTGTTTTTTAAAACTGTTAATTTTTCAAACCGCTACTATGTTTTATCGTAATTTTGACCAAAATATCAGCTATTTTGCGAACATTTGCGTTTGTTTACTTCTAATATCATATAGTTTGGTATGTCTTTGAAGAGATCTTCCCAACGAGCCCTCTCATGTTGAAATTGAACTGCTTTTCAATTAAACTTGAGAAAATGTTCAATTATTTTACCCATTTTAGCGCTTTCTTTTAAATTCTTGTTTATTTATGTTTAATTTCCTCAAATTTCATAAGGCTGGATAGGTTTTGACGAGACCTTCCTAATGAACCCTTTTTCGTGTCAATCCGTGTTTTTTGGATATTTTTTTATCTTTTTCCAATGTATTTTTGTAGCGCTTCGTGTAGCGCCGTGGTACTTCAAAAATTTAAGGCATCACACATCCTAGATCTTGTCTCACTGTTTCCAATGAGTCACCACATGAGAAAATCTGCGCAAGGTAAGAAATGTTTCTGAAGATGTAAAAATCGCGAGAAAAATCGTCAAAACAGTAAAAGTATGTTTTATTACAGATTTTCTTGTTATTGATCATTTTACATAGGGATTGCTAACCCCATTTTTATAAATTGTAAATTTCATGAAAATTATCGCTGATTGGATGGGTACCAACTATGCTTGCAGCATTGCCACGCTGGATAGCGAAAGATATTCGATTGAATAAATAGTGTTTGGCTCTGGTATCACCAGACTCTTCGATTAACATTTTGCCGATCTCATTCATGAATAACTTTGTTTCATTGCACCAAGGACCTAAAGTTTCGAATGCCAAACCAGCTAACAAAAACCCAGATGCTTATATTCTCGTATAATGGTTGTGCTTAAGTTGACATGCACGTTCGGCTGGGGAGCCTGCGATTCTGCTTGATGAATATAAATATGATGCGGCCAGTGTGTCGACGCAGGTTGCGTCCCATACCAATCTCTTTCCTCGAGACCATGGTGCTAGAGTGACTCCATCTGGACGTTTGCCGTCGTCACGTGAAATACCAAGCGGTTCTAGAGTAGAGCTTCGACGAGCAGATGTTAAGGCTCGATGAATTATATGATTAATCTCTACGTGTCTTGAAAATGTACCCTTTGCTTGGACAGCTAAGACCGTGTGTGCCACTTTCGTCTACTAAGGAACCACAAACGCATTTGTGTTTAGAATAGCAATTAATTCCGAGGCGTAGCGCAACACAAACATGGAAATCTTGATTGTTCATTACGGTGCCGATATTGCTAGATGGAATAACGTGTAGCCAGCCGCCGGATTCAGGTTCTTGAAGGGCTTTAAAACGTGCCAGGTCCTTCATATTTTCAAAAATTATTTCTTCAGACATAATTCTTTGAATATTTCTGGCATCCCAATTTTTCTGAATTGAAAAGTAATTTTTAAGCGCTATTATGACCAAATATTCACCCAGTGATTTCCATTTTAATCGCAATTCATAAGGTATAATAGAAATTAATACAGTCTTTCAAAAAAACTCACGTTTTCACCATTCAGACGCTTTTTGAGGCTTTTTTCGAAGTTTTTCGTCTTTTAGCGCTAGCGTTACAAATACATTCTAAGAGTATCTTACATCTTACAGCTTGTCCATTTCTTTCCAAAAAACTTGTCAAAATCAATCAATCAAATGTCAAAAATGTCAAAATCTGTTAAAGTTACGATAATTTTCGGAGAATGCGAAAATCATGAAAACCTTCAAAACCATAGTTTTTCGAAAAAGTCACTTTTTAGCGCTATTTTGACCAAATTTCCACCCAGGTGCTTCCAATTTCCTCGAATTTCATAGAGTTTCGTATGCCTTGATGATACCTTTCATATGATTCCGCTTTTGTGCCATTTGGACACTTTTCAGATACTTTTTGAGGCTTTTTTCGTCCTATTTTCGTAGCGCTACGAATAGCGATGTAGTGCTACGAATAGCGCTGTAGCGCTACAAATATCTTCGAAAGTATCTCACATCCTAGAACTCGTCTCACTCTTTCCATCGAGCCCCCAAACACTAAAATCTATTAAGATTACGATACTTTTCGGAGGATGTGAAAATTGTCAAAAAGCCTACCAAAAGTATACTTTAAGTATGCTTTAAAAACCCACCTGTACATCCTACACTGTACTTCACATCCTCATAGCTTCCGATCAAAGAACCCAAATTGGGCAAACTTTTTTTTTGTTTGAAAGATCTTTGATTTCTCTAGGATGTGAGATACTTTTTAAATTAATAGGGATGGCAAAAGGCTTCACAAAAATCCTCCAACACATCCAA